>JAHWFO010088583.1:0-21067 GCA_023313115.1 Rhysida immarginata | reverse complement strand
AGGCATGTGAAATCATTCAGTGCCATTGCAAAGCCATTAACTGATTTAACTAAATTAGACACACCTTTTGATTGGTCTGATGATGTAGAGAAAGCATTCCTCACCCTTAAGCAACTCTTAATTACAGCTCCTATTCTAAAAAGTCCTGATTTTTCCAAACCATTTATAGTCGCCACAGATGCGAGCTCATATGCGTTAGGTGCAGTTTTATCACAGCGCTTCGAAGGAAAGGAACATCCTATTGCGTATTGCAGTCGTTTGCTAAAAAAGAGTGAACTAAATTACTCGGTGATCGAAAAAGAATGTCTGGGAGTAGTGTATGCCATTAAGCAATTTCGAGTGTACTTATATGGAAATAATTTCACGTTGCAAACCGATCATCGTCCTCTTTCGTGGCTGTTTAATCTAAGAGACCCAACATCAAAACTTGCCCGCTGGGCGTTCGCGTTAGCCGAATATAATTTTGACATTGTGCATAAGCCAGGCATAAAAAACACCAATGCCGATGGCCTCTCAAGAGTTCCCATTTCTGCAATAGCAGAATACGAGCCGCTGTTATGTAAACAAGAGATAGCTCGAGAACAACACCTAGAGGAAGAGTGGAGAGGGATTAGAGAGTATTTCAAGGGCACGGGCGTGAAGCCCCTCCCCCGTGATTGGCCGGATAAAGAAGAGAACTTTTTCATGGATGATGAAGACGTATTGTATCATATAAAAAGATCCCAAGATGGAAAGGAGATATGGGAGCAAGTTGTCATTCCGAATAGTTTAAGAAACCACGTTTTGTATCTTTTTCACGATATTCCATCCAGTGGACACATCAGATCAAAGAAGATGCGAGTCAAAATTGACAAACAATATTATTGGCCAACTATGCGAGCAGATATTCAGAAATATTGTGCTGAATGTGAAAGTTGTCAGCTTCATGCAGCTCGACCTAAACGTAAAGAACAGCCGTTACAAAGTTTTCCACCAGTGAAACATCCATTCTACCGTATTGCCGCCGACATTTTGGGGCCGATTACCACCTCTTATGAAGGTTATAAGTACATTTTGGTGGTCACAGACCATTATTCGAGATATTCGGAAGCTGTTCCATTAATGGATCAAACTGCGAAAACAGTGGCTAAGGCATTAGTCACCAGTGTTTTTAATCGTCATTCTATTCCAATCCAACTATTGACCGACCGAGGATCTAATTTTACTTCTGAACTTCTACGAGAAGTTTGCAAGCTTTTGGGTATTAAAAAACTGTTCACCACAGCGTATCATCCCGCCGGAAACGGAATTGTCGAAAGACTGAACAAGGTTTTGATACAGATGATACGTCACTACGTAGAAAAAAGTCAAAGAGACTGGCCAGAATGGTTGTCGTTCTGTATGTTTGCGTATAACTCCAGTCCACACTCGTCATTAGGAGAAAGCCCATTTCTATTATTTTATGGGAGAGATCCCATCCTCCCTGGTGATATCATCACCGCACCGAGAAGACCATATTATGGCATTGACAAGAATTACGAATGCGAAATTGAAGCCCGCATCCGGTATGCGTTCGACTTAGCAGAAAAATTCAGAGAAGAACAAGATAAGAAAAGGAAAACATATCACGACAGGCGTCACAAGCCTTATTCCTTTAAGGTGGACGACCTCGTCTATTTAGCGGTCCCTCAAATTAAACCGGGGTTAACAAAAAAGCTGCACCCTACTTATGAGGGACCCTATAAGATAATTGACCAGTACTCTCCGGTAAATTTTCTGATTAAGCATGTGAAAACCAGCAAAACTAAAGTTGTTCATGCAAATCGGATGAAGCCTAAGGTAGGAGACCTGCCACAGGAGCCCCGTCGCCGGGAAAGACGAGCCCGAGCTAAAGAAGCCGCACCGCCCGAACCGCAGGTGCCGTCGACTTGTCCCGAGGAAGAAATTTTCCTTCCGCCCCCCGCGATGCCCAGAGACGAACCGATCGTGGAGCCCGAAAGGCAACCACCCGCTCCGGGAGGAAGTAATGAGGCCGGGAGAGCAGTAAATGCACCCCCCTCCCATCCGTACATGTTGCGTTCACAAGGAAGCGCACCCGAAATACCATGGGTATTACCGTCCGTACAAGATAAGAGAACAACTGAAGCATTGGAGAGGAACTCCCAGAATGATGACGTCAATGTTGTCTTCGACGCTAGTACCGAAGATGAAGCCGTGGAAAGAGAAGAGCGTCCCGTGAATGAAACTACTCGTTCGATGAACGCCGGCGAAGCTTCAGAAGTCGCCGCCCTGATTGACACTCTTTCCACCTCACCAGCTCTTACTCATAAACAATTTAATTCTTCCAACGTGTCTTATCAGCTCTTGATGAGCATGTTTGAGAAAGTTCTAGAGTCTATACATAGTTAAAATGTAACTTGGAGGGTCACTATTTACCTAATCTATGGGCAATAAATATATAAAAAATTATTACATCCTCTACACTTTCCTAAGAATTTCTAATATCAATTATTTCCATAGGGTTAAATATTACCTAAAGGTCTATTTTCGGTTTTATTCCTATATTCATCTTATTCTAAGTTCTATAAGGTCTTAATAAATTATTAAAATTAAAGGGTTTCTAATGATGTATTATAAAAGGACCTTATTGTTATTTTGGGGATCCGCAACAATAGAATAATAAATAAGAATTTTCAGTCATGCTTTTGACCCGTATCATTCGGATCATGCTTTTGTTCATTTTAATAGTTTTAATAAAAAGCCCTAAGTGATCCCTCCTTTCTGAAATAATTCATTTAAAAATCTTTAATTACCGTTGAAACCCTAGAAGAACGATTGTTTTAAACATTTATGTCTCTTAATTATTCAATCATAGTCGTTTAAATTTTTCCTTTTATGTCATGTATAAAGGGGAACAATTTACGTACTCTTTGATTCTAATAAACCAGTGTTTTACAAGTTTGCTCGGTGTAGACCACTACTGATGGTCCTACCAAATGAGTAAATTCTTGGGGAGCCACGTAAAATGATATAATTCTGATGATTTTAACGTCCCCGTAAAACACCCCTATTGAGAAGGTTAATTTTATATAATTATTGATATGGTTTCAATTGGATGCCTGTCTATGTAATCTTATCCAGACTATAGTGCTAGTATGAAAAAAAAAAAAGCACCCGGACCTAATTCTAGAGCAGATCTTGCCAGTTCTTGCCAAATATTTCTTAAGATTAAGGTTAAAGCGGACATTCCCTGTTTTCCTATGGAATTCAAATGAATTCCCCGTAAAACGTAACCATGTAACAGTAGAAATACTGTGAGTTGTTAAGGTTACCCGCCGGTTAGAGTAATCCACATAAATTGTGATTACATGGGCCCCAGGTTATGAATTAAAATTTCTTTCTAGTTCAGTTATCAAATATTGTATGCTGTGTGTGTTGAAGAGGCCTCCCTGTCATCAAGAGTAAAGAAAAGTAGTCCCACCCGACATGCGCGCCTTTTGAATTAAGTGCGGACTGAAGTCGTTGTAGGAGAGATGACTTTGGAAGTCGCCCCTCCTCAACCCTCGTTATAGTGAAAGAGAGAAGAGCGAGCTACCCCGTTCTGACGAAATATGAGCCTAGGTTGGAGTGGAACTCGAGCCGCTCCCTCCTGGAGTTCATTAGTCAAGTCTGATCTATATTCCTTCTATTCTCTTGTTATAACAATTCTATATTTATCTTCTAAGCAGTTAATGTCAAATTTTTCTCGAAACCTTCTAATGATTATTCTTATGAAAGGATTCCTGCAGATTGAAAGGAAACATCCAGTTAAATAAAAATTACTTTTCTAAGGAATTACATTATGTCCAAAGCCTTAATTCCCTCCCTTTCTCAGGGAGCCCGCAAGGAGAAAATTTAAGCATCAAGTATGAAATTACTTGTTATGTTGTTGCTTTCACTAACTGTGTCAATTCGAAATTTTTAAAACACCCATTTTTCGTCAAAAAGCCCTTTTCATTTTAAAGCTTAATAAAACATAAAATTATGGTTAATTATTATAGTTCTTGGTTTTTAAATCTTGTCCATAATTCCATCACAGAAACATAATGGTTTCCATGTTTCTCCAAATCCATTTCAAAGTCAGGTTTTCTTTCTACAAAACGACCCAAAAGACAAAGGAAATTATTTAAATTTCGGATCGCTGTCCATTAATTTCTAAATTCTCATCCAATTATGAAATACAAATGATCACTTACCTCTTGTCAAAGCTGCAGATAATGAAAGCGTTCAGTAGAAAAATTTGAACTGGGACCCATTCACACAGAATACCCAGAGTGACGGCCGATGTCATCGTGTCCCGGGAGTCGAGGCGTGGGTCGCCGCCGCTGCGGGCCTCTCATTGCCGAAACGACCGTCCCGATGACCAAGATCGTACCCCACTTGATGAATACAATTGTCTGAAGAAAGCTAAGTTAACGATAAAAGTATTCTAAAGTCCGGAATAAATTTCTAATCATTCCACAAATTACATTATAAATTTCTGAATCTAAATAAATCTCGTCTTACCTTGTATTTCTAACGTCCTTGTATCCGCACACGGTATCCATTATTTTCTTGGTTCACATTTCTTTTAATTAAGGTAATTGTGTTTCCCCCACCACAGAATTTCCCGTAAATGAATTAATTATTCTAAGCTAGAACCGCAGGATGTTTTTCATAAACTTGTTTAAGGTTTATATTCAAACCACTGGGAAAATATTATCCACGTATCCACTAGCAGTTTCGAACACGTTATCGGATCGTTTCAAATGAGTTAGAAGTTTCCAGATCGTTTCTTAGAATTGAGTGACCAGATAGGGCAGGAGAAATAACTATTTCCTCGCCCCTATTCCTGAACAATAGGACCGACCCGGTCCCCCTTCTTTCTTAATCCCTTTCGAGAAAAAACACGTTTACTTCCTTGTTGGGGAGATAAAGTTTAAATAAATAAATAAAGCAGGAAAATAGATAAATATTTCCAGAATAAATTTTAAATAAATAACCTTTTCTAATGTTCAATTCTAAATAATTCAAATATTTTCTTTCTTTACTTCCTTTAATATAAAAGTTATATAAGAAGTTTATAAAAATAATAATATCGAAAGATATTACGCCAGTACGGTAGCAAGTTCTCACTTTTCTTTCTTTAAAAAGTTTATAGACGTTGTTTTCCGATCACTAATGATGACGGATATAACAGCGATCTATTGATGTTTACGAATAAAATTGTGAAATGAAAATTTCATCTTAGAGCCGAATGATTTAAATTTCATCTTGATATGAGGTCATGCGTAGAGATAGCGTTCTCGACTAAAGTTCTTGAACCCCCCCTCTCTATCATGGCTTCCCTGTGAGGTTTTAATTTAATAAGTGTTTGAATGTCCCGCTTCTCAGTTAATAAATTTTTTAGATACCTTAAGAAATAATGCGGTCTATAAATTAAGCTAGCGATTGCGTACATTTTAAAAATGTCTATGGTTACTAGTGATAACACAAATCCTGAAGGAGATCTAGAATTAGAAAATTTAAGTGGAACTCCACGTCCTCTTGTTGAGGAAACTTCTATGAATCTTAGAGAGCGAGTTCCGATAGCTTTTTCTTCTGAAGAAATATGATATTGTTCATGATATACAAATACATGTTATGAGTTTTCCTACATTTAATATGCTTATCTTACATTTATATATTATACATCATTATATTATTCATTTGTCTTTCTTGAAATCTTTATAACAAACATTTATAAGGGTACACATATAATTTAACATTACATATGGGAATACAACATTTACTCCATTATTCTATATTCTTTTCTATTCTTCGATAAATTTTAAAATTTAACTTGGCCGAGACATTTGAAAGGAGTTGGCTTACAGGTGACAACGCCATGGAGCCAGGAGGGACCTCGGGAACCAGACGACACCAGACACCTGCTGACGTTGAGGACTTCAACCCCCCCACGTCGCAGACAATGCCAGTGAAGGTCGCTTCGGAGCGATTCCGCATTCCAATGTGTTAATGGAGATCCAGAGCAGAGAGATGATGCCGACGTGAGCATCCCGCCTCAGAACTTTATCTCCACCACGTAGAAGCAAGTCTGTGCCACAAACTGTCCAATACTTGAAATATTTCTTAAGTGATATGTTGTTTTGTGTTTTCTAACATAATTTTGAATTTCAGTATTCCATAACTTTTAGTGAACTTGGTGTTGTGTTTGAACTTTTTTAAGTGGAAATGTTAAGGTAATGAACTTTCATTAAGTTGTGGAAAGTGAACTGTGTATTGAGTGAGAACTGATTAGAATGTGTTAAGAACTTTGAACTGTGTGATAAGAAATTTTCAATGTTGTGCACAAATCTTCAAAAGGCCTATCAAATGTGATTCTATGTTAATTAAGTATTCTTAAGTAGACATTAAGTTATTATAATTTGGGTACCTTTACGTATATCTTTTATTATTGTATTTTGGTTATTTAGTGCTAAAAACTTAACTCATACTAACCAAATTGATTAACTAAACTATTTTCTTTTATGCAAAATGATCGTGGGAGACCAGAAAAAATATTTACCACTTAATATTCAATGAGCTTTTATTGAGTTTTCTAGTTGCCATTTGAGAAGTTGGGCTTGCCGGCGTTGACTCGATCTGTCCCGCTTCATCAGTGGAAGATGCTGCAAAGATGCAAGACCCCTGAGGATTTCAGGTAACGATACCGCCTCGGGGCGAGGCTTTTCTTGCGAGGGGAGGTATATTGTAGGATTTCGAGAATGAGTATTTAGCCAGTTTTAGAATTTAGAATTTATTAGCGTTAATTATGCAAATTTAATAATTTATTCACGTTAGGATTATTTATGGGATCGTAAGTTTAGCATTTTTGAAAGATTTAGAACGGATTCAGAGATATTAAAGAATTAAATAATAAATAATATTTTAAATGTTTTTCTCTGCTCGATTTTAAGAAGCCCTTAAACGGTGCCAGAATTGCTGTCAACAGCAAGGGGATTGTCAAGGATTCAATTTACACCTTATAGAATAGGATTGTTTGACTTTTGTTCAAGGACTCAAGAGTATTGGCAGAGTTGGAAAAGTTGTTAGGATCGAATTCGAGACGGGATGTAGGTGAGTAACATGTTTTTAAGAACAAACAAGAGTGAACCTTGAACGACGAAGATGGCCAGATGTGACTAATTGTCACGTGAGTGATGAATTTCAAATAAGTTGAGAAATGTCACCAAGTTCTTGATTGGTTGAAGAATCATCTTTTGGTGATTGTCTGGCGTGTATTCGAACGTTTGATTGGTTAAGGAAACTGGATCTGTTTTGTCAGTAGTTCCAGAGAAAGAATCTTCAGTAGTAGTAGTTTTGATTTTAAGAGAACCGGGTGTGCGGTTCACCTACTCACATTTTATTATATCCCAATTCGGCCTCTATCTGAACTTCAAATGAATTCAGATGGGAAGTTTCAAATTAATATTTTAGATTCATTTAAGTTAGTTTTCTCTAATTACAGTTCACACCACGTAATTCTTTTAGTTAGCTCGTTATCGAGGTTTTCTTAAGTATTTCCATCTAGCTGCGCACCAGCTCAATCAATTCAATAGCTAAGAAAGTTAATGTTAGTTGGAGAGAGAAAAGCCAGCCCAGAACGGTATAAAAATTTCATCATGGAAGAAGGAGCCTAGCAGAGAAACCTACCAGCCATTTCTGAAGAGGAGTCCACCCCCCTCCAGACGTTTCGACGGAGCCAGAGAGCGAGAGCCATCCAAGAGCGGACAGATTCGAGAAGACACGGTAAAGCCCAGTTCAAATTTAATGTCTCAATGGCCATTCTATTCATATTATTCATGTTTTCTTTATTTCAATTTCTATTCACGTAAAATGGGAACGGAACATTCTTATTCATAAAATTCTAGTGGGAAAGACAATTACATGTTGGAGTCAGGTTACAATTCAGTTTAATTCTCTCACCCCCTTTTAGCGTTAATCGCATCAATCTGATCATTTTGTTATCTTACATAAAGTCTTGAGATTAGCTATAATGTTGCCAGAATTTGAATATCCAAATTAAGTTCAGTCAGAAGAACATATTTCTTTACTGTTAAATCATTTAATACAAAATTCCACAGAACGGTGATTCTATATTTCTATATTTTAAATTGTCATTATTAAACAGTTAAGACTTACAAGTTGTTTGAGAATCTTTTAAATCTATAAATTTGATTGTTGAATTTCCAAATTCTATTCTTGTCTAAAGAACTATAATTACATTTATCACAATTATCATAAGTCAATTCTGATACTTTATCATTTATTTCTGAAATACAAATTATCTGTTTAATACAAATTTTCTGTTTGATACAACGAGAAAGTCTTCCTTTTTACAAATTGAATTATTCTAAAGATTTTCATTCTTTAAATTGATATACAATTGATACATTGGTTTACACATCATTGCTTAAATTTATTTCTTATTGCCTCAATTTCTGTTTTATACAATTGTTGAATGTTCCAAATAAATATTCTATTTTATATGTTAAACTGCCTCGAGTACTTTGATTTTCTCCTCACTTGGCCGGGCCTGTTTAAGCGGGAAGAATCTAGTTTGTGTGAAAGGGATAAATTTTAAATTATCTTAAACACTTTGTGGAAAGTATAATCCACTGGCGCAGTCCTTTATAAATAATTAATTATTCATTCGACCACTTATTTCCATAATTATCCCCAGGAACCTCACATAAAAAATGTCGCAGTCGGACAGGATATTGTAGCGTAATTTCTTTGTAAAAAACAGGGCGAGAGAATAAAGTAGCATAAAAATATTAGCACCATTTGATATTTTAAGATTGGAAAAAATTTGTTTAGAACATAAACTCATTAGAATATTCAAAAGAGTCATTTGCATAAGCATAATTCACATAATTTACATGTTTGGCATAAATTAAGTACTCATAAGATAAATTTAAGTAGAACTAAGTAAAATTATCAATTAAGCCCAAGGACGGGAAACAAAGTACTTAAATCAAGATTGTTCAGGCAAATAAGAATATTTCACGTAAATCCTAAATTTTAAATATGCCACAAACACAGGGTCAGCCCCAGGGTCAGTTAATACCAGGAGCGCCCGCTCCTCCGCCACTTCCAATGCAAGCCCCCCCGCCACAGTCATTTGCGTTAGCTAGTGAAATCAAACAATACGATGGATCTACGGATCCTGAAACTTTTTTCCTCAAAATTGATGAGGTGAGCACGGTCATGAATTGGACACCAGCTGCAAAATTCAATATTGCAAAAATTAAGCTAACTGGGGACGCACATTTCTATTGTAGGGAAGATGGGGAGATGAGAACGGTAAACACTTATGAGGCATTACGTGAGGCATTAAAGGAAAGATTTGGAAAAGAACCGAAAGGAAAAAGTGAAAGATTGTTTATAGAGTGTAGACAAGGTGGGAAAGAATCAGTACGTCATTATGCGACGCGTTTACAAAGTCTGGGAAATAAAACCAAGCGAGAAGTAGAAGGTGAAGGGGAACAGGCAGAGATAAAACGTGCCTATGCTCAAGAGATTTTGACAGAAAGAATTAAAGAACGTTTCGTTGAGGGGTTATTACCACCACTGAGAAGAGTTATGTTTAAGAAACCAGTAACGTTGAAGCAAGCAATAGAACAGGCTGAAGAGGAAGAAGAAATTATTAAAAGATGGGGATCAGAGGATTATGCATTAAATGCCGTAGGAAAGGAAACAAAAGGAGAAATAGTCGTTACTGTTAGTGCCGAAACAGAAGAAAGAATTGGTAGGCGTATCGAGGAAAGATTGCGTGAGAAAGATAAAGGAAATCAGCCTAGAGCGCGTCCGATGAATGCAGGTAGACCGAATGAACGTGGCCGTCCCACCGGACCGAAGCAGCCACCCAGTCCGAGAAAGGCTCCAGACACCAACCGAGGGACAGGGGAGAATCGAGCGCGAGAAGAGCGTAGCTGTTACCGCTGTAATTTGCGCGGACATTTAGCTAAAGATTGCCGTAGACCTCCTGTAAACAATTATGAGTGTTACTACTGCCATAAACGGGGTCATACAATTAGATATTGTCGTGAAAGAATGCGTAGAAATAATAGAAATACCACTCGAGATCAACCAGCTAATGAGCGCGAAGGAAAGGAACAAGTTGCTCAGCCAAAAAACGTGCGAGCAGCCCCTCTCCAAGCCGGAGAGGAAAGAGCGCAGTAAGCGATGAGGAAGCCCTCCCATTGGCACACATTTCGGCAGAACCCGAAGAATTGATGGTTAAAGGCAAATTAGGGGAAATTAATGTTAAATTCTTAGTGGATAGCGGAGCCAAAGTAACGCTATTAGGCGAAGACATGTTACAAAAAATAATTAAATTAGGGTATAAAGTTACAGAGGTTACAGAACCCGCTATAAATTTGGTTGGGGTTACGGGACACAATTTCCCTACTGAAGGCATATATCTAATTAAATTTAAATTTGGTGCAAAAAGATACATGTTAAAATGTTACATTTGGAAAAGAAGGGAAGATATACCTTATCAAGCTATATTGGGGAGAGATTCTTTAAGGAGATATGGTTTTGTTATTGATTTTCAAAGCAATAGTTTACATGCCAAAAAGAATAACATCTTCTTTATGGGAAAAAGGCCAAAGTCGAGAAATCAAGGTGACTCAACCGAAGTCTCTAATATCAGAGAAATTATGGAGACTGTTGCTGTTAAATGTAAGCATAGAATATCCATTCCTCCGCATTCTGAAATTATTTGTGAAGGTCAATTGGCGAATACAGCGTTTAAAAATCGTATTGGGGTACTTGAACCTAAAGATTTTCCTGATCCAGGGTTGTTAGCAGCTAAGGTATTGGTTAAGGTTTCGCAAAATGATACCATTCCTATTCGTTTATTGAATTATTCTGGGGAAACGTTAAATTTAGAGGCAAATAAAATTATTGGAAATTTAAATGAGGCAGAAGAGGAAAGGGTGGAATTGAGTACAACTATTGAAGAGGGAAAGGAAGTTAAAATAGATAAAGAAAAATTTCTAAATTTATTCCATTTGGATCATTTAACCCCTGACAAAAGAATACCATTAGAGAACTTATTATATGAATTTGAAGGAGCATTCTCGCATCATGAATGGGATCTGGGATGTTGTAAAATTGAACACCACAAAATTGACACTGGGTCATCCCCCCCTGTAGCTCAACCCCCTTACAGAATTCCTTATTCACAGAGAGGTATCATGAAGGAAATGATAGATAACTTGTTAAAACATCAGGTCATTGAACCCAGCTCTAGCCCCTGGAATGCACCAGCATTGCTAGTTAAGAAAAAGGACGGGTCTTATCGATTCGTTGTAGACTATCGTAAACTGAACAAAGTTACAACTGTTGACTCGTTTCCGCTACCCAATGTAAACGAAACTTTGAGTCAGCTAGGAAAGGCGAAATATTTCAGTGTATTAGATGCGAATCAAGGCTATTTTCAACTTGAAATTGGTGATTCCGCCAAGACATCGTTTAGTACCCCGAACGCGAAATTTCAGTTTAAGCGATTGCCTATGGGTTTAAACAATTCACCAGCGCTATGGCAAAGAGCCGCTAATTTTATAGTCAGAGGCTTACAGGACCGTATTCTTTGTTATTTAGACGATTTCATTACATTTAATGAAACATTTGCTGAACATTTAGACAGTTTAAAGATGTTGTTTATCAGGTTGAAGGAAGCAAATCTCAAGCTTAAACCCCGTAAGTGTCAATTTCTCAATGATGAAGTAAAATTTTTAGGGCATGTCATATCTGAACGTGGCATTGCTCCCGATCCAGAGAAAATCACAGCAGTGAAAAATTTTCCAAGGCCGAAAACCGTTAAAGAAATTCAATCTTTTCTAGGATTGGCAAATTATTACCGAAGGCATGTGAAATCATTCAGTGCCATTGCAAAGCCATTAACTGATTTAACTAAATTAGACACACCTTTTGATTGGTCTGATGATGTAGAGAAAGCATTCCTCACCCTTAAGCAACTCTTAATTACAGCTCCTATTCTAAAAAGTCCTGATTTTTCCAAACCATTTATAGTCGCCACAGATGCGAGCTCATATGCGTTAGGTGCAGTTTTATCACAGCGCTTCGAAGGAAAGGAACATCCTATTGCGTATTGCAGTCGTTTGCTAAAAAAGAGTGAACTAAATTACTCGGTGATCGAAAAAGAATGTCTGGGAGTAGTGTATGCCATTAAGCAATTTCGAGTGTACTTATATGGAAATAATTTCACGTTGCAAACCGATCATCGTCCTCTTTCGTGGCTGTTTAATCTAAGAGACCCAACATCAAAACTTGCCCGCTGGGCGTTCGCGTTAGCCGAATATAATTTTGACATTGTGCATAAGCCAGGCATAAAAAACACCAATGCCGATGGCCTCTCAAGAGTTCCCATTTCTGCAATAGCAGAATACGAGCCGCTGTTATGTAAACAAGAGATAGCTCGAGAACAACACCTAGAGGAAGAGTGGAGAGGGATTAGAGAGTATTTCAAGGGCACGGGCGTGAAGCCCCTCCCCCGTGATTGGCCGGATAAAGAAGAGAACTTTTTCATGGATGATGAAGACGTATTGTATCATATAAAAAGATCCCAAGATGGAAAGGAGATATGGGAGCAAGTTGTCATTCCGAATAGTTTAAGAAACCACGTTTTGTATCTTTTTCACGATATTCCATCCAGTGGACACATCAGATCAAAGAAGATGCGAGTCAAAATTGACAAACAATATTATTGGCCAACTATGCGAGCAGATATTCAGAAATATTGTGCTGAATGTGAAAGTTGTCAGCTTCATGCAGCTCGACCTAAACGTAAAGAACAGCCGTTACAAAGTTTTCCACCAGTGAAACATCCATTCTACCGTATTGCCGCCGACATTTTGGGGCCGATTACCACCTCTTATGAAGGTTATAAGTACATTTTGGTGGTCACAGACCATTATTCGAGATATTCGGAAGCTGTTCCATTAATGGATCAAACTGCGAAAACAGTGGCTAAGGCATTAGTCACCAGTGTTTTTAATCGTCATTCTATTCCAATCCAACTATTGACCGACCGAGGATCTAATTTTACTTCTGAACTTCTACGAGAAGTTTGCAAGCTTTTGGGTATTAAAAAACTGTTCACCACAGCGTATCATCCCGCCGGAAACGGAATTGTCGAAAGACTGAACAAGGTTTTGATACAGATGATACGTCACTACGTAGAAAAAAGTCAAAGAGACTGGCCAGAATGGTTGTCGTTCTGTATGTTTGCGTATAACTCCAGTCCACACTCGTCATTAGGAGAAAGCCCATTTCTATTATTTTATGGGAGAGATCCCATCCTCCCTGGTGATATCATCACCGCACCGAGAAGACCATATTATGGCATTGACAAGAATTACGAATGCGAAATTGAAGCCCGCATCCGGTATGCGTTCGACTTAGCAGAAAAATTCAGAGAAGAACAAGATAAGAAAAGGAAAACATATCACGACAGGCGTCACAAGCCTTATTCCTTTAAGGTGGACGACCTCGTCTATTTAGCGGTCCCTCAAATTAAACCGGGGTTAACAAAAAAGCTGCACCCTACTTATGAGGGACCCTATAAGATAATTGACCAGTACTCTCCGGTAAATTTTCTGATTAAGCATGTGAAAACCAGCAAAACTAAAGTTGTTCATGCAAATCGGATGAAGCCTAAGGTAGGAGACCTGCCACAGGAGCCCCGTCGCCGGGAAAGACGAGCCCGAGCTAAAGAAGCCGCACCGCCCGAACCGCAGGTGCCGTCGACTTGTCCCGAGGAAGAAATTTTCCTTCCGCCCCCCGCGATGCCCAGAGACGAACCGATCGTGGAGCCCGAAAGGCAACCACCCGCTCCGGGAGGAAGTAATGAGGCCGGGAGAGCAGTAAATGCACCCCCCTCCCATCCGTACATGTTGCGTTCACAAGGAAGCGCACCCGAAATACCATGGGTATTACCGTCCGTACAAGATAAGAGAACAACTGAAGCATTGGAGAGGAACTCCCAGAATGATGACGTCAATGTTGTCTTCGACGCTAGTACCGAAGATGAAGCCGTGGAAAGAGAAGAGCGTCCCGTGAATGAAACTACTCGTTCGATGAACGCCGGCGAAGCTTCAGAAGTCGCCGCCCTGATTGACACTCTTTCCACCTCACCAGCTCTTACTCATAAACAATTTAATTCTTCCAACGTGTCTTATCAGCTCTTGATGAGCATGTTTGAGAAAGTTCTAGAGTCTATACATAGTTAAAATGTAACTTGGAGGGTCACTATTTACCTAATCTATGGGCAATAAATATATAAAAAATTATTACATCCTCTACACTTTCCTAAGAATTTCTAATATCAATTATTTCCATAGGGTTAAATATTACCTAAAGGTCTATTTTCGGTTTTATTCCTATATTCATCTTATTCTAAGTTCTATAAGGTCTTAATAAATTATTAAAATTAAAGGGTTTCTAATGATGTATTATAAAAGGACCTTATTGTTATTTTGGGGATCCGCAACAATAGAATAATAAATAAGAATTTTCAGTCATGCTTTTGACCCGTATCATTCGGATCATGCTTTTGTTCATTTTAATAGTTTTAATAAAAAGCCCTAAGTGATCCCTCCTTTCTGAAATAATTCATTTAAAAATCTTTAATTACCGTTGAAACCCTAGAAGAACGATTGTTTTAAACATTTATGTCTCTTAATTATTCAATCATAGTCGTTTAAATTTTTCCTTTTATGTCATGTATAAAGGGGAACAATTTACGTACTCTTTGATTCTAATAAACCAGTGTTTTACAAGTTTGCTCGGTGTAGACCACTACTGATGGTCCTACCAAATGAGTAAATTCTTGGGGAGCCACGTAAAATGATATAATTCTGATGATTTTAACGTCCCCGTAAAACACCCCTATTGAGAAGGTTAATTTTATATAATTATTGATATGGTTTCAATTGGATGCCTGTCTATGTAATCTTATCCAGACTATAGTGCTAGTATGAAAAAAAAAAAAGCACCCGGACCTAATTCTAGAGCAGATCTTGCCAGTTCTTGCCAAATATTTCTTAAGATTAAGGTTAAAGCGGACATTCCCTGTTTTCCTATGGAATTCAAATGAATTCCCCGTAAAACGTAACCATGTAACAGTAGAAATACTGTGAGTTGTTAAGGTTACCCGCCGGTTAGAGTAATCCACATAAATTGTGATTACATGGGCCCCAGGTTATGAATTAAAATTTCTTTCTAGTTCAGTTATCAAATATTGTATGCTGTGTGTGTTGAAGAGGCCTCCCTGTCATCAAGAGTAAAGAAAAGTAGTCCCACCCGACATGCGCGCCTTTTGAATTAAGTGCGGACTGAAGTCGTTGTAGGAGAGATGACTTTGGAAGTCGCCCCTCCTCAACCCTCGTTATAGTGAAAGAGAGAAGAGCGAGCTACCCCGTTCTGACGAAATATGAGCCTAGGTTGGAGTGGAACTCGAGCCGCTCCCTCCTGGAGTTCATTAGTCAAGTCTGATCTATATTCCTTCTATTCTCTTGTTATAACAATTCTATATTTATCTTCTAAGCAGTTAATGTCAAATTTTTCTCGAAACCTTCTAATGATTATTCTTATGAAAGGATTCCTGCAGATTGAAAGGAAACATCCAGTTAAATAAAAATTACTTTTCTAAGGAATTACATTATGTCCAAAGCCTTAATTCCCTCCCTTTCTCAGGGAGCCCGCAAGGAGAAAATTTAAGCATCAAGTATGAAATTACTTGTTATGTTGTTGCTTTCACTAACTGTGTCAATTCGAAATTTTTAAAACACCCATTTTTCGTCAAAAAGCCCTTTTCATTTTAAAGCTTAATAAAACATAAAATTATGGTTAATTATTATAGTTCTTGGTTTTTAAATCTTGTCCATAATTCCATCACAGAAACATAATGGTTTCCATGTTTCTCCAAATCCATTTCAAAGTCAGGTTTTCTTTCTACAAAACGACCCAAAAGACAAAGGAAATTATTTAAATTTCGGATCGCTGTCCATTAATTTCTAAATTCTCATCCAATTATGAAATACAAATGATCACTTACCTCTTGTCAAAGCTGCAGATAATGAAAGCGTTCAGTAGAAAAATTTGAACTGGGACCCATTCACACAGAATACCCAGAGTGACGGCCGATGTCATCGTGTCCCGGGAGTCGAGGCGTGGGTCGCCGCCGCTGCGGGCCTCTCATTGCCGAAACGACCGTCCCGATGACCAAGATCGTACCCCACTTGATGAATACAATTGTCTGAAGAAAGCTAAGTTAACGATAAAAGTATTCTAAAGTCCGGAATAAATTTCTAATCATTCCACAAATTACATTATAAATTTCTGAATCTAAATAAATCTCGTCTTACCTTGTATTTCTAACGTCCTTGTATCCGCACACGGTATCCATTATTTTCTTGGTTCACATTTCTTTTAATTAAGGTAATTGTGTTTCCCCCACCACAGAATTTCCCGTAAATGAATTAATTATTCTAAGCTAGAACCGCAGGATGTTTTTCATAAACTTGTTTAAGGTTTATATTCAAACCACTGGGAAAATATTATCCACGTATCCACTAGCAGTTTCGAACACGTTATCGGATCGTTTCAAATGAGTTAGAAGTTTCCAGATCGTTTCTTAGAATTGAGTGACCAGATAGGGCAGGAGAAATAACTATTTCCTCGCCCCTATTCCTGAACAATAGGACCGACCCGGTCCCCCTTCTTTCTTAATCCCTTTCGAGAAAAAACACGTTTACTTCCTTGTTGGGGAGATAAAGTTTAAATAAATAAATAAAGCAGGAAAATAGATAAATATTTCCAGAATAAATTTTAAATAAATAACCTTTTCTAATGTTCAATTCTAAATAATTCAAATATTTTCTTTCTTTACTTCCTTTAATATAAAAGTTATATAAGAAGTTTATAAAAATAATAATATCGAAAGATATTACGCCAGTACGGTAGCAAGTTCTCACTTTTCTTTCTTTAAAAAGTTTATAGACGTTGTTTTCCGATCACTAATGATGACGGATATAACAGCGATCTATTGATGTTTACGAATAAAATTGTGAAATGAAAATTTCATCTTAGAGCCGAATGATTTAAATTTCATCTTGATATGAGGTCATGCGTAGAGATAGCGTTCTCGACTAAAGTTCTTGAACCCCCCCTCTCTATCATGGCTTCCCTGTGAGGTTTTAATTTAATAAGTGTTTGAATGTCCCGCTTCTCAGTTAATAAATTTTTTAGATACCTTAAGAAATAATGCGGTCTATAAATTAAGCTAGCGATTGCGTACATTTTAAAAATGTCTATGGTTACTAGTGATAACACAAATCCTGAAGGAGATCTAGAATTAGAAAATTTAAGTGGAACTCCACGTCCTCTTGTTGAGGAAACTTCTATGAATCTTAGAGAGCGAGTTCCGATAGCTTTTTCTTCTGAAGAAATATGATATTGTTCATGATATACAAATACATGTTATGAGTTTTCCTACATTTAATATGCTTATCTTACATTTATATATTATACATCATTATATTATTCATTTGTCTTTCTTGAAATCTTTATAACAAACATTTATAAGGGTACACATATAATTTAACATTACATATGGGAATACAACATTTACTCCATTATTCTATATTCTTTTCTATTCTTCGATAAATTTTAAAATTTAACTTGGCCGAGACATTTGAAAGGAGTTGGCTTACAGGTGACAACGCCATGGAGCCAGGAGGGACCTCGGGAACCAGACGACACCAGACACCTGCTGACGTTGAGGACTTCAACCCCCCCACGTCGCAGACAATGCCAGTGAAGGTCGCTTCGGAGCGATTCCGCATTCCAATGTGTTAATGGAGATCCAGAGCAGAGAGATGATGCCGACGTGAGCATCCCGCCTCAGAACTTTATCTCCACCACGTAGAAGCAAGTCTGTGCCACAAACTGTCCAATACTTGAAATATTTCTTAAGTGATATGTTGTTTTGTGTTTTCTAACATAATTTTGAATTTCAGTATTCCATAACTTTTAGTGAACTTGGTGTTGTGTTTGAACTTTTTTAAGTGGAAATGTTAAGGTAATGAACTTTCATTAAGTTGTGGAAAGTGAACTGTGTATTGAGTGAGAACTGATTAGAATGTGTTAAGAACTTTGAACTGTGTGATAAGAAATTTTCAATGTTGTGCACAAATCTTCAAAAGGCCTATCAAATGTGATTCTATGTTAATTAAGTATTCTTAAGTAGACATTAAGTTATTATAATTTGGGTACCTTTACGTATATCTTTTATTATTGTATTTTGGTTATTTAGTGCTAAAAACTTAACTCATACTAACCAAATTGATTAACTAAACTATTTTCTTTTATGCAAAATGATCGTGGGAGACCAGAAAAAATATTTACCACTTAATATTCAATGAGCTTTTATTGAGTTTTCTAGTTGCCATTTGAGAAGTTGGGCTTGCCGGCGTTGACTCGATCTGTCCCGCTTCATCAGTGGAAGATGCTGCAAAGATGCAAGACCCCTGAGGATTTCAGGTAACGATACCGCCTCGGGGCGAGGCTTTTCTTGCGAGGGGAGGTATATTGTAGGATTTCGAGAATGAGTATTTAGCCAGTTTTAGAATTTAGAATTTATTAGCGTTAATTATGCAAATTTAATAATTTATTCACGTTAGGATTATTTATGGGATCGTAAGTTTAGCATTTTTGAAAGATTTAGAACGGATTCAGAGATATTAAAGAATTAAATAATAAATAATATTTTAAATGTTTTTCTCTGCTCGATTTTAAGAAGCCCTTAAACGGTGCCAGAATTGCTGTCAACAGCAAGGGGATTGTCAAGGATTCAATTTACACCTTATAGAATAGGATTGTTTGACTTTTGTTCAAGGACTCAAGAGTATTGGCAGAGTTGGAAAAGTTGTTAGGATCGAATTCGAGACGGGATGTAGGTGAGTAACATGTTTTTAAGAACAAACAAGAGTGAACCTTGAACGACGAAGATGGCCAGATGTGACTAATTGTCACGTGAGTGATGAATTTCAAATAAGTTGAGAAATGTCACCAAGTTCTTGATTGGTTGAAGAATCATCTTTTGGTGATTGTCTGGCGTGTATTCGAACGTTTGATTGGTTAAGGAAACTGGATCTGTTTTGTCAGTAGTTCCAGAGAAAGAATCTTCAGTAGTAGTAGTTTTGATTTTAAGAGAACCGGGTGTGCGGTTCACCTACTCACATTTTATTATATCCCAATTCGGCCTCTATCTGAACTTCAAATGAATTCAGATGGGAAGTTTCAAATTAATATTTTAGATTCATTTAAGTTAGTTTTCTCTAATTACAGTTCACACCACGTAATTCTTTTAGTTAGCTCGTTATCGAGGTTTTCTTAAGTATTTCCATCTAGCTGCGCACCAGCTCAATCAATTCAATAGCTAAGAAAGTTAATGTTAGTTGGAGAGAGAAAAGCCAGCCCAGAACGGTATAAAAATTTCATCATGGAAGAAGGAGCCTAGCAGAGAAACCTACCAGCCATTTCTGAAGAGGAGTCCACCCCCCTCCAGACGTTTCGACGGAGCCAGAGAGCGAGAGCCATCCAAGAGCGGACAGATTCGAGAAGACACGGTAAAGCCCAGTTCAAATTTAATGTCTCAATGGCCATTCTATTCATATTATTCATGTTTTCTTTATTTCAATTTCTATTCACGTAAAATGGGAACGGAACATTCTTATTCATAAAATTCTAGTGGGAAAGACAATTACATGTTGGAGTCAGGTTACAATTCAGTTTAATTCTCTCACCCCCTTTTAGCGTTAATCGCATCAATCTGATCATTTTGTTATCTTACATAAAGTCTTGAGATTAGCTATAATGTTGCCAGAATTTGAATATCCAAATTAAGTTCAGTCAGAAGAACATATTTCTTTACTGTTAAATCATTTAATACAAAATTCCACAGAACGGTGATTCTATATTTCTATATTTTAAATTGTCATTATTAAACAGTTAAGACTTACAAGTTGTTTGAGAATCTTTTAAATCTATAAATTTGATTGTTGAATTTCCAAATTCTATTCTTGTCTAAAGAACTATAATTACATTTATCACAATTATCATAAGTCAATTCTGATACTTTATCATTTATTTCTGAAATACAAATTATCTGTTTAATACAAATTTTCTGTTTGATACAACGAGAAAGTCTTCCTTTTTACAAATTGAATTATTCTAAAGATTTTCATTCTTTAAATTGATATACAATTGATACATTGGTTTACACATCATTGCTTAAATTTATTTCTTATTGCCTCAATTTCTGTTTTATACAATTGTTGAATGTTCCAAATAAATATTCTATTTTATATGTTAAACTGCCTCGAGTACTTTGATTTTCTCCTCACTTGGCCGGGCCTGTTTAAGCGGGAAGAATCTAGTTTGTGTGAAAGGGATAAATTTTAAATTATCTTAAACACTTTGTGGAAAGTATAATCCACTGGCGCAGTCCTTTATAAATAATTAATTATTCATTCGACCACTTATTTCCATAATTATCCCCAGGAACCTCACATAAAAAATGTCGCAGTCGGACAGGATATTGTAGCGTAATTTCTTTGTAAAAAACAGGGCGAGAGAATAAAGTAGCATAAAAATATTAGCACCATTTGATATTTTAAGATTGGAAAAAATTTGTTTAGAACATAAACTCATTAGAATATTCAAAAGAGTCATTTGCATAAGCATAATTCACATAATTTACATGTTTGGCATAAATTAAGTACTCATAAGATAAATTTAAGTAGAACTAAGTAAAATTATCAATTAAGCCCAAGGACGGGAAACAAAGTACTTAAATCAAGATTGTTCAGGCAAATAAGAATATTTCACGTAAATCCTAAATTTTAAATATGCCACAAACACAGGGTCAGCCCCAGGGTCAGTTAATACCAGGAGCGCCCGCTCCTCCGCCACTTCCAATGCAAGCCCCCCC
>JAHWFO010088579.1:0-14123 GCA_023313115.1 Rhysida immarginata | reverse complement strand
AAAGACAAATTCCCAAGGACACGAACCTCTTGGATCTTCTTTTCCTTCCGCCAAATAGGACAGTCTCTTGAAAGGGCAGAATGGGCTCCCTTGCAGTTACAACACCTGAACTCGTTAGAACAATCTTCCATCTCATGTCCTGGTAGGCCACACTTACAACATACTGCATTAAAATGACAGTTTGTTCTCGTGTGGCCGTACTTCTGACATTGGAAGCATCGCAACGGGTTGGGAATAAAGGGTCTCACGTGACAGTATATATAACCGATGTAAATGGTATCCGGCAAAACTGTACCCTCAAAGGTAACAATGAAGGAGTGCGTAGGATGAGGAACACCATTCCTCCTTGGAGCGATCCGGCGAATGTCAACTACAGATTGATCATCCAATTCGGCAATGATTTCCTCGTCCCCCATTCCTTCCAGGTCCTGGCACGTGAAGACACCTTTCTTATAATTCAATGTTGCATGGGGAGAAACCGAAACGGCTTTCCCTGCAAACTTTTTCAAGGATAGCAGGGTGGTGGCTTGCTTATCCTTAAAGACTTCGATAAGAAGATGGCCGTTGGAAAGTCTTTTAACATGTTTTGTATCCCCAACGAGGCGTTTAAGTTCTTTTGAAATTAGAAATGGGGAGATGGTCTTAAACGACTCCCCACTTGCCAATTTCATCTCCAAAAACTTCGGATACTTTGGCGGTCTACGGCTAGATCTCTCTACACGGTCGTTATTTTGCTTGCAATTTGCTTGCTTATTTGTTTTACCCATATTAAGTAAAATAAATTTTCATCTCCCTCGCTCCCCACCCACCACCGAGCCCAACAAGGGGATGCACATTGGCACCAGGGATACGAGGAGGATATAGGCAGCGCCTAACCCTATGGCCGAGGCTCCAGAGAGCAACGACCAGCCGATTGATCTGGACGGGCTCATCCAGACCATCCATCCTTCCGAGAAGCAGGGGCCAAAGTGGTGTGTTGTTCCGGAAAGCCTTCACTCAACCACCAGGATTCCCCTTTCCCCAGAAGTAGGGTCGCTGCGCACGGCAAACACGCAGGTGGACGTACTGGTCGTAATGGAGGCCATGTCAAAAACATGCCTGCATTGCGAGCACCGGTCCCTTTGGGAGGGTCCACAACCGACCGGACACTTTTAGTCTGGCCTCTCTGCTAAGGCCTGTCTGGCATGGGTGACCCGATCCAGCATAGCCCTTAGCGTCACTGAGGCACTCAAGCCCCTCCACCACGTCAAGGTAGTGCCCACGGAGGGGGGGAGGAATGGTGACCCCGATTTAAATGCGAATGGGAGGTGCTTGTTGGATCTCTGTTGCAACAATGGACTTTCCATCACAAACACCTTCTTCCAGCACAGGGATGTCCATAAGTATACCTGGTACAGGGATGCAATGGACCAGAAGTCACTGATTGATTTTGTAATTGTTTCAGCTGACTTATTCCGATCAGTGTTGGATACTCGTGTGAGAAGAGGGGCAGAACTATCAACTGATCACCACCTTGTTGTCTGCACTTTGCGGTTCTCTGAATCCATGCCAACCAAGCGAAATACTAGGTTCAGACAAACTTGGCGCATCAAATGGGAGGCACTGGAGGATAGAGCTGTGAGGAAGACCTTTGCAGATAACATATCTTCAAGTTTCAAAGAACTTCCCAGTGATCGTGGTACTGTTGAAGAGGAGTGGCAGTTGTTTAAAACTGCTGTGATTACTTCGGCTGCATTGTGCTGTGGTCGTAAGCGGCTGAGTGTGGCGCAGGGCGGTGAGAAAAGGACTGCGTGGTGGAACGGTGAAGTCCAAGAAGCTGTCAAGGCAAAGAAGGAAGCCTATTTGCTATGGCTTGCAAATAAGTCAACTTCGAGCCGAGTGCGGTACACTGAGGCGCGAAAAGCAGCAGCAAAGACAGTATCAACAGCTAAAGCCAAGGCCTGGGAGAAGTTCGGGGAGAAATTGGAGGCAGACTATGGTTCGGCAAACAAGGTGTTCTGGCAGACCGTGCGCCGCCTCCGTGGAAAGAAGTCTCTTTCATCACAAACTATTAAGAGTTCAGATGGGAGGCTTCTGAAAACGGAGGAGAGCGTATTGCATAGGTGGAAGGAATACTTTGCATCTCTTCTTAATCCGGTGACGACAACAACTGAGACATACGAGATGCACCTTGGAGCGGAGAATAGTCACGGTAGTATCACTGAAACAGAAGTCAGATGGGCAATTAAGTCCCTGAAGACTGGCAAAGCTGCAGGTGATGATGAAATCCGGTCCGAGATGTTAAAGGCCTTAAATCAGGATGGTATCCTGTGGCTGACTCGAGTGTGTCAGGTTGCTTGGATATCTGGACAGGCCCCTAAGCAATGGCAGACAGGAACTGTGATCCCTATCTTCAAAAAGGGAGACCAGAGAGATTGCAACAACTATCGAGGCATCTCTTTGCTCAGCATTCCTGGGAAAGTGTACGCTAAGTGTCTGGAGAAGAGAAGTCGGGAAATAGTCGACTCCAAACTGTCAGGGGAGCAGTGTGGTTTCCGACCTGGCCGAAGCACGACGGATCACATCTTTGCTCTAAGGCAAATCTTTGAGAAATCCTGGGAGTATGCAAAAGAGGTCTACGCTTGCTTTGTGGACCTCGAAAAAGCATATGACAGAGTTCCTCGGGAGAAGCTCTGGCAAGTGTTGCAAGAGTATGGAGTGGATGGGCAATTACTGGTTGCTATCATGTCTCTGTACGAAAGCTCTGAGATGTGTGTCCGGATAAATGGCATTAAGTCAAGACCGTTCACCGTGGGTGTTGGACTCCGCCAAGGGTGCGTACTGTCGCCCATCTTGTTCATTATCTTTATGGACTGGATAGACAGGGGCAGCCGAGGCGATGAGCGTGTTTGTGTGGGCGACTGCCTGGTGGAGAGGTTGCTCTTTGCTGACGACCTTGTCCTCCTTGGGTCTTCTCGCACGAACCTTCAGCATGCACTAGACCGGCTTGCAGCCAAATGTGAAGAAGCTGGGATGAAGATCAGTGTGGCTAAAACCGAGGTTCTGGTCCTTTCAAGACAGCCTGCTCAGTGCGCTCTCCCTGTTAGTGGAGCCTCATTGAGACAGGTGGAGAAATTCAAGTATCTCGGGATTGCATTCACGAGTGATGGACGGCAGGAGAAAGAATTGGATGCTCGGATCGGTGCAGCAAGCTGTGTCAGACGTGAACTGTGGCGATCCGTGGTAACGAAACGCGAGCTGAGTAACAAAGCTAAGCTCTCCGTCTTCAAATCCATCTTTGTCCCCATTCTCACCTATGGTCATGAGGCTTGGGTAATGACCGAAAGAGTGCGATCGCGGGTACAAGCGGCCGAAATGAGATTTCTGAGAGGTGTTGCAGGTGTTACCCTACTAGATAGAGTGTACAGCAATACAATAAGGGAATCTTTAGGTGTTGAGCCGCTACTTCTCCGCATTGAGAGGTCTCAGTTGCGCTGGTATGGCCACGTGATTCGGATGCCGCAAACTAGTCTTCCTAGGCAGTTGTTATTTTCCAAGCCGGTGGGTAAGAGACCAAGGGGTCGGCCTAGAACCAGGTGGCTAGACTACCTGGAGAATCTGGGTTCGAGTCGCTTGGATATTACCAGGGAGGACATGCGCCTGATGGCGGAAGATCGCGATCGCTGGAGATCCTCCATAGGGCTGCTGCCCCCGCGACCCTAACGGATAAGCGGGTTTGAAAAGTAAGTAAGTAAGTAAGAAAAAATACCTATTCAATATCGTGTAAGACCTACTTTTGCCCGGAGAAGTGCAGCAACTCGACATGTCATGGATTCTACCATTCGGCGGAAGTCCTCCGAACAGATGTTCAACCATGAGCTCTCGATAGCCGCCCATAATTGCGTGAGTGTTGCAGGTGCTGGCTCTTGTGCACGAATGGATCGTTTCATAATATCCTAAACATTTCGATGGGATTCATGTCTGGCGATCTAGTTGGCGAATTCACTCGTTGGAATTGTCAGAATGCTCTTTAAATCAATCACGAGTAATATTGGCCCGGTGACATGGCGCATTGTCCTTTTGGAAATCCTATCGTTGTTAGTGTACATAAATGAAGTGCATGAAGGGCTGCAAATATCACCAAGTAGCAGGACATAACGATTTCCAGTCAATGCTAGGCCTAATATGATCTAAACGCTGCCATGTTAACACGCCCCACACCATGATGGAACCACCACCTACTTGCACAGCGCCTTCCTAACAACTTGAGTCCATGGTCTCATGGGGTCTATGTCTCACTCAAATCCTACCATCATCTTGCACCAACTTGAATCATGACACATCGGACCAAGCTATATGTTTCCAGTCATTTAAGGTCCAACGAATATTTTACGAGCCCAGGCGAGGCACATCTGCGTTGGCGTGCTGTGAGTAAAGGAACTCTTGTCGGTCTTCTGATGACGAGCATTTAGCAGTCGTGGTCAATCATTGCTGTGTTCATGAAGAAAGGCAATGACTGAAATGAGGTACTCTCTGTAGAACTTTGACACTGTAGACCTAGGAATGTTGAATGCCTGCACCATTTCAGAAATGAGGGTCTCATGCATCTAGCTCCAACTATCATTCCGCGTTCAAACTTTGAAAATTCTCGTCGTGTATCCATAATCACGTTACAAGCCGTTTCAGACGACTGCTAATAGTCAAATTGATAGTACTGATACCGATCTGCCTATTTATACACCTTTTATGCAATGCAAGCAACACCTGAAAATTTGCATATCACGTTTTCATGACTTTAGGCACTTCAGTTTAGAATAAGTGATCGCTGAGACAGTCATGGTCAAACGGCCTTGGAAAGAGGAATAATGCCAAGCTATTGGTAATCTGGGAAATAAGCGTGGTTGATGTAACAATCACACCTGTAAGATATAATCGATGATGCGTTTTGAGGTCGTGCGCAGAGACAGGTTGAAACGGGACATCAAGAACTGATCTGCAGAATAGTGGGTTGCTGGATGAGACGAATCATCCTTGAGGTCATTCACAAAATACGTTCACTTGACGGGGGGAGAGGGAGATTTCGAAACTGTGTACAAAAGTGAACGGTAAAAAAATATCTATGTAATAACGTACTCTTATATACTGAATATCCAACTAATTATGACTAGTTCACCTGATCATGCGGTTCGCTAGAAGGCCAGATTAGTATAAAAAATGAAAACTTAGTGCTTATTACATTAATAGAATTGATTAGTTTGTGAAGAAGTTACGATTAAACAACGTGATTTGGCAGACATTGACCGTGGGATGATTATAGGAGCTCTGAGCATTGAGCGAATATCACCGAAACCACCACATTCGTGAAATGTTCAAGAGATGATGTTGTAAAGTGCTTGAAGACTAGACTCTCAGTTAAAAAACTGGATCTGCAACAGTTTGTGGTGGACTAGTGAATGCTCGGGCGGAACGGAGGTTGTCCAGAATTCTAAAGGATAACTGAAGCAGAATACTGCAGCAAATTACAGCACATCTTAATCAAAGATTCTCTCAAAATATCACTGAATGCAATTTTTGTCATATACTGTATTGTATGGGATATGGAAAGCCACTTGCAGGCAACAAGAGAAAAAAATCGACTGCACAGGAGCACAAGGATTGGACAGTCGATAATTAGAAACAAGTGTTACCAAGGAGGATCGAAAAGTTACCAGATCACAAATTAATTTTAAATATTCAAAGCAAACCAAATTGTATTTTGTAAAATTTATTTACTGTCTCGTTTTTCAACATAATCGTCGCATTTTTTTATGTAGCATCCCCCCTCGCCAAATCAAATAAATTTGTATACAAATATTTAATTATTGGTAAAAATAAGATGTAAACGGGGGAAATTTGGCGTTTGGTATTGGCTTCATTCTGCAAAGTTGGAGCCGGTATTTGGTGCTCGTGTAATTCCTTCTCCCCGAATATAAATTCAATGGAGAGATGAAAAACATTGGGTCTGCACTCCAGAAACATTTTTTAAGATAGCAGTTCGTTTGCTGTTGTTGTTGCGATCTCCCCGTGCACAATCTCAATCATCCACTCTCCAAATCATCCAATGTCACAAACTGCTCCACTCAAACAAAACTTCATTGAGATGCAAGAAAACTGAATCAAATAAAATAAAAGCAAAAGTTACGCTCCCTATTTGGCCAGAAAATCTACAAAAAAGGTGGTTTCGGGGCTTCTCTTATCCAGGGGCCGCATCTAGAAAGAGGACACAAACAAAACTTGGATTTTACTCTTAGTAATCGTGGATAGATGGATTTTTGCTTTAAACCATGGATCACGAGTACTTGATTTTGGAATAAGATTAAGATGTGGAAAAGTACTGTACTACGCATCGGTAGCATAAATAACGCATTTGGTAACCCTTCCATCGTCATTGTTATCTCTTCTTTATGTCGTTATCTAGGTTGTCTCCTTTTTAAGAGGTTCCAGCCATGTTTAACTTCAGCTTTTCTCAGCTTAAAATGGAATAGCAGGGATATACAGTGACAGTTATTAAAGTTATTATTGCAGGAGACTATTGTGTGAGGTCACGAATTTGTTTTGGTACGTTTCCTAGTGTTTTGCAGACCGATCTTTTCGGATTGCGCATAATGATAATCTTAACGGCCTCCACGTTTGGTGCCATCAGGGCCGACCCCGGACGCCCAACGATATCCGCCAAATCATCCGAACAGAGTTAAACAGTTATATGAGAAATTCACACGAACTGGTACTGTAGCGGATGAGTTGGCGTGCCCGTGGTCGGCCATGAAGGCACCAAACGTGGAGACCGTTAAGATTCCGCCTTTATTTTCCACTGAATTAAATACATGTACGAGGGTTGTTCCGAAAATAAGTTTCGTCATTTTTTTCAACGGAAACTTTATTGCCAAAAAAATACTGCATGGCATCATGAACTATACACCTTGCACTATTTTTCGATATAGTCACCAACGACATTGAGACATTTGTCGTAGCGGTGCAATCAGTTTGAAGAAAGAGTAGCAGCAGACAGGCGTGTCCGAGGCTATTCGAGTACAAATCACGATGGCAGACAGACGTGTACTGACAACGTGGTCGCATCCCAGTTCACCAGTGAGGAAAAAATTCAAAGTGTCACCCTCCGCAGGAAAAATTATGGCAACAGCGTTCTGGGACGGATGTGATTCTCATTGATTTCCTCTATCAAGGGACGATCAACGCGGCACACTACTGCGACACCCTCACCAAACTCAGATCTGCCATTCGATGAAAGAGACCAGGACTCTTGAGTGAAAGTGTTATGTTCTTGGACGACAATGCAAAACCACAGGCAGCAAGGCTCACACAAGATCAGATGACCTCGGGCACGCCTGCCAGCTGCTACTCTTTCTTCAAACTGATTGCACCGCTACGACAAATGTCTCAATGCGGTGGCGACTATGTCGCAAAATAGTGCAAGGTGTATAGTTCATGATGCCATGGTGTAGTTTTTTTTTTGGCAATAAAGTTTCCGTGTGAAAAAAATGACGAAACTTACTTTCGGAACAACCCTCATAGTTACAAAATCCAATCGCCCCCCCCCCCCTGAATATTCCTTGGCGTTCTACAATCTCATGACAAAAATCCTGCAACATTCGATAATGTGCGCGCGCTTCTACATTTAAGCGATAGTTATAAAATATATGTTAGGGTTACGACTTTGAAACTATATTGAATGGATTCTACGATTATTGTTACATAGGAAAAAAATATAAAGGAAAAATAAACATTTTATTTCTTACAAACTTAGAAGAAATGAAAAAGCAGGTGTGTGACAAAATTTTTGCAACACGTCAATTTTGTGACAAAAGTCCTGCAACACTGCAATTAATAATGAGTAGAATCACCCTTTGCTTTAAGTACCGCTTCGATTCGCTTAGGCATTGAGTCCACAAGTGCCTGGTATACATGTTCAGAAATTTCTGATCAAGCATGAAAGGTTTTGGATTTCATTTCGTCGATGGTCTTTGGGAAGGTTGGCTTAATTTTTTTCTTTATTATATCCCATATCCCTTTCGATGGGATTTAGGTCTGGAGAGTTTCCAGGTTAGTGCAAAACTTCAATTCCCATGTTTCAAACTACTTTTTCGTTATCTTGGTTGTGTGTGCTGGTGCACCATCTTGCTGATAAACCTACTGTCCATCAGGGAAGTAATAATTAGCAGTAGGCAAGAGATGTTCATCCATAACGTTGATGTAAACTGATGAAGTTACACTTTTGTCAATAACGTTGTATTCAAGCTTCCTAGTCCTGCAGCTGTCAACGTTCCGATAACATTGAGTCCAGGGGCAAATTTCACGGTCTTGGAAATGCAGTTTGGTAGCAATTCTTCCCCCTTTTTACGGAGAACTTTTCTTCTTCCACCCTGAAACAAACAAACTCTAGTTTCATCACTGAAAATTACTCGTCGCCTTTGTTCAACAGCCCAGGCGCGCTATTTGTAACACCAATCCATTCTTTTTTCTTCATTTTAGCCGTAAGGAGTGGTTTCTTCTTTGCAACTCTTCATTTCTGCGAGACGTCGTCTTGTCAATCTTTCGGACACATTTACTTTAATGATGCTGGACCATTCTTGAGTTATCATGGCAGCAATCTTCGTTCTAGCGGTTTTAACAATACTCCTTAGTACATTGTTTTGGGCTTTTGCTGTCTTCTGGGACGACCCGGCCGCTCTCTCACATCACTTTTCCCAGTTTCTTCGTAAGTCTTAATAATTCTTCCAACAGTTGAACGATGAATACCGACAAACCTTGCTATATAACAATTCGAGATGCCTCGGTGATGTTTTTCAATAATTAATTTTCTAACCTCGCTCGACACTGGCAGGCAGGCATGTCTTTCAAGGGGACATTACGACCTCGGAATTTTAGTTTAATACGAGGCTTCGTATAGTCGTAGTGTACCTTTAGGATGTTAATATACTTAAATATTAAGGCGCACTGATCAGCCAATTTTGAAAAAAAGACGGTTTAAAGTTTCGAGCACCATATGTAAGGGAAAGTTTTCCTCTTTGATTGTAAGTGATCCGATAGCTCAGACGGCAGCGTGGTTGCTACTCCCAAATCAAATTATTAGTGTGAGGTGGCGGGTTCGAATCCCAGTTATAACGATTTTTTTTCTTTACCCAAATAATTATTCAATATATTATATTTACAAATTTATTTGTGACAACCAACTTTTTTCACAAAATTTTCCTTTTCTCAAAATTATTCTACTTATTTTTATTGTTACAAGTGTCTACGGAGTAATAAAGTATTTTCTGCAAAATATTTTGTATAGAATCAACATTTTAAAAGCAATAACTATTTTGTTTTATTTATTTTATTAAAAAAAATTATTTCGAGGCTACCTGACATTTTATCATAGTGCACAAGGTAGGCAGAGCGCAGAGAGGCACGTGAGAAGAGGTTTGGAATGTTCTAGATCTTTCTCGCGCCACTGGCTCTCGTCAAGTATGAGCGGAGGTTCGCCAAGCCATTACAAAAAAAAGCCGTTTTTAATTGTGAAACAATAATGGTGTTTTAATCATAAAACAGTTAATAAAAACGTTTTTCTGTGAAAACGGTTGGTTGGTTGGTTGGTTGGTTGGAATTTTAGGGCGTCGGCTACTATGGCCATTTTGCGCCCGACAGAAAGTTTAAAAACCCACAGTTTATGGGCCAAAAGTTTAAAAAATCAGATGGGAAAAAAACACATAAAAACGTGAATGACATAGATGGAAAAACAATAAAAATTATGACTATGAGATTTTAAAAACCCTAATAAATTTAAAAAAACCGACATTTTCCTCCAGGGTTCTCCCGTAATAAGAAATATTTGTATAGGTTCTGTGTAAATCATTAGTGTGTAAAGGGCACTAACTGACTATAAAATAGATGATTAAAATTTATTTTTTTGAGTTGTCACCTAATAAAAACTGATGAATATGATTAGTGTGTGAATGGCACTAAATGAAACCTATACTTAATGATCAAATATATATAATGCAAAAGCAATAAAAAGATGATTATATCAATTTAAAAACATGAATAATTTTTAAAAAAAGAAACACTTTTTTAAAAATTATGGGGTTGTTACCCAACAAAAAATCTAAGGAATGATTCAGCCCTAATGAGCGTCGTAGCTTAGTGTGTAAAGGGCACTGGATTAAAATATGCTTAATAGTTAGCATTGCTCCACAAGAACACAATGGAGCTGGTTCTTTTTTTAATAAATGGATGTGAGTAAGACGGCTGTGACCAATCCTAAGCCGAGTAAGAACGACATCTTCTCGCCTGTTTGTTAGACAAGGTAATGACCACGGTGTGATGGAACGCTTGATTTCAAAAAGTTTATTAGCTGGGTTAAGAGGCCAAGACTCCTGCCAAGAAGATTTGAGTTTCTTGGAAATCACCGGGTGGAAATGCTCGGGGATTGACAGCAATTCCGAGATCGGTAGCTGAGTAATGGCGTGTTTTGCCGCTTTATCGACCCGTTCATTTTGCTGGATACCCATATGACTAGGGATCCAGACAAAATGAATTCTGGTACCTTGGTAATCCAGGAAATGAAGGTATTCCTGGATTCTTTTGACAAAAGGATTTTCAGAATTGAAAGATTCCAACGATCGCAAAGCGCTCAGAGAATCAGAGAATATCCAGATGTTGGAATTTGGATATTGAAAACAGAACTCTAACGCTTTGGCTAACGCAACCAATTCCGCTGAGAAGATGGAAAACTCGTTTGGCAAATGATAGGAGAATATAGTGTTATCTATAAGGAAAGCACAGCCAACCCCGTCCTCTGATTTGGACCCATCTGTATATATGTGGAAGCCATCAGGAAGGGTTTCTAAAAAAACCTTAAAAAGTGCGTTAATTTCGACTTCCAAAAAATTTGATTTTTTCCCCCCGAATAAATTGTAATTTACATCTGGTTGGGGAAGAATCCACTGAGGGACATCTCTGACCTCTCGGCTATGCATGGCTGGAAATGAGAGGTTCAGGCTCACCAAAAGATTCTGGAACCAATTGTTGATGCTTCTATAAGTGTGATGGGGAGGGATTCTAGGTTTGCCAAATAGACAGGCAAAAGCTGGGTGCTGACTTTCACCATATATGCGAAGAGCATATTTCAGGAGGAGTTTGGCTCTTCTTAACCATAACGGGGGTTCAGAAGCATCTACATAAAGGCTCTCTACCGGACTTGTTCGGAACGCTCCTATGGCAATTCTTATGCCTAGATTGTGAACGGGGTCTAACAGCTTCAAAGTACTTTTTGAAGCAGATGCATACACAATACTTCCGTAGTCCAATTTAGATCTAACTAGAGAGCTGTATAAAAAAAGAAGCATCTTTCTATCCGCACCCCATTTGGTAGCGGAAATGGAACGCAAAACATTCATGGCTTGTAAGCATCTCGCTTTTAAATTACGAATATGTGGGAGCCATGATAATTTTCTATCAAATGTTAGACCCAAGAAATTATGTGAGTCCACCACTGAAATAGGGGATCCATAAAGTGTAAGGTCCGGGTCTGGATGGAGACCTCTCAAAAAACAAAAGTGAACGGCCCTTGTTTTTTGGGGTGAAAATTTAAATCCTACTTCGTTGCTCCAGGTTACAAGCTTGTTGATGGCCAGTTGCAGTTGACGCTCAATAAAGAACATTGAGGACCCTCGACAGTAGATGGCAATATCGTCAACGTACAGGGAATAGTTCACAGTAGATGGAAGTTGTAAACAAGCCTCATTAATAGCAATGAGGAAAAGGAAAGGACTCAGCACACATCCCTGTGGGACACCATTATCCTGTGTAAAAGGGTCTGAGTGTGTTGACCCAACGCGAACTCGGAATGTTCTATTCGCCATGAAATTACACAGAAAAGAGGGAAGGTGTCCTGTAAGGCCGTATTTATGCAAAAGTATTGCTATTCCATGCCTCCAAGTTGTATCGTAGGCTTTTTCCAGATCGAAGAAAACCCCTACGACATGTTGTCTATGTCTCTGCGCTAGATGAATCTCATGCTCCAACCGAAGAAGGTGATCAACAGTTGAGCGGGATTTGCGGAAACCGCACTGAAACCTAGACAGCAGGTGGTTTTTTTCCAGGTACCACATAAATCGGACAGAGACCATCCTTTCCAAGACTTTGCATAGACAACTGGTTAGCGCAATTGGTCGATAGTTTGAAGGACAAGAGTGATCTTTATTTGGTTTTAGAATAGCAATAACAATTGCTTCTCTCCACAAAGTTGGAATCTCTCCTAACGACCAAATGTAGTTATATAAAGCGAGCAGATGAGCATAAGCTTCTCTCGTGAGATGTTTCAGGAAAGCGTATAAGATTCCATCTGGGCCTGGTGCAGAATCTCTGGAACAACGAAGGGCAAAATGTAGTTCCCGCGAAGTAAACGGGAGATTGTATTTCTCGAGGTTTCGAGATTTAAAGTTTATAACTTGCGATTCTTCAATACGTTTTTGTCTTTGAAAGGAGGCTGAGTCATGTTTTATTTGTGAAACCTCAGCAAATGTCCTTCCGAGGATATTAGCTACCTCCTTCGGGTGAAAGTGCGTATGCCCATTTACAGTGAGAGAAGGGAGTTTATCCGGGAGTCTTTTTCTGTTTATTTTCCTAATCATGTTCCATACAGTTTGAAGAGAGGTGTTCCTATTTATGGAGGAAATATAATCCCTCCAACAGAGTTTTTTATTTGTGGAGATGATTAGTTTACAACTGGCCCTTTTCTGTTTATAAGTGATAAGATTCTCGAGAGTTGGTTGTGCGGAGAAAATGCGGAGAGCTCTCTTACGTTCTCGAACCGCTAGGGCACATTCTTCATTCCACCATGGCACTGGTATTTTCGTGGAAGAGGATCGACATTTTGGAACGGATTGTTCTGCCGCATGGAGGATGCGGGAAGTGAAATCCTCTACAGCCTCATCTACAGACGGAAAGGGTGTTTTATTCTCAAACTGCAGATGGGATTGGAAGACCTGCCAGTCTGCTTTATACAATTTCCAACGTGGTAGAGGGTTGGAAAAAGTAGAAGAACTCAGGAAAATACTTATCGGGAAATGATCACTACCATGTAAATCTGAGAAAACGTTCCAGGCTAAATTGGGTGTGAAAGATGAAGAGGATATAGATAGATCGATGCATGACACAAAGCCGTTGGCTGAGTGGAGAAATGTTGAAGAGCCATCGTTTAATAAATTGATGTTAAAAACATTCAGAACTTTCTCTATCATATATCCTCTTTCAGAGAGCTTTCTAGACCCCCAAATGGGATTATGGGCGTTAAAATCACCCAGAATAAGGAAGGGACTTGGCAATTCACAGAGCAAGGATGATAAAGAATTTTCATCTGTATATTGATCCGGAGGTAGATACAGTGAGCATACAGTTAGAGGTGAGAGATCTTTGAATAAGACTCTAACTGCTACCGCCTGGAGATTAGATGTTAAATTAATGGTAGTAAAAGGCAAAGATCTTTGGACTAAGATGGCAACACCACCACAGGCTTTATTTCCCGATGTATAATCCTTCCTAATAAAATTAAACCCTTTTAGGGTAGGAGACTGGGATGGCAAAAGGAAAGTTTCTTGCAAAGCCAATAAGGAGAAGGAGAACTTATTGACTAAGAGCTTGAGGTCTTCTAATCGACAAAAGAATCCATTAAGGTTCCATTGTAACAGTGCCATGATGGAGGTTTAAGATGAAAGTTTAAACTCCCGGGATAACTCCATCTCCTCAGTAGGAGACACGTCTAAGTTTAAAGGGAAGTCTGGCCCTCCCCCCAGAACTGGAGAATTTGGCGTAGAAACTACTATACGCTTTTTGGAGGGGTCAGAGGAAGGTGACACCTCTGACGAGCGTTTCTTGCCCTCTTCCCTTTCCGAAGTTTTTGGAGGGGTTCCAGGTGGTGTAACCGATTTCGAAGTCCGACTAGTGCTAGCAGATGGTCCTGTGGAGGTGGAAGTTCCACAGGAAAAGTCTGCAATACTTAAATCAGTCATTGTTCCAATAGACTTAACAGAAGTACGACTCTTAACCACTGCTGCATAGTTACGGACTTCATTTTGTTCTACCTGCCTACGTGCTTCCGGAAA
>JAHWFO010088568.1:0-11486 GCA_023313115.1 Rhysida immarginata | reverse complement strand
TGTATTGTAATGCGTTGAAATAAACGGCAATACAATAATCCAAACAAATGTGTTGGAGTTCTTCTTATATGTTGCACTGTCCCAACTTTTTTGGAAATTTATCTAGGTAGGTCCCAACACTGATTATAAAGTGTTGTACAGTCGACTCTCGTTATAATGAAGTTCACCGGAATCCATAAAAAGTTTCTTATAACCAATATTTCGTTATATGTGAAACCCAATTTTTTAAAGTAAAAATGCATTTTTCATCTTAGAATTCGTAGGTACTAGTTGAAATTTGAAGTATTGCGTCTAAACGGCGATGAAATATCCTTAATCGAACATAATCAAACAAAAAATGTGATTTCCATTCGACTTTGCTCGTTTGGTGAAATTTTTTTGATCAACCACTACCAAAAACCAGATATTCATTCGAATACGTTTTTATAGTAGAAAATCTGTCTTTTCTAATGGATCGAGATGCTCGGTCGATATATAAACAAACAGTTTAAAGATCTTTGAAAGATTTTTAAACAGTTTGATATAAATCAGGAACGAATTCACGAACTTGTTCAATTGTTTGCGATCTTTCTTCTCCTCCTCCCCCCTCCCGGGTTAAAGCCACTGAGTTCCGAATAAATTTCTTTCCAATATGTGCCTCTTTATCAGCATTTGTTATTTTGACAAGAATGTTTTTTCCTTTTTTCAGCACATGATATTTTCTAGAAAGATTTTTGCTTCTTTTTTCCGTAGTCATCGATCAACGATCGTAAATTCTACTGAAGAAGTAAATTCTACGAGGCCTGTCTAAAAAGTATCCGACCTTTGGCCATAAAAAATATTCTGAATACCGGACGGAGTTGGGACCCTAATCTCCTTCAAAGTAGGCCCCTTGGGCTTGCACACACTTAGCCCACCGACCCTTCCACTGCTGGAAACACCTCTGGAAGTCTTCTTTTCGAATGGCGTATAGCTCCGTCGTCGCGTTCCGCATTATCTCTTCTCTACTTTCAAAACGGGATCCTTTCAATGGCGTCTTCAATTTTGGAAACAACCAGAAGTCGCAAGGAGCCAGGTCTGGAGAGTAGGGAGGTTGGCGAACGGTTGTAATTCCATGTTTGGCTAAGAAAGTGAGGATCAATTGGGATGAATGTGCAGGGGCGTTGTCACGATGCAAGTGCCAGTTGTTCGCCGTCCACATGTCTGGTCTTTTGCGCCGAACTGCGTCACGGAGTCGCCAGAGAACATCTTGAGAGTACTCCTTTGTCACTGTTTGTCCTTCCGGTGCGCATTCGTGATGCACAAGTCCACGGACATCAAAGAAAACAGTCAGCATCACCTTGATTTTGCTTCGCTCCTGCCGCGCTTTCTTCGGCCTTGGAGAATCGGGATGCTTCCATTGCGACGACTGTCTTTTTGTTTCTGGGTCGTACTCGTACACCCATGACTCATCTCCAGTTATCACGGTGTTCAGAAACCCAGGATCAGTGTTGGCGGTGTCCAGAAGATCCTGCGCAATGTCAAAACGGAGGTCTTTTTGTTCCGGCGATAACAACTTGGGTACGAATTTCGCAGACACTCGGTTCATGTTCAAATCATCACGCAAAATTGCATGTGCAGAATCTTTACTCACTCCAACCTCTTCTGCAATCTCCCGCACTGTCAAACGACGATCTTCCATCACCAAATTTCGCACCCTCTCAATAACAGCTGCACTCCGAGCAGTTTGGGGCCTGCCACAACGCCGCTCACTCTCAGCTGATGTGCGGCCATCTTTGAATCGGTTAAACCGCTCCTTAATTTGTGTTACACCCATCGCATCTTCTCCAAACACCTGCTGAATCTTACCAATTGTTTGGCTTTGAGAATCACCAAGCTTTTGACAGAATTTGATGCAGTGTCTTTGCTCAATTCGTTCAGTCATCTTGCGAGAAAACTAAATCCGACGAACACTACGAACAGCACCTTACTTGGCGAGCACTAGCCGCGGACTGGCACAAGCGATCGCGGTGGAAAAATTCAAGCATGCGCATTAAGCTTCCTCCTTCCACTGTGCACCGTGTCGCCGCCTTAGAATCACTACTTTGCGCGGGAAAAATCAAGGTCGGATACTTTTTAGACCGGCCTCGTACTTGCTTCCGCTTTTAATCTTTCTCCATTTTCCAGCATTTCCGCTTTTGTATGGATTCTTATTGGCTGTTTTCAAGCAAACAAAGACGTCATTTCTGCACTCTCAAAATCAGAGTACAATTTTTACTAATTTTTACTGTTTTTTTCGTCTTTACATGAAATAAGCCTAACGGCGTGTATTGTGAATTGCCTTTACGATAAATCGTCGTTGTTTTTAGTTCGTTATATCAGGTGTGAAATTACTATACATTCAATTACGTGTCATTGGAAAATTACTTTGTTTTACCCGATTTTTCGTTATAAGAGATTTCGTTATAAGCGGCTGTTTTTTCTTAACAAAACTGACGGGGACTATGAAAAACTTCGTTATTTCAGTAATTTCGTTATAACGTGAGTCAACTGTATTTGCTTATATTCATTTATCTGCTAAAACTACTCTCAATGCAACGGAACAAAAACAAAACAAAAATTAATAAGAATACTTTTCAAATGGGATACCATCATCTGCATACAACATATTTTTGGGCTTTAATAAAATAACCAATACCAATTCAAAGCATACGAGTACACTAAGATCTGGAACTTGCGTTATAGGCAACTTGACTTACCGGCATATCCGGTTTCCAGTTCTGTTCAAATACGGCCATAGCAGCCAGCGATCCAGACCCCATCGTCACATACGGCAGCTTGTCTGTTGAACCGTGAGGGTAAATGCAGTAGAGATGGGGACCAACTCCATCTACGCCACCCAAGACTAATGCAGCTCCAATGTGGCCTTGATATCTAAAATAACGATAAAATAGAAATTTTTTTTAAAATCAGGATCTCTTCTTCTAAAATCATTTTTTCCAAGGTCTCAAACACAACATGCAGATTTGCAAAAGCGATAAATCACGATCTTGCATCTCGATCCTTACTTGAAAAGCATCTGCTTTAAGAGTCTGTTGGCCGTGACAACTGGCACCAATCTCCCTGTTGCCAATCTGTGAAGCTCTAACTGAGACGAAATCATTTGGGTCGTCTTTTCGGTATCTGCTGCGGTTCCGGCGCCGCAACAACTTGAATCAAATTGAAATTAGCATTTACATTGTGAAATCAAAAAATTAATTTTTTTAATGTTTATACAAGGTTCGACAATTACTAAACAAGACTGACGCTACTTTGAACGTGCTCAAGCATGTGCGACCACAATGATGCATTTTTTCGGTCTATACATTCTCGTGTATCAACCGCACGCGGTCATTAGTTGACATTCCAATGTTAAACATAAAAGAGCGTTCAAAAAGAAACGAGCCGTAGTCTGGAATGTGCAAACCAGTGACAGAATGGTGATATCGTTGCGTGTGTAACAAAGAGTGCTTCCGACAAGAGCGCGGAAGTTCACAGGCCGCTGCTAGAGGGCGACGGTGGAAGTCACGTGACTATACAAATGAAGCAGAAGCAAGCGTCAATCATGCAACGGTCATTCGCGTTGTATAAGCAGTAAAGAAGAACAAAGAGGTGTTCTTCGTTTTCTGACAACGGAAGGAGTAGGGGGAACGGACATTCATCAAAGAATGTCACAAGTGTACGGTGACACAAGCAGTTCAGGGACGGATGGGCGTCGTTAGCCGATGATGCACAGTCTGGAACACCAAATCGCATTAACGATGACATCGTCCAGCTGGTTGACGGGCTCGTTACCCAGGACCGCTGAGTTACAGTGAAAGCCGTAGCCGCTGAGGTCGGATTGAGCATCGGAAGTGTTCATACCATCATAACGGAAGGACTGAACTGGCGCAAAGTGTGCGCCCAATGGGTGCCCCACAGTCTTCAACCACAACAGGAAGCATGTCGAATGGCCCACTGTCTTCATTATCTGCAGTGCTATTCCAGGGAAGGGAATGAGTACCTGGCACGAGTGGTGGCTGGAGATAGTCTTGGTGTCTTCACTTCAAACCGGAATCGAAACGACAAAGTCACCAGTGGAAGCATCCATGGTCACCACCAGCAAATCCAGGTTATGCCGACGTTCTTCTTTGACCAATGTGGCCCCCTTTTGATAGACTTCCTGCAGCATGGGACAACAGTGAATGCTCAGCATTACTCGCAAACCTTGACCACCCTTCGTCAAGCAATCAAATCGAAACGACCAGGCAAGCTCACCCGCGGGGCCATTCTGCTCGACCTCATACAGCCACGGCATTCTCACAAGTGGAAGGTTCTTGGTCACCCTCCATACACTTCAGACCTCTCTCCCTGTAATTACGCCATTTTTGGTCCCCTAAAAAAGGCTCTGAGGGGCAAACGATTCACCTCGGACGACGATGTCAAGCAGCACGTGCGGAACTAGTTCACAACACAGCCCCGGGAATTTTACAAGACAGCCATTGTGTCGAAGTGGGAAAAGTGCCTCAACAGCCAGGGCCAATATTTCTGACATACAGGTACTGGTTTCTGTTCCTAGGCCTCAGGCTCATTTCTTTTTGAACAGTTTTCTAGAAATATCCACACACTGGCCAATGAACTAGAAACCCGTGATGAATTACTGTACTGATATGTAAATCGGGGTCACAGGTCAGAAACGATTGTGATATATGCAAATGAATGGGTAGGTACATGCTCATTCCAAGCTGCAGATACAGGGTAGGAACAAGCTGCAGCTGCTCAAGTTGAGCAAAATGGGGAAAACAGCAGACCTGGCTGAGTTCCAAAAAGGAGTTATTGTGGGAGCCCGTCTAGCTGGAGCTACGATTTCCAGGACAGTACAACCGACCGGTATCTCAAAAGGTCAGGTCTCCAAGGTGTTCAATGCGTGGAAACGGAATCCACAAGAGGTGTAGAAACGGCAGAATTGTGGACCAAAAACAATCAACACAGATAGGGACCGACGTCGTCTGAGACAGATTGTGCGGCAAAACCGAAGGTCTACAGTGGAGCAACTGACGGCAGACTTCAATGAAGGATCATCGCAACCCATCTCCTCCAAAACAATGCACCGAGAATTGAAGCGAATAGGGATGGGAAGTTGCATGCCAGTGAGGAAGCCCCTGGTGTCAGCAACAAACCGGAAAGTTTGCCTGCAATGGTGTAAAGAACGGTGTGACTGGACAGTAAATGACTGGAAAAAGGTGATGTGGTCTGACGAGTCCCACGAAGCGATGGACCCCTCACGTGTTGTGAACACAGTTCAAGCTGCAGGAGGTCTCATGGTATGGGCCATATTTTTTTGGTATGGCAAGGGTCCCCTGATATTCCTTGACAGTCGGGTGAAAGCCAAAGACTACCTGAACATTGTTGCAGATCAAGTCCATCCTGCAATGGTGCATTTGTACCCAAATGGTAACGGGTTCTTCATGGACGACAATGCTACTGAACATGACACCGAATTGCAACATCTGTCGTGGCCAGCACAAGTCCAGATTTGAATCCAATCGAGAATGTTTGGGACATGTTGGAAAGAGACATTCGTCGAAGGCATCCGCTTCCGTCTACTCTGCAGGACCTGAAGGTCTCTCTGACGAATGCATGGTTTGCGATTACCTTACCTGCAATTGTAACGCCTTGTAGAGTCCATGCCAAACCGCGTAAGTTCTGTAATTACAGCCAAAGGAGGGTCAATACCATATTGAACGAAGGTTTCTTGTATTTGTTAAATTGCTGCAGTCTCGTCTATTAAATGTCTCACCTTGCATCAATAAATAAAATAATTGTTTACTATATGTTAGGTGCCAAATAATGAATTTTGGAGCAATTTTTGTCAGCAACAATGTCTTGATCTGTGGCTCGAGTATCAGCTCCCAAGATTATGCCATGCTGTTATTTTAAAAAGAACATATACAGAGATTAAAAAAAAAAAATGAATAAAAATCGTCATTCTGCAAGTGACTCGTAGGATTCGGTGTAACTAAAAGCTCACTTGAAACACTAATCCAGCAATGGTTGTTCCAGTTTTCCTCGGAATAGGCATTTGGTAATTGAGCCTCGATGCCAACATTTCATTTCTGCAATAAAAAAACGCCAAACAAAAAATTATATACACGTCACAGAACAATATTTTTAGAAAATGTTGAGTTTACCCCCCCATTAGAAAATGCTGCCTTTTTTGCAATGAAATTGTGAATTTAACTGGAGACCCCAGTTTTTTTTTTTATTGGATAGATTATAGCCAAAATTTAATGAAAACATTAGCGACAAAAAAAAAAAGTTCAGCTAACTTGCCCAGATGATAATTCTAGTAAATCATAATTATACAAAAATGTATAACTGGGGCAATTGTCCGAGATAGTATAACTGTTATTTAATAGTCTTATTTAATTTAATAAGACTATTAAAGAAGGCGAGATTTTAGTTTCTTTCGATATTGTTTCGTTATTTCCGAGCGTTCCCATTCCGGAAACCCTCGAATTCCTCAAAGATATTCTTGTCAAAAACAAGATCCCCGAGAATAAGAGCGATGAATGCATAACGTTAACTAAACTTTGCGTTAATAATAATGTCTTCCAATTCAACAATCAGTTTTAAAAAATGATAGGTGGTACACCGATGGGATCATGTCTCAGCCCTATTCTTGCTGAAGTTTTCCTAAGAAGTTTTCAAGACATTCTTAAGAATTCTAATTTTTACTTTCCCGACATCTGGTTCCGTTACGTAGACCATGTTTTCACAATTTTTGACACGAACTCCTGTGACGTTAATGCATTCATCAATCACATCAATACTTTCTTCCCTTCTATCAAGTTTACTTGTGAAGTTGAAGAAAACAATAAATTACCGTTCTTGGATTTAGTGATAATTAGGAATAATCACTCCCTGCATTTTGATATTCATAGGAAACCCTCCAATCACCTAAACTACATTCCCATCGTTTCAAGCCATCCTTGGACCCAAAAAGTTTCAGCTTTTATTTTCATGTTGGATAGGGCACTCAATATCCCATTAAACAATATTTCATTCAAACAAGAGATTGATTTGATTAAAAAAAAAATAGCCAAGAAAAACAGTTACAACTCGAAAATGATTTACGATCTTTTGAGGAAGAGGAAGTTCAAAAAATTTCTGTCAGACGTAACCACTCTACATCCCATCAAAGATAAGTATAGAACAATATCCGTTCCTTACAATAAACTACTTATTAAAAATTTAAATTCAATTTTCAAACAATATAACATTTCTCTTTCTTTCAGTAACCCCAACCAAATACGAAACTTGCTGGGCAACCCCAAAGATAAGGTACCGGATATACAAAAGTCAGGCATCTACGTCATCCATTGTTCGCAATGTCCTAAGCTTTACAAAGGTCAGACCAAACGCAGTTTATCCACCAGATTCAAGGAACACCTCGACCACAGAAGATTCGGTAGATGCAGTCGATCAGCCATAGCCAAACATTCAATAGAGACGGGTCACGATTTTTCCATCGACAACTTAAAACTGTTCCAATCTATCAATAAAAAACACTTGTTAGATGCTTTCGAGAGCATGGCTATCCATAAATCCAAGAACAACACGTTATTAAACTCCGACTTAGGCCCTATTGGTGATTCCCCTCTAATTCAGTGGTGGTCTCAATTAGCCAACCAATAATATTGTTTTGATTTCTTTTCTGTTATTGGTCTGCCTTGTATTTCTCTCGCTATATAAACAGCTTTCTTCGGTTTCTAATCAGTTCACTTTGGGTTTTCCACGTGTTCTCCTTGGTTCCTGCCGAATGATGAGAGCTTCGCTCTCGAAAAGCGCTTCCAGGTTGTATTTTTCCGTTATTTTTGTTTTTGTTATATTCTTTATTACTTTTGTTGTGGTAAAAGAGCCCTTCTTTATACTTAATAACTTGCCCAGGTTACACTCAGCCACCACTTTACGAAGTGCATTCAAGTTATAACACCGATAGGAACATGCGGTTTGTTTTAAAATACGCGCGCACTCGTTGTGAATACGTGACAACAAGCAAACAGAACTTTAGCGGCATTGGCGAGAGTTAGAACTGTTTTTGATACTTAAAACTGGGACGTTTTCATTACAAGAACAGTGGGTAATCAATAGTTTTCTCCATTTGCATGGTGTGACACCGACTGAAATTCATCGCTAGTTGAGTGAAACATGTGGTGATGGCATCATAGATGTCTAATGTGTGTTCACGGGTGCAATAGTTCAAATAAGGCAGAACGTTGTGTGACAACAAACCAAGACGATCTCGACCTCGTACCAGCCAGTCTGACGACAAGATCGAGCGAGTGGAGAAAGCTGTATTTTAGAGGATCGCCGAATGAGTCAGAATATGTAAACGAAAATACCTGTCACGTGCACGATTGCAAACTTAGCGGAATTGAAGGCACGCATTGCGCAACCCATTCTGAACGTGACGCCGGAGACCCTTCGATCAGTTGTGGAACATGCCGTTTCTTGATTTCAACTTGTTGCACAGAACACTGCACAGCATACTGAACACGTTTTGCACCAGTCTCCCGCAACTTAAAAAACCGATTTGATGGATGCTTTGCACACTGAACAGTACAGTTGGTTGAATAACGTGTAACTTACACCTTAGCCTTTGTTTTACGATTCATTTGTCATTTGTAGTCGAAATTCTGACGCTTACAGCGCCATCTGTTGCTAAAATTTGGACCTACTTTTTTTTCTTATGCCATAAGCTTTTCCCCCTTCTTCCATAACATTCCGTTCCAATTGGACGTCATTCTACTAAGTGGTTCTTTTTTTATAGCGTTTTGAAACTTAAACTTTAATTATAATCACCCTGTACATCTAAGTCTAAAAACGCTACTCCGCGTGGAAAAAATTCAATATCTACCTTTATTTATTAATAAACAGCATTTTTAGACGAAAAATTATAGCCCGTAGAGGCTGCCATCTTTCCCCGAATGCGCAAAGGAACGCGGGAATTATGTGACGTCCGGTATGACCTGCACAAAACAAGGCCAACTATAGATGAGAACGTGCAGCTGCAACAGACGATCCAGCTTTAAGAAATAACGTGGTTTACTGCACTGCTTATGGCTGTAATAATAGGTCTACGACAAACAAAACTTGCAGCTAAAAAATCAACAACTGTCGAAGCAATGGTTGCATAATATAATTGTAAATGAAATAGTCAGGATGTATTCGGATCATTTTACTGAATCCCGTTATGAGAGAGATTTCAAGGGAGAATTGTTAAGGGCTGCCGTCCTCGTCTCCTGAAACCGGACGTGATACCGACAGTTTTTGTTCATCGGCAACCTGAACAAACACCAAGGAGAATACTTATCCAAACAGCTCCAGAAATACAAAGAGCGACTTGAAGTAAGTTTAAAAATCAAAATGAAATGTCAATATTTCTTATATACGAGGATGGGCTGAAAAGTAATGCCTCCATGGCTGTAACTTTTTTATTTTTTAACCGATTTACAAAATTCTTTTTGTATCTGATACTCCCATTTCTCCTCTATGTAATGCACTATTCACTTTTCGACATAGTCCCCATCCCTTTCCACGCATTGTACCAACGCGTGACTAGTCGGGTGAACCCGTCGGAGAGGAATTCCGGGGTTGTTGTCGACACCAAGACCGAACGGCAGGTTTCACTCATGCCATAAGGTGCTCTTTCCTCTTTGGGAAGTGGTGAAAGTCGCAAGGTGCAGAGTCTTTCATTTTTGAACTGCAGTTTTTCATCTTTGAACTGTAGGCGCTGCAACCCCCTCTGATGTACGGCGATCGTGTGCGGACGGGCGTTATCGTGCTGCAAAAGAGGATCCAAAGCTGCCATTCAATCCTCGTGTCGACGACAACCCCGGAATCCCTCTCCGACGGGTTCACCTGACTAGTCACGCGTTGGTACAATACGTGGAAATGGATGGGGACTATGTTGAAAAGTTAATAGTGCATTGCATAGAGGAGAAATGTATCAGATACAAAAAGAATTTTGAAAATCGGTTAAAAAATAAAAAAGTTACAGCCATGGAGGCATTACTTTTCAGCCCACCCTCGTACATGTACATTACGGTAAAAGGAACGGGGTTAAAATACATCGCCGAACTTGATCACATTAGGCTTAACACGCGAATGATAAAATAGATTACTGCTAACCTTTACCCAGTTTTTTTTTTTTTATTTTTTTTTTTTATTAATTAATTGGATCCAATACGTCCATCTAGGGCCTGTATGGCCAGAGGCCGACGAGTTGGGTCCCAGGATGGACCTGGATTCACGACTGCTGTATGATGGTCACAGCAGCCGGGGGGGTAAAGATTGGCTATCACGGATGGTCACCCATCCAGTGGCGAGCCATGCCTGATGTAGCTTAACTTCACAGAAGTTGTATACAGGGTTGTGCATAACCTTTTGCTAGGGGTCTGGAAAATAAACAAAACTAAGTGGAATGTTCTGCGGTTGATAATCAAAAAGTACATTTATTTCTGCTTTTATCACATCAATATCTAGTGTGGCCACCACCTGCTTCTCGAACAGCACGCATCCGTTTCGGCTTTAATTTCTTGTGCAACGTTGACACAGCTGCGACGTCTTTTGCCACTGTTATTAGCAATGATGTTTTTGCTTTCCTGTGATAATTTCTCGGGCCTATCCTCAGCAAATTCGGCATGGCAGTTATCATAACCTTTCTTCCAATTGTCCGTCACCCATCTATCCGATCGGTTTGACTTGTTCGCAACCCATTTGCGATTAATAAAAGACGCACCTGCTTCCATTAGCCTCTCGATATGCATTTGCACGAACTCTATCCATGAAACGCTGCTCTTCCCTGTCATTTATTAAACCAGCCATATTTGTTTGATACCAATAGACGCACAATGAACTACTCTCTGCCGAAGCGTCATAAGAGTGTGCTACAACACTGCGGTTTAAGTCGCAGCCCCCTAGCAAACGGTTATGCACAACCCCGTACAGTGAAAGCCAACCAGGCCACGGCCTCCTCCAGTTGGCTATATTAATTAATTTTTACAAAAAAGGAGAAAAAAAAACTGTAAGTAATTCTTAATATTTATAATCCATTGAACGTTGAATATGGTTACTGTAAATCTAAAGGTGACATAAAAACCAAAATGTAAACAGTTTGACTGGTTTGGCTTCCATTTCTCCCTCCTGCTGCCTCTGCTCAACCTCGTTAAAGCTGGATCGCCTGTTACAGCTGCGCGTTCTCATCTATAGTAGGCCTTATTTTACGCAGGTCATACCAGACGTCACATAATTTCTGTGTTCCTTTGTGAATTCGGGGAAAGATGGCAGCCTCCATGGGCTATAATTTTTTGTCTAAAAATGCTGCTTATTAATAAATAAAGGTAGATATTAAATTTTCTCCATGCGGACTAGTGTGTTTAGACTTAGATGTATAAAATATCAAAAAAATTTTTTGGACTGAAGGTTCACTTTCAGTATTATATTTT
>JAHWFO010088527.1:0-27973 GCA_023313115.1 Rhysida immarginata | reverse complement strand
AACGAGGCAACATGAACTTGGCCCACAGCTTTCGCTGGTCGGAAGCGAACTCCCGACACCTACCCGCTTTGGCCACCCGGGTAGGCACAAACCCACCAGAAAATAAATCCTCTCTCACACGGGAGCGAAGAATTTAATTCCAGTGAATTGACTTCCTGACTGCAATGGCTGGCTCCGTCTATTTGGGAAGGATCAGCAGGGCTATGAGTACTTGAAGTAACGAAGTCACTAGTCGAATCCTCTAGAACAACTACGCCGTTCACAGATACACTTTCGTAGTCTAAGGGATTGGGTCCGTATGTCCTTTCAATATTCAATTCATTTATCGGGTAGTTGACCTGCTCCATCGAAAATCTGCCAATATTCGCACTAACCTTATTGTCCGCAATGATTCCACTTAAAAGTGCTAATTCTTTAAGAAACGTGGCATCTTTTAACTGCTTCACTCGAGTAGAATGGCAATTGTGCTTTAGTCGAATGAAACGTCGTGTAGAAAATCTCTTATAATTCTTAATGTCTTTTACAAGGCCGATAGCACCAACCGCTGGCGAATTGGAATTTGATACGTTACGCTTACCAGGGTTGTAGAGGCCGTACCAGGGTGGTAGAGGCCGCTTACCAAGGTTGTAGAGGTCCGTACTGCTCGTCCGTGGTACCGAGGTTTCTTTGCCGTTGACGACAGTTCTTATTTCTCCTCTCCAATCGTTCCGTATATTCCCGTCGTAATTTCGCTCCGTCCACTCCACATTCCTTGCTAGCGGGTCGCTCGTAACTTCATCCAAATTCGTGGTTGAAACGTGCCACATTCCTTTGTTCCATCCATTTTCGTCACAGCCGATGAACCGTGGACGGGTGTAGTTTGCAATCTGCTGCAATTCGACGAAAGGACCAACCTGCCCTTCTGAGTCCGACCACCATACTTCTAGTGAAATTGTTTGTCTGCTGGAACTACCTCAGTTGACGACATTCTGGCATTCTCTGCAATTAAACGTTTCCTCAACAACCAGAAAAAAAATTGGAAGACGATTTCTGTACAAGACAGAGTAGCAGAAGTATTGCCTATTATGCAAATTCCTTCCCTTATAACGCATTCAAAATGCGCGGGAATGCTGTCCAATTTGCATATTTCTCTGCCCATTCGTTCATGGTGTTGCATTTTCAATTTCACGTTTAATAGTTCTGTTTTTTTATTTTTATTGATATTCTGGTAAGGATTTTATTATTAAAACTTTAAAACACGTGTTGAGCACATACGTCTTATAAAGGCCAAACGAAGTCCACGTGTTTTGTGTTTTTTTCAATTTTGACGACAATCTAACTATTCATATGATTAAAAAAATTATTTTTTAAAAATACATAATGCATATTAACTTTTGCATTGGCATTTACACACACTTTTTTGTGTGCATTGATTCCAACCAATGGGAGACAAACTTCATAAGCTCAACAAATATTCAATTCGATTTTATTCTTGCATACGTTAATAAGAAATGTTAAATCTGCCTTACATCGTTTTAATTACTGGGTTGTTTCATAATAATTAGCAGTATCTGAAACAAACTAGAGAAAACAACAGAAGAACAAACACATTTTATTCATAACAGGTGTCTTGGTAGCCATAAACTGTACGGAACGCAATTTCATTGCAATTATATTGGCGTACTTGCATGGGCCTGTTACAAGTACGCCAGAAAAACCTACACACGCGAGATATTCCTAGAAAATTCAGCCATTCTAGAAAATTCCTGCCAGATCGAGTTCTGGCAATTCATCTCGATCATGAAGGAGTTGGGCATTTGTTTCGGTGGTTCCCCATTACTGAACCACTGAAATGTTTGCTTTCTATTGTCCTAAAGTACCCATTTTTCATCAGCCTCGCGTATTTGAAGGGAACCATTTTACCAGATGAATTTATCTGCTGCTGTTCGGCGAGTTTGTGTGCAAATAGTTGCTGGTAATACGAGATATTCGGCACTGACATCAAGTATAGTGAACATTGTTTCTTCTTCAAATTACTGTCCTAACTATATCGGACATACTTATGAAATGAACCAATATAAGAAATTTTTATTGTAGCGTATCAGCGAACACTTAATTTCTATCCAAGGAAAAGACAACCGAGTGTATTCTTTTCAATTTCCATTTTAAATCGTTATATATTTCGGAGGATTTTTGTACCTAAATCAGAAAGTTAAATATTATTATTAAGCTTTTAATATTAAATTAGTTTGGCCTATATAATTATAGAAAATTCCGAAAAAATTAAGTGCTGACTTTCTAATGATTTTGGTGAAAAATTAAAGTATTTATTATTTTTACAAGTTTAACAAAATTAACAATTTTATTGTATTTATATTAGAAGAGGACTCTATAAATTTTTGTTGCTTTATGTAATATATCTAACAGGCATAACAGATTCAGATTTAAGAAAAAACATTTATATCTGAAGAGTTACAAAATTTGTTGCTCTAAACAAAAAACTAAAGTTGCTTAGCTACCAGTAACAATGCGTTTTTTTAAGGTAATTACATCTCGTGCTCTCATCTAAAAACCTATTGTCAAGATAAACTAACAATGCATAATTTTAAACTTACAATTTTTAAATAAAAATCCCAACAACTCCCCCCTAAAATTATGATTGATTTGAGTCTTGGCAATAGTCTTGCATCAAGAGGCTATCTCGATGTCTGTTGAAGGTCGTCACGTTTAAATCCTTTGTCATCATATCGGCTTCAATGCTATCTGTATCTCTGTAAGATAATCTAATATTGCCATTATTAATTTCTTCCTTGACATAATAAGACTTTCTGTTAAAATGTTTATTTTTCTTCTTAACTTTTGGATTATGTGACCAATCTATCAGAGACTTACTGTCGGTGATTTCGATAGGTTTCCTTATAAACTTCTCGAATCCCAATTCTGACAATAGATCCATAAACCACTTCACTTCACTGGTGGTCTCGGAAACGCTAGCTAACTCTGCCTCCATACTAGACAATGCGACTATTTTTTGCTTCGTGGAACTCCAATGTACGGTATTACAACCCAATTGAATTAAATAGCCTCCAAATGCTCGACAATCGGCTGTGCTGCACCATCCAGAGTCACTACAAGCATGGAGTTGTCCACTTTCTTTCACCATCTTAAGACCTAAATATTTAGTACCTTGCAAATACCTTAACAATCTTTTAAGTGACATGTAATGTATATATCTAGGATTTTGACTATATTGTGCCAACTTACTGATTGTGAATGCAATATCAGGTCTGGTACATCTTGCAAGATAGCCTGCACTTCCAAGTATCTCTTGATAAAGTATTTAATCCACAATTGGCGAATCCTCGTATTCGTCCAGGTTGCTGCCAACTACTCCAGGCGTGTCTACTTTATGACATTTATCCATTCCATACTTCTCTAGAAGTCCTTCGATGTATGTCGAGTGTGTCAGAATCACTCCATGATCCACTGGATTGATATCTATTCCCAGGAATCTTGCTTGATCCGTTGACTTCTTAATCTTGACCTTCTTTCCCAACGTTTCCACCATTTTGGAGAGTGCTTTATTTGTTTCACCTATAACAAAGAAATCATCTACATATACTCCTAAAATTACTCGTTTTCCCTCAAACACACCTTGGAACACACATGGATCAGATTTAATTGCATTCATTCCAATATCCTCAAGTATCTTACATAATTCCAGATACCATTGTCGTCCTGATTCTGGAAGACCATATAAACTTTTTTTCAATTTTAGAATCTTACCTTGACCGATATCAAGGTTTTCTGGAGCTATCATATGTACTTCTCGATTTAAATATGCATTTAAATAAGCGGTTTCTACATCCAATAGCATATATGGATAATCTTGAGTTATTGCTATGGCTAACAACAGTCTTATGGATTCAGTTCTGACTACTGGACTATAATTCTCGTCAAAGTCAATTCCTGGTCTCTGACCTCTTCCATTGGCGACTAGGCGAGCTTTATACTTTATCCCATCTGGCATCTGCTTCCGGGTAAATACCCATTTGCTCCGAATCGGCTTTATCTCTGGGTTTGATTCCGATACTTCCCAAACTTTAAGGTTTTGCATTGCTCTCATTTCCTTATCAATTGCAGCTAGCCATTCTTCTTTGTGTTCCGATCGCAGCACGTCTCGATAATTGACGGGATTCCCCTCTAAGGTTAGATGCGCTGAATATTTTATGACTGGCTTTCTTTCTCTTGAAGACCGTCTTACTCCTAGTGATATTAATCTATCTTCGTTTAGCTGATTATCTATCTGTCTCTTGATTTCTAAAACTTCCTTCGTGCTTCTTTTTTTCCTCCCACGCTTATTTGTTTCGCCACTAATTGTAGGTTGCTGTATATCTTCCAGTTCTTGTGCTGAATCGTCCATTACTATTTGCTGATTTTCTTGAATTGTAGGCTTGTCTCTCTCTTCCAAATCTTGGCGTAATTGTACAACATCATCATCAATTTCAAGAATATAATCGTCGTCATCTTGCGAATGTGTTTCGTTGTCATCTTCTGAATTATCGCTTTCGTTAACTACATTTCCCGTATCCAAAGGTTCAAGGTCCAGCGATGCACTTCCAAAGAAATCAACATACATATTAACGGGATCGTTCTGGGTATCACTTGCGTTTGGAAGTCCGAACTTGTCTTCTAGAAAAACGACGTCTCGGGAGATGATTACCCTTCCGGTTTGCATGTCGTATATTCTGAATGCCTTACTCGTCAGGGAATAACCAACAAATATTCCAAGTTTGCCTCTGGCTTCAAATTTGTCCTTAGAAGGTCTTTGTTTCTTATAATAAGCATGACAGCCAAAAATCCTTAGGTGCCTTGCCGAAGGTTTTCGTCCACTCCAGATTTCCATAGGTGTGCATTCTCTGTCCTTCACTTTGCTTCTGTTATGCAGATAAGTTGCTGTCCCAAAATCTACTCGGTAACTTTGCACCTATGAGCATAGACCTTGCCATAGTGGTGATAACACGTATCGCACGCTCTGCAACACCGTTGCTCTGAGGACTATAAGTTGGGGTTTGTTGCATCTCTATACCTTTCTGGCGACTGTAGGATTTTAACGTTTCATTAACGAATTCTGTGCCATTGTCGCTTAGAATTCGTTTCGCCAGTTTTTGCGTAGATCTTTCTCTCAAAGTGATCATACCCTGTAATTTTGAGGGTACCTCATCCTTGTGCTTCACAAACTCGATAAAGTAACGTCTGCTGAAGTCATCAACAATAACTAATGCATAGCGGCTTCCTCCTATCGAATCCATCTTCATAGGACCACACAAGTCTACATGCAATAGTTCCATTATTTCCGATGACTGACTTCTATTTATCGAATGAAATGGCTTCCGGACGATTTTGGAGTAATACAGGTGTCACATACAATTTTTTCCCCAACAATGTTTTCTAGTCCAATCAGCATCTTATTCTTGACCATTGATTCAAGATATGCTTCTGATACATGCCCAAAACGCCTATGCCACAGGTCTTTCTCTGATGTGGTAGAACTCATACAGCTTTCGATTGATAGCATTGACTGTTTTGTCACTTCTAGTTGTACATAAAAAGTTCTATCTCTAAATCCTCCTTGGGCAATTAGTTTTCCTGACTCATTTTCATATATCATTGCTCCTTCCTTGTCTAGTACTACCTGATAACCATGGAGAACCAACTGAGGGATGGATATCAAATTGTTCCTTAGCTTGGGTACGTATAATACTTGTTCCAGTTTCACCGGCGTATGGTCGTGACCATTTTTTATTTTGCCACGGAGTTGCCCTCTTGACTTTGATTGGATGTGGACATCATTACTTGCGGTCTCAATTAAGATCATTTCCGGTTCGGCATTCATCATCCACTCCTCTTCTCCGCACAGATGAGTAGTGCAACCTGAATCCATTATCCATTCCTTTCCATCAGTTCCATCTTGCTCGGCTTCTTCAATTTTATTTGACGCACGCGCTATCATCGTCCTTTCTGCTTTCTCGGTCGAATTGTTTGACCTCGATTTCCTACATATACTTGGTCTATCTCTTCTTACCAAGGAAGACTCCTCGTGTGGGCGTACATCTAGCTGATGTTTCTTCGGACTATTCTTCTTTGTCCACATCTTTTTCTTATCATCTCTATTCATTTTACGATTGGGGCAGTTATTGATAACATGGCCGAACAAATTACATCCATAACATCTTACTCCTCTCCGCGTTTCATAAGTACGGAATGCTCTGTCGTCTTCTTTCATCTTAATCTTGCGTTCTAGTCGTACTAGTACCTCTCGAGCTTCTGTGAGAGTGATATCTCTAACAGCAGAAATCGTCGTAGCTGCTTCGCTGAACTTATCAGGTAAGCCATTAATGATAAAATCGATCATCTCGTCTTCAGGAACTGGAGAACTTAGTTCACTCAATTCTGTCGTCATTGCTTTGATTCTAGTAATGTAGTCGTCAATGGACTCCATTTCGCTTTTGACGACTGCGGCAAGCTCGATTTTCAGGCGCGATCTCCTTTGACGATCCATTCCAGCGTATCTCTGTTTTAGGTTATCCCAAACTTTCTTTGCATTGTTGATACCTCTCAGAGCTTGTAGCTGCTCTGTGGACACAGTCATCTTTATTATGGAACAGGTTTCATCGTTTCGCCTCTCCCATTCGTCCCACGCCTCCATCGATCCCTTATTCTTTTCGTCCTTTATCGGTTCATCATCAAGAATGGCAGACAGCAATCGTTTTCCTCTCAAGACGTTATCGATGCGTAAACTCCACTCCGCATAGTTCTTAGAAGTAAGAGTTTCCAAACGTGATAATGCGTAATTTTCCATAATTTTTCCGACAATGTCTCTTAACACGACAGTGCCCTTTTTATAGGCCCACCTTCTGTAGTGGAACTGAACCACGCTCTGCTACCATTGTTGCTTTATGTAAAATATATAACAGGCATAACAGATTCAGATTTAAGAAAAAACATTTATATCTGAAGAGTTACAAAATTTGTTGCTCTAAACAAAAAACTAAAGTTGCTTAGCTACCAGTAACAATGCGTTTTTTTAAGGTAATTACATCTCGTGCTCTCATCTAAAAACCTATTGTCAAGATAAACTAACAATGCATAATTTTAAACTTACAATTTTTGAATAAAAATCCCAACAATTTTTAATAATAATTATAAATAATACTATCCTCCAGAAAGATATATTTATATTAATATAACCATTTGCACAAGAATTAATTACTAAAAATGTATATCTTTATTTAAATACCTTTCTAGAGTAAGTTTAAATGTACATGTAACTCTAAATTATATCAAAATACAGACTCCGCCAAAAAATGTATAATCTATACGTCAGATGTCATCTATAATTTTTTCCGTAACAGCAAAATTATCCCAATATTATCCCATGCATTGAGTGAAGACGATCCCCATAAAAGAAGACCACCATTGCCACCTAGGCATAGGAGATTACTTAATAACAGTTTGATAGGAAAATGCATAGGAGCAACTGTTCGCCGTATTCAAAAGTATCTCAACGCTTATGATAATCACTGAACAGCTGTCGTAATTGTAAAAGTTAAAGAGAACTTATATTCATCGCTTGATGCCTCTATGAATTTAGTGTTACAACTTTTATATAGTTTTTTTTCTTTTCCTGAAGTGTGTATACAGTTTTTTGGCGGACTGTGTATATGAAATACGGTAGATTTCCAATCATTTTTATTGATGAATAAACTTATCAACCGATTTCGCCGTCTTTTCCCGGCATTGTCAAGGTGATGAAATGATTTTTTTTTTTGAAATTGCATAACAATATCTAACGGAAATTAATCTTCCCGATGAAGGTATAGAAAAGGAGCGGAAGCCCTGACCTCATATATTTTTACCTCTTCATCTGCACTTTTTAATCCCCAATTTATTTTTTATTATAGAAAAAACTTGAATTTCTCGAACATAGTATTTAGAAAATATAAAAAGACCCTATCTTCTCTCCTTTCTCATCATTTTCGATCGAATGATATATCACATACCGTACGTTGCCATAATTCTAAAGACCAGTTTCCTGCCACCCCCACATCTCCGACCCTACTGGCAAGATCTGTGAAATATATATTATACAGATGTTGACTGCCACCCCATTGGCCCAACATCATAGTAATGTAGATTTGGCTAGAGGAATCTACACATCGAATTTCACTATTTTACATACTTAAATCCGTGGGTATGGATGTTTGTGTTTGTCCCGGGCTGCGTACAGATATAACTTGTGTAAAAGGCGCAAAATGACCTTAGTAGTCGACGCCAAAAATTCTAATAAACCAAACATACTTAAATGCCACATAGATCACTTGGTATCCTCTAACTTCTACCCGTATAATTCCGATCCCATTAGGCCAACCAAAACCAAGCTAATTGTTGAAGATGGACGTGTCTATATTAAGCTACATTCCGAATTTCAACTTTCTACCTCAAAAAATGCAGAAATTATGAAGGGGACAAACAGACGGACGGATATTGTTAAACCAATAAGTAGTTCCATTCTTCCGCTTCTAATAGAAAATTAATCCTCCCTCCCTCCCGAGGATTAAAGGAAAGTAGCGGACACCCTGCGGTCATCTATTTTTATCCTTTATCTGCACTTTTTTTTCACCCCCCCCCCCCCAAGTTTTTTAATCTACAAATTATTTTCTTTCTCAGAAAATGAAAAAGAGCTCTCTCTGTCTTCTTTCCTTTCTCATCATTTCCGATCGAATGACAAATTCACACGCCATATGTTGCCATAGTTCTAAAGACCAAAGACTGCCATCCTCACAACTTCGGCTCCACTGGAACAATTTGGCCTAAACTTCATATTAATGTAGATCTTGCCTAGTACATAATTTCACTCCTTTACATAGATCTCCCTTCTTCCGCTAGTTAATAACATGATTAATTTACAATGGACAGTGCGATATTGATTGTTGAGAAAATAAATGTTAACAATAGGAAGCTTTGAACTTAGGAAATGATAACGAGGATTTTATTAGGAGCTTTAGCATAAAAGCTACTTATAAAGAATGCGCCCTTGTCTGTACGATAACTTGAAAACGGTTAACTTTTTCAAATTCTGTTTTCGGAAATATAACCATCAAAGTCTTAGCTCGGCCGTATCAACTTTTCAGAATTCTTCTTGGACCCCTCCAGTCGAATTCACGTGCTAAAACAATGAGTATAAAGAATACAAAGATAATGGCATGTCATATAACAATCGATTTGTCAAGAAGGAATATATTGAAACTTTCTGTTCATTTTTTAAGCATTACTGACATCAGCGCGCGCACGTGAAATCGCTTTGTCGACGCACGATTGCTCAAGTGCTCATAATAATCTATACAGAGTGATTACAAAAGAACTTTAACACTTTTAAAAATTTATTACATCAAAGCTATTCAGAATATAGACACACCACATACGGATTCTTAAAGAAACTCTTGAAGTTTATTGTGACACAGTTAAAGATGTTCAATATGTTCCCAAACCCGCATTAACATGTCTCCATCAATCCCACGTATCGCTCCGCGGCGTGAGGTCGGGGCTCCGCGGTGGCCACTTTGCAAGTTCCAGGTTATTGTTTGCTCGACCAATCCACCGCTGTGATTTCTTTTTATGGGGATGTGTAAAGGAAAAGGTCTTCACCCTACCCCTTCCCCGTGACCTACACGAGCTGAAAGAACGCATTACGGCAGCGATACGTGGGATTGATGGAGACATGTTAATGCGGGTTTGGGACGAATTCGACTACAGGGGGGCATATTCAACATCTTTAACTGAGTCCGTATGTAGTGTGTCTATATACTGAATAGCTTTGATGTAATAAATTTTTAAAAGTGTGAAGTTCTTTTGTAATCACCATGTATTATTAAATAGCGGAAGAATGGAACTACTAATTGCTTTTATAAAGTCAGTCCTTTCCCTTCATAATTTCTACATTTTTTGAGGTAGAAGATTGAAATTCGGAATGTAGCTTACTATGGGCATGCCCATCTGCACTGTTTAGTTTGGTGTTGATTGGTACATATGGGTCGGAATTACTGGGATGGGATGCAGAGAGGGCAACATATCAGTGTGATGTTTAGATACGTAAAGGCGTGAAATTCCGTATCCCTATTCCTCTATGCAAGGTCTACAGTACTATGAAGTTTAGGCCCAATTGTTCCAGGGGGGGTCGGATTTGCGCGGGTGGCAGTCACTTGGTCCTTAGAACTATGGCAACATAGGGCATATGATATATATTAGGTTCGGAAATGATGAGAAAGGAGAGAAGATACGAGGTTTTTTACATTTTATACATATTACGTTCGAGAAAATCAATTTTTTTGATTAAAAACCTTAGGGAGAGGTAAAAAGTCCAGATAAAGCGGTAAAAATAGAAGACCGCAGGATCTGCCACTTGCCTTACCCCCCTGGGGGGGGGGGGGGTAATTTCCTTTTAATAAATGTATAAATGTATTTCTGCTTCACTGCTAAAGCTTACAAGATTTTATTTATCAATAAAAATTCACTGCAAAGCCTCCATATTTCATATATCTAATGGCAATACAAGGACCTTAAACTATATAGAACAAAATATCTTTAAGAACTTTTCAATAACATAAGTTTTCATTTTTTATTTATTATTTGTTGCTCCTACTTTTAGTGGTCCAAAATATCAAGCAGGAACAAAAGAAGCGTTTTCGCGACTTACAGCTGCCTTACTTTCCCTGGTTAATAAAGAAGAAAGCAGACATTGAAAATTATTTTCTTGACCTCATCATGTACCGGAAATTTTCAGGAAGAAAAAAATCTGTACAAATTCCACTGACTGAAATATTCCAGATCGACGAAACTGACAGTCACTCTCGAATTATTGTAGAAGGACATCCGGGTTATGGGAAAACAAATCTCCTCATTAAACTCTTAGTGGATTGGTCCAGAGATATTGATTATATTAATAAATTTGATCTAATCTTTATCATTCCTTTACGAAGCCTTAAATACAGCATATGGCATCATCTCCATCAGCAATGCGAACCTATCACAAAAACAATAGATGAGACGAGGGAAATGGTCAATTTCGTCCAAGAGAGAGTCCTACTTCTATTAGACGGATGGGAAGAAGCAACAGATCAGGTAAAGAATTATTTAAAACCTCTTCTCAGTGGAACCGATTGTCCCAATATGACCGTGATCGTAACGAATGCAATAGAGAAGTTATTTTCGCTTAATGGCTTAGAAGTTATAGAAGGTCACGAGATAAAGTGGGACAAAATAATCCAAATAAAAGGAGTCGCTCATAAGGAAATAGAGGAGTTCTTAGCAAAGTCTTTGCTCGTTGATGATCCAGCTTTAGTCAATGCTGTCGTTGAATTGTACGAGTGCCCTTTATTCTTCACGTTATTAAGAATCGTCGCAGAAGAGAAGAGATTCAAAATTATTAAAACAAAAACGGGGTTGTATGAAGAATTTTTTAATTTCGCTTTCAAACAAACTTTAGCTATCGAAACCTCTTCTGATAAAGAGAAACACGTCGACATCTCCAATGTTGAGAACGACGTCATTGCCAGTTATAGACAGATGATAATAGATTTCGGTGAACTTTGTTTAAATAAGCTGCAAGAAAACAATTTAACGTTTTCAGAAAACGAAATGAAACCTTACCTGGAAATTATGAAACTGGAATTTCTATCAAAGGGCTTTCCATTCGCCGATCATAATGACATGGAGCATTATGTTCCTGTTCATCGTAGTTTTGTGGAATTTTTTGCGGCGTTATACGCATCCGAGCTGCAGCAGGCTCAACTGAAAACTGAAATCCAAACTCTGTTCCATGTGAATATAAACCTTAATGAAAATACGTTTTTCTATCCCTTTTTGGTAGGGTTAATGCAATCGCGATCTTACCAATTCCTCAGCATGTTATCATCTTTGAACCTTAATATTGGTCTATTTGACACTGGCCGTGGTCGATATCTGTACCATCTTTACCCACTACTGCATGAAATATCTCCTCAAGATGAAATTTTCAATTCTTTAGAATCTTTTTTGCCAGATTGTGTAACTTTTGACTACAACAACCTTCCCACTCTGACTTTTTTAAATAATTGGTTAGGTAAGTTATTGGAACATTTTGAAAACAAACTGTTCTCTGAAGAATGGAAAATACTTGCTCAGGTATTAGAAAAACTGGATTTCCTTAATTGGGTTCCAAAGAAATATACCATCAAACGACTGATAATGAGCATAAAAGATGTAAATGAACATAGTTTTAATCCAAAAGGAAATAGCGTTCACTGTCATGAACTTTTCATTGTTGATGAGGACAGAAGTCTGCTTCGTAAGCCTGTATATTTGAACAAAGTGCTCAAAAAATTTCAATCAGAAAATATTGCGTTAACCATCAATTGCTCTGGCTCGAATACGCAATACAACATAATAGGAGAAAATGCTTTACTTCCTTTTTCTCAGGAATTATTGTCTGGAAGTTTAAAAGATGTAATGCTTCATCATTTAGCTTTTGTGAAAATAGATCCCAATGTTTTTGAGGAATATTCTAAGACTAACGAAGGTTTAATTCGGAAGAGCAGAGTGAAATTTGGAACGAAAATTTCATTTAGTAAATACAAAAGTATTGACTTTTTGACGGATAAGCTCAATTCCTTCTTCAAAGCTATCGTTACCAGCCATTTACAGTCCTTTGTTTTGGACGTTGTGGAAATCGAAGATCCTGTGCCATTGCCAACAGCACTCTTTAATCAAATCAAGCGATGGAAACGATTAGAGCTGAGAGGTAAATTCACTGCACAACATTGTCAAGATAACCAAGAGCCTTTTGCTATTGAACAATTTATCTGTGCCCAATTTACACTAGAAAAGGTTCATTTCCGTAAATTATTTTCCAAATGCACCGATATTAAACAGTTACATTGCAGAAATAATGAAATTCTTTCTGGTTCCTTAAAATATTTGATAACATTAGAAAATTTACACTTAGAGGAAGCGGTAGTTGATGATGAACAATTCCTTTCATCTATGAAAAATTTGAAAAATATGAAAGCGATTAGTATCACCCAATTTAATTGTAACAACAGTGCCACCTTAGTTGAAGGAATATGTGAATTAGTGCGCTCCCTGCCATCTTTAACAGACGTCAACCTCAACTCTGCCTTACCCAGAGCTGACCAAAACTGCGTGGCTGAAGACCACTATATGAAGTTATCCTTAAAGGAAAAGACGATAAAAAAAAGATTGAAAGAAGTACGTGCATACCCTCTGCCTTCCTTGGAACGCTTCAAAGAAAATATTGCCAACAGTGATTTGAGTAAGGTTCTTTGTGGCATTTATAATTATAAAGAATTTTAGTAAGTTAATTAACAATCTTCCTTTTTATGTTAGAAGGAAGACCTTCGATACAGATCAAAACGAATCTTCGATCACGAGGTAAGTTCAAAACGACTTTTCTTAAAATATCAAAAACGCTCTAATGAAATCAACGAAAAGTGCATTTATTTTTAATCATTTCCCCTGCAACATACACGAGAAGCTCGTAACACGCCGTTTCTGTACTCTTATATTGGACAAAACCGTGTTGACGACCACTGATATAACCCCTGGAATAAATATATTGGGCCAGTCGCGTATAAAATAATTTCTCCAAAATCTTAGAAAAAAACAGGCAAATTTGCAATGGGTTAATAATTGCTATACAGGGTAGAATTGCTTTATTTTAAAAATTGGGGTTACCCGGGCAAGCTTCAATGCGGAAGGAAACTAACCAGACAAAATAGATTAAAATTTTAGCTAAGGGGGAAAGCAAGAAGACTGACAAACAACCTTGTTAACGTCCATCAAGAAGCCAAATGAATCCATGGACACACTAGGTTTACGTCATATACTCCCTCTTGGATGGTTGGAGTACAGAAAAAAATAGAGGAAGAACAAGAATGAGAACTATCAACGAACATTACCAGTGGAGTCATTTGAGAGGAGTACATTAAAAAAAGTCAATAAGAACGGAAGAGATAATTTAATCAGTTTGACCGAAGGGTAATCGTGTGTGCGAAGTGCCCTTAGTACATTCAAAATGCTCCATTTATTGCAAGAGATGAAAAAGATAAGCGAAGTAATGGGTCTTAGCGATACAGATACTCCTCTTAACTTTATTGGAGTAATATTTAAATTCTCTCTTCAGATGTGGAGATGGACTCTTTCTCGATCTCAGGTAAAAAGCGTTTTTCCTTTTTACCCATTTCAGCATCTCAGGAGTAACCCAAGGATTACGAGGAGACGACGACGTTACCCTGGATCGTTTTAACCTGATCTACGGGAAATAACGATTTTAACCTAGCATAAGATGTTCAATAAAATAGCCAAACAAGCTGTCGATAGCATCAGCTGGCCGTAATATAGCGTCTCAATTCATCAGAGCTAGAAAATGTTCTAAAAATCTGAATCAGATCATTAGTAATTAATCTTTAATCTTCATAGAATCGTCATTCATTATATATTATAAGTAAGGGAAAATGATCACTAATGGTCGCATCTATCGAATTAGAAAATACAGGAGGTAAAACAACTATCAATGGCTGAATAAGAACCAAACTGAGAAGAAAAATGCGTATAGGAACGAGAAACACATTGCAAACCTGAACTAACAACCAAAGTCCAAAAAAAAGATTTAGGTGAGACGTAGGCCTGCCAAAATTAAAATTAAAATCACCAGTGATTGTAACCTGTCGGCCCAAATGCTGTAATTCCAAAGCACTGAGGAAAGAAAGGAACAAAACACTATAAAATTACCAGACGGGGGCGATAAAATGAAAGAAGCACTTTTTTTGATTAACTAGAAGGGTAGAACTTCAAAGTCCGGAGTAACCCACAACTACACAATTATAATTGTCCAGTACATAAACACAAATTCCGCTATCACGTTTATTTTCCGTATAGATTGAGGAGTGGTATTTGGGAATAGATGGAACCCCCCACATACTCATAGACCGAGTTTCCACTGAAATGATCGCTGAGGGGAAAATTACTAGTGGATCGAGATTAGTTAACAGCACGTCAAAATTTGCTGAGATACGCTGAATGTTTAGAAAAAAAAACAACGAAAAGGTACGAACATCATGGGTAAATTTAGCCAATAAAGCATTCGCGGCGCAGATAGAAATAGTTAGCTCACAGTCCATTAGAGATGCAATGCGCCCACAGGCCTAAATGTAATTAAGTAGGTGTCAGCTAATGATAATATGCACTGAACGACCAATTTACTAGAGACACCTCTTACGGAAAATAGACAGGCCTCCCAGTGACACTCAAACATGGAACAGGCCGAAGCGGTGTATAAAAGGGGTGCATTGGATCACAAGTTGCAGTCTACAGCAGAATTGGACTGAACATGGGTAAATCCGAGGATTTGACTGAATTTGAACGGGCATGATCGTTGGAGCTCGACGGGCACAGTTAAGCAATTCGCAAACCGCGAACCTCCTCGCGTTTTCCCATGCAACAGTGTCAAGGGTATTCCGTGAATGGCAGTTATGCCAAAAAACAGCCTCCAACAAACACAACTCCGGACGAAACAAGGCCGTGGATGAACGAGGCCAACGGAGACTGGCAAGAACCATCCACAGCAACAGGACGGGAACAGCCCAACAAATTGCAGTTCATTTCAATGAGGGAGCATCTCAACCCATTTCGGAGCATACGGTGCGGCGCACCTTGCACCGAGATGTGTTTAATAACAGGCGCCCAGTACGGGTGCCGTCGCTGTCACTGCAAAATAGGAAAGCAAGCCTGCTATGAGCACACATGTATCGCCACTGAACGCTGTGTGAGTGGAAGAAAGTCGCCTGCTCCGACGAATCGCGGTTCCTACTTCATCATGCGGACGGCAGACAGCACGAGGCCAAAGACCCATCCTGTCAGCAGACAACCGTACAGACAACCTTCAATATCGCATCCGTTATTCTTGCTTTAATGTATTCACATCGGGGACCTGTGTAGTAAACATTTTATCCTCAACATATCCACTCAGGAAAAATGTTAAGTGTATCAGTGGGGCTCGTAGCTAAAATTTCTGGGGGTGCTGCGTCAGAAAATTTTAATTTTTTCACGAACTAGAGAATAGCCAGTGATATTAAGCTTAAGGATCATGTAATATACATGTATAAGAATAGTATTAAAGAAAAAAAAGACACATTATATTGAATTTTATCGATATCGAAAGTTAAACTGGGGGTACTGCAGTGCCGCAGTGCCTATGAACGAGCCTATGAATCATATTTCATCTTAAAAAGTGATTGTTAATCATATTTTTACCAATAATAAGCCCTGACGGATGTTTAAAAGGGAAGAACACATGAAAGTTGCTTGGAGCAAGGTCAGAACTATACAGAGAATGCTCGAGGACTTCCCAGTTGGAGTTTTGCAAATATCTATGATCAGAACTATACATCTCAAACATCTATGGGCTCTTTGTTAAACTCACAAGGGATATACACAGTTGTAAGAGAACTTTTTTTGCGCGCAAGCATACCTTGGAGGCGATAGCGTAGCTTTCAAGTGAAGTGGATTCTTAGGTATTGTTGATTAGTGAAGAAAGAAGTTGAGAAGGCAATAATGCACGTACACACCGCTTTGACAATAGAGTCTTTGTATGGCTATATGTGATCAATTTGTTTTCGTTTTCCCGGTTTATTTTGAAAGAAACAAAATTTTGCATTTTCTTATCTTGCAAGCAGCAATACTAACTTTAGATGAGTAACATATTTCAATTTGATGGAAATCTGGGAGATACATATTCGTGTAGTTCCTTTGTCAGCGCTAAATCTATCGCTTGAACTATAGATGAAAATGCCCGCTAGAGCGGGTAAACATTTTCCACTCTTTTGTCACGGTAAACATCTGTAAGGGAGGATATTTACTCTGTTCACGGACATGCCCAACCTCTTACCATTAGCTATCTGGCGAAATCCGGGAGGCACTTACGCAAAACGCTGTACAATTAATACGTGATTGACATAAAACGTCAGTTAAAAGTAACTGCAAAGTATGTAGATCTTGTATTACTATGATTACTATGATTTCAGTAATACTCCAATTTATTCTCTATCCCAGTGCAATTCGCCAGTTAAATAACCAAAAGGAATTAGAAGCTGACTTGAACTTTAATCGAATAAAATAAAACAACCATATAAAATCTTATTTTTAATTTAATTTTATTTTAGTTTCCTATATCCATGTTAAAAAAAATTCAAAATTTTCAACTCTTAATTATTAAATAATTTATGTTTCTATCTCATACTAAAAGAAAATTTTCGTATTTATAATTTTGTTTTTAATTGTTTTCTAATCGTTACAATAGCTTTGTTTATTTTGAATATTTCCAAATATTTTAAATCTTTGTCATTTTAAATAAGTTTTTCTATTAATACATTCCGCTGAAGAAGCCGATAGGCAAAATGCGTTGAGATAAATTGGAGTATTATTGAAGTACCAGTTTAACATGTTAAAACTAATATTCAAGTTAATAACAATCAGTATGCTATAAAATATATTCCACAAACATAAAATGTCCTACATAATTTTTACTTGATCTCTGAAGTGCTACATGAATTGAACGGGCGAGTAAAAATTCGATAAAGTCAAAAAATTCTGAACTCGGAGTTTTTCCAAACTTAGCAGGAAAAAGGGAAAGAATTTCTTCGTTTTCTTTTTTAATGCTGTAACATTTATCTTTTAATGTACTGAACGAAATTAAATGAATCGGGAATAGAGACGACGGATAACAGTTGAAGTGCGGCTTGCTAGGAATAGGCAAAATAGCACAACTTCGTATTTGAGAAGGTTTAAAAAATGTGAATGACGGAAAATATGATGATTACTCGTAAATGTCTATTAATTAGGACAACTGCATAAAACTATCATGTCCGGAAGGAAAGTATGTCCGGGACAGTGACGTTGGTGTATAAGTTAGTGACGTCAAGTATAAAGGAATGAAAATCATTTGTGTGGAAAGAAGAAAGTTAACGGGCAAACGAAATATTTGCAAGGAAGACTTTCAAGCCGTTTTCACTTCCGAACTTCGTAGAGCAGTAACTTCATTTGTCTTGATGGAGGGGGCTTGTTTTTTGTCATATAATTTTGTTAAGTCCAATTTGCTCATTAATGAAAAGATTTAACAGAGAGAAATAAGCTTGTAAGAAAATGCAATTTCCTAGATAACGGACTGGGAGTAAATTAAGTAGTTTTTGAGAATGATTAATAAAATCAGTTACTGTGCTCAACGCCAAATGTGGAATTAGAGTGTATGACAGAAAGTTGATTAGGATCTATAGTAACGATTTGGAGGAGAAAATTTACGAAGAAAACCCCTTTCTCCACCAGCGATCTTGTTCTGTTTGGTGACCCTGGTTGTGGAATATTGCCCTGCATCGTATCTTCCACTGTAGAAGAGATATTCGCAAAACGACGAGGCAGATGTTAGACCTGTTTTCAGGCTTTCCAGAGATCCTCAATGGTTGTTGGATGACGTCGAGCAAGGGCTCGTTTCAATAATCCAAATGCACAGTAATCCATCGGGGATACATTTGGTGATTTGATATCATGAAAGAGTATAACGTCAATTCCAGTTTCACCTTTCAAATCCAACATAGATTGAACGGTCGAGTTTAGACGTATGACTGGAGGCTTTGTCTTGGTGCAGCCAACTTTACCTTCGTCCTGTTCATACAATGTGGAATTTCCTTGTGGAAAATTGGACTGAGAACATGCTGCTGATAGTAAAGGGAGTTAACCTTAGTCTTCCTGTATGCCTTTGTACGAGTATCCCACAATCACCATAAATCTTTTTGAAAAACTCTCCTTACATTCCTTGGACTACTTTTGATATGGCGACTCCTCTCCACGTGGAGGTAGACGCGGAGGTAGAAAATGTCGCAATCGCTGAGGTAGACGCATGCTTCTCCCTGATAATGTACTTCAGTCGTCCTCCGACAGTTCCTCTTCATTTCTTCGACGTGTAGTGGCAGCAGCTTATGAACACAATTCTTGTAACGCTTTTCCATTTGCCAATCTTTATTATTTTAGTTACGGGATTCTGTGAAGTTCTTACAATGTTTGCGATCCCTCTTTCGGTTGCTGGATTTTCACACTGAAGAAGCTGGTGCTCGACCTTTCGAATTTCCTGTGGTTTTTTGCTTGTGAGAACTGGAAAGATTTTGCAGTTTCTGACCAGATGGAATTAACCCGTCCCGAGATTTCCCTTTTCCAGTCAGTACTGCTGATATGCCTTTCTTCGACAGGGGGTGGACAGCAAAATTGAAACACCTGGATTTATTTAATTGTTGGAACATGGGGTGCACCTGATCCTCCAGAATATGCCGATTGCCCTTGGAAGTGACGTGTTCTTCAGGAACAATCAGTGGGCCTAGAGAATGCCAGGAAATTGCACCTCAAACCGTCATAGATCCACCTCCATGCTTCACTGTGGGCATTAAACAGTCTGGCTAGCAGGCCTGTGAGGGGTGTCTCCCCACATACGCACGTCAGGATGTGGGAAAAACAGTGAAGGTGGACTCGTTAGAGAACAATACACGTTTCAGGTCGTCCATAGTCCAGGATTGTGCTGCTGGCACCATTCAATTCGACGTTTGGCATTTGCGCGATTCACCAAAGGCTTGCGTATAGCAACCCGTCCACGAATATTGACCTTGTGAAGCTCACGACGAACAGTTTTGGTGGAAACAGGTGAATTGAGATGTGTATTTAATTCTGCGGTCACTGTAGCAACTGTGGTTTTACGTTTTTTTGGATACAATCCTCGTTAGTACGCGGAAGTCCCTTTCAGACAGCTTTTACTTGTCTCCACAGTTACTCCTTTTGGATGTCGTTCGTCCCTCTTGCTGGTATGCCGACATGACCAGTGATACTATAGCTCTTGACACACCACAAATACTGGCTGTCTCGGTCACTGCTGCATCGGCAAGACGAGCTTCAACTATTTGGCCTCTTCTAACTCTGTAATGTGTAATAACTATGCCACTTCAACCTTTTCACATTGAGGTTGTCACCAGAATGCAAATTTTCAGTTAACTGATAATTTGCATTCAAGTTAAACCACTTTCTTTCGGGGGTGCTATAATTGCCAGTGTTTCAGTTTTGCTGTCCACTCGCTATAGCTGTAAGTGACGACGGAAACAGCAGTAATGTACCCTTCCCAGTAAGGTCCGATTTTCGAGACATTTTTACATGCCATTTATTGCTTTCGAATGAAACGCAACAATGCGGATGTTATAACATTATTTCACGTGCTTTCTGTCACGGGTAAGTGCAGGTAACCCACAGCATTCACGAAAAAAATCCTTACCAATTTATTATGTGATCCTAATCAGCCTTCTGTATAGTAAGAGATTTATCAGAGAAGTTTCTAACATACAGTGAAAAATCACTACTGTAGATTTGGCATACTCAGAAGACTCAGAAAGGAAAATGTTAAAGCATTTAAGGTACCTGTTCTGTGCTTAAGTTTCTTTATTAGAAGTCGCTTGCACGTGTTCGTCTAATGTACGTTTGTTTCGCCTTCGTCAAGGCGTCAAGTTTATATACTCTATAATTTACTTCGTTTTTTTTTCCTAGTCACACAACAGACCTTCCTCACATTACGTAGTAATATGCCCAAAGCCCAAAGATTTCTTGCATCCAACTTTTCATTTATCTATGAAAATAGGATACGTCCAGTCCCCTCAGCTCCCCCTCCCACCGAAATAAAATTCCGGGTACGGCCCTGACGAGAACACTGCCTGAATATTTATTAACTGATTTTTCGTAACGAAAAAAAACTGACAAAGTTGATCAAGTAATTTTCACGTTAACTGAAAAAAAATTTACACTGAAAAAAAAATTAATGACAACGTTCAACCTGATGGTAAGCAAGGTAAAATAACACTTACAATGGATAACACTTCTGTAAATTACTGTACAGTTTAACAAGAATCCACAATACGTATATTGCACAAAATGTACCGATTCCATTTATTGTTTGCTTTTGTTTGCTTTAAAGTCTATAAAGATGTTGCAACGCAAACCTTGGATGGGTCCATGGTTGCAAACCAAACCTTGGATAGGTCCATGATTGCAACCCAAAGCTTGGATGGGTCCATGGTATCAGAAGATTCAAGACAAGATGAGCAGTCTAAGCAGGACTTGAAAGGTATTTATTTAACATACACATGCACTCATGCACACTCGAAACAAAGCATTTTGATATCTTGGAGAATAAATATTTTCCACACAACACTAAAAGTTTAAAAATGAAAAAAAAATTCAAAATAAATCTCAGGCTGACGTGAGATATGAAAACAGCCCGAAACTCAACGGTTTTCTCTCGGACTCCTTTTTGTCTTTGTTCAACGAAACTCGTCGGCGTAAAATCAAAATTAATAACCAGTCCATGGAGTTCGAGATGAAACAATATTCATGAATTTACTAGTTTCATTAAAAACAATTTTAAATTTTGTTTTTATATTTTATTTACTAGCTGAAATGCCCGGCTTGCTCGGGCTGTTTATTTGTTGAAAGTTTGCAATATCTGAATTTGATTATAAATAAGAACACATGAAAAATCCTTAGAATTAGTAAAGTAAAGAATTCTTCAAAATCACTTTGGAAAAGCGAAAAGAATTCTTTAAAATGCTCGAATTGGGTTTGCCCAGGAAAATTCGACACTGCATCCTTAACAATTTAGAATATCAGAGAAAGACTATTCGTATTGGATTATTTCTGTCTACATTAAAAATACTTCATAGATGGATTGAGAGAGTTGGGAAACTGTTTAGTCTTATCAACATGTAACCGTTTCAATAAAGTTGCATTCAGTCAAAGAGCGTGGAATTGGGTCCCGAATGTACTTGTTCATATTAGCTCATTAGGGAAAATACCTTCACCTTTTCAGCAAAAGCTTGAGCAGCTGCACTCCATAGAAGTTGTATTCTCTTATTTGTTATAGAATAATTTCTTACATCTCTCCAAAATAAATGATTTTTATTTATTTATTACTCTTTATAACTATTCCCCTTAAAACGTGAATCATTAAGGCAAGCTTGATGTAGGGGTGGAGTTTGAGTTCCTCTATTGACATTTTCTGCACCGATTCGCGGCTGATTCGGTCTCGCGAGCGATTTGTCTCATTGAGACCCTCGGATTTCGCTGGACTCGCTTTTTGATGATTTTGCGGTTCCTGGACGGTCGCCTTCATGGCCAAGCTGTTTGAACCGTTTGACCGCTTTGGAGACTACGTCTCTGCCAACATTGAGTAAACGAAGAATTTCACATTGACGCTTTCCTTGACGAAACAGACCCAAAATTGCACTGCGTTTGCTTGACATTTCATAACACACATCATATAACTCATAATAAGTTGAAACACGGACGACTTGCCCAAGAACATGCAGTGATTGCAATGAATTAAAAATTATTTGGTGGCGCTTTAATATTTTCGCGCATGGACGCATCCATTTCTGTTGCATAATTTATTGTCACCTGTAAAATTTGTTATGGACATTTTGTAAATGGTAAACCTTTTTACCACCAAATATCCAGATTACAAGCCTACAATATTTCCTCCTATATATAAAAAACACCATTAACAAATAAGTCTACTCAGAGGTTTCTAAGGCAATAAAAATAATTTCTTCCTTTTCTGATTATTATTTTTCTAAACAATCGTTCCCAATCAACAATCGATCGAAAATTGCATGGCAATATCATACTTCACAGGCAAATTTCCCTCTAACTTTTATCAACAAAGAAGTATTTAACTGTAAGTTTGAATTTACTGCAAAATACTTTCAAAAAAGGAGCAATCATCATATGAAAAAGGAACCGAAATGGATTCCTGCAACAACGATTGTCCATACTTTCTTTATACAGTGCTTTACCGAAAGACAGGCCCCAGCGTAGCCATCGAGAAAGACAGGCCCCGGCCAACACCACCTAAAGATATTGTTGGTTATTATGTCTTTAGGTTGCCCCGGCGCGGAAAACTCAACTGACCATACAAATCCGATTAACAATGTAACCTTCATTGTTTCCATCTTATGATTATTCTTTAATATTTTTTTCGTTTGTCGGAAACCATAAAGGTTGGTTTGTTGGCCGGGCTACTATGATCAGATGACATTTCCGCACCGAGGCCTGGCTTTCTCGTTGGCTACGGTTGTAAGTACATGATGAAAACTACGGGCACCGCTCCTAAAGTGGGCTCCCTCAATTTCTGCTCTGTACGAAGCTGCAGCAGAGCAATGAAAGATTGAGACAGTAGTTATTCATCGCCCAAATTGTTTACTCAATCTGTTTTTTTTTTCAATGACATATTGTTTTGTATGAATATCAGACCAGTCCCAGTGGAGGTAAGGGGTCTTAATTTCTCCTCTGTCTGTCACTGTGGCTGTGCTTAAGATTATCCAGATAAACCTTCAACACAGTCGATCGGCCTCTGCGTTGCTTTACAACAAGATGGCTTGTGGTGAGGTTGATCTGGCAATAATCCAGGAGCCTCGGGTAGGGAATGATAGTGTTGTTGGACTACCAAAACGCTGTGGAAATGTATTTTTTGATACACTTTCCAACAGACACAGAGCATGCATTTATGTCAGAAAGGATCTGCATGCTATGTTCATGGTCAATAATTCCCTATAGATTCATGGTCAATTTAATTGTTGCATTCTGATGGTGATAATGCAACAATTAATTTGACCATGTCTGGTGAGAATAAGACCGAAATTCTCATAATGTCTTCATACTTTCCTTATGATGACAGTTTTGTCCCATCGAAGAAAGTTGAAGAAACGGTTGATCAATCTTTAAAGTTCAATCACAAGCTTATTATTGGTTGTGATGCCAATGCACTCCACCTTGTTTGGGGAAGCAGTGATTGTAATCAAAGAGGAGATGAATTATTGGAATTCATCTTTCAAAAGAACTTGCAAATCATAAATAGAGGTAATGATCCTACTTTTGTGACTTGTAATAGGAAGGAGGTCATCGACCTCACATTATGTCTTGACAAAACTACTGATTTTATCAGTAACTGGCTTGGTAGGGGGAGTTCACATCATTGCATTTGCTCCAATACTCGTGTTTTTCCAACAGTTGTTAGGGTAAACGCTTGTTACTATTAAAGCAGAGCTGACTCTTTAAGTTTTAAAAGATTTTTACGTAGGTTAGTTAACAGACGAGGAATCTTTATCTGACCATAGATCTATTTGCTTTTCTATTGCAGGCATCAAGCTTTTAGACAGGACGAAAAACAGGTGGAATTCCAGAAACACCCACTTGAATATGCCAACGGAAGGTATGTATAATAAAATGTGTTCGTTGGTTGACTTGGAACTAGCTATTACCCAGTTGCAACGTGCTATTATCCAGTCTTAGCTTAGTGGAATAAAGAGCTTAGTTTTCTTCGCAGAAGTAGCAAAAACACTTCAATAAGGCCAAAAAAAACTGGTGAGTGGTCTGTTTATAATATGGCAGTTAGGACAGCTAAAAATGATTCTTGGATTAATTTTTGCGAGAATCTAAGGGACGTATCCACTACCGCAAAGGTAATGAGTATAATGTCCAAGGATACTGTAAATCAATTAAATTCTGTTAAAAGTAGCAATGGCAAATTCACAGAATCAGATGAAGAAATATTGGCAGAAATGCTAAGAGTACACTGCCCTGGTTCAGTGCGTGTCAACGATTTGGAGACATCCATTTCTACTGGTAGATTTAAGAGTAAAAGGGAATGGGATGTTCAAAGATGATTGTTTCATACAATAAAATTAAATGGGCAATTAATTCATTTGACCCAATTAAGTCCTCCGGGAAGGATGAAGTAGTTCCGATTCTGTTGCAGAAAGGAATTGACATTCTTGCATCCAAACTGTGTAAGATTTACAGAGTATGTTTGGTGCAAGATTATATTCCAGAGGCTTGGGGACAAACAAAAGTTGTTTTTATCCCCAACCCTGCAAAATCAACTTACTTTGAGGCAAAATCTTTTAGACCCATTAGCTTCACTTCTTTTTTCCTTAAGATATTGGAAAAACTGGTAGACTAGAGAGGAAGTTTTGATTTCTAAACCCCTCTCTAGACAACAATTTGCCTACCAGCAAGGTAAATCAACTGAAGCAGCAATTTTCGAGTTGGTGCTTCTTATTGATAAAACATTAACAATGAAGGAAACTTCAATTGATCCATTACTATTATTTATTCGAAAAATTTTAGGTTATCGACGCGGGCAAATGTATTATAATGTGAACAAAGCTTTCGCCTCTCCCGAAGTAGTTCAGTTACACGCCACCACAAGGCAATTCTCACTAGCGCCGCTTGCGTTGTGCACGGTGCCTATTAGATTATTTCATAACCATCAGCCGACTCTGAAAGAAACTACAGTAAACAACAAATACATTCTATTCATAATATATGCCTCAGCAGCCATAAACTGACAATGCAAATTCATTCCAAAATAACTGCCATGGCGGCAGAGGCTGGGATCACAGTGATCTACAAGTACGCCTGGAAGACCTGCACAAGCGAGATTTTTTTCATCCCACTATAGAAAATTCCTGCGAGATCTAAATTCATCTTATCCACACAAGAATCACAGAGTGGAAATTGGGCGAGAAAATAATTGCGAGAGTTGCTTAACCAAATAATTTCATCTCTTGGGCATTTGTTTCGATGGTGCCCCATTTCTGAGCAAATGTTTGCTTTCTGTTGTCCTAAAGTACCGATTTTTCATCAGCCTCACTATTTGAAGAGCAACATATTTTCGCAGATGCAATTAATCTGCTCGATGAGTTCGTGTGAAATCTAGTTTCCAATTTTATAATCTTGACCACAGATGCCAGATTTTTGCGAACTGTTGCTGGTGATGCGAGCGGTTCGGCAATGAACTCGGATATTGTGGACACTGGTTTTTCCTTGACTTTCTGTGTTAACTGTATTGCCATTATTTATAAAACACACCACTTATTGCAGCGTATCAGCCCCCAAAGAGAAAGAACTGAGTGTGTCCTTTTCAATTTTCAGTTTCAATCATATATTTTGGACGGAATTTGTACATAAATAAAAAAAGCTGAAAATTTTTATTAGGTTTTTAATATTCAATTATAAAAAAATCCCAGTATAAAGACTTTGAAGAAATGTTAGTGTTTATTATTTTTGCGAAGTTAACAAATTGATTGTATCTATACTCTATCTGGCCATTAGTCACCGGACACCCATCCAAATTTGCTTCTCCAGACTCCGTACCACGTCAGTATGGTGTAGGGCCGCCTTTCGCTGCAATCACAGCCTCAATCCTTCGAGGAAGACGGTCCACCAATGAGCGACATATCTCCATGGGAATCTTGCTCCATTCCGCCTTCAGAGCAGCGAACAGCTCAGTGGTGTTGTTTGGGCGGCTTGGTCTGGCTCTCAGTCGACGCTCCAACTCATCCCAAAGGTGTTCAATTGGGTTGAGGTCTGGACTTTGAGCTGGCCAGTCAATTTTCCCTACATCCCTGCCCTCGAACCACGTGTTTATAATGCCTGCTGTATGGTATGGAGCGTTGTCGTGCTGAAACAGGTATGGCCCAGTACCGAAGTGTGCCCACAATGTTGGCAGTGCAGTTTTGTTCAGAACTGTTTGGTAGGCCTCGGCATTCATGTTTCCACGAACCAAGACAAGCGGACCAAGATCGTACCATGAAAAGCAGGACCACACCATAATGCCACCTCCACCAAATTTGACTGTGGGCACGACACAGTCCTGTATGAAACGTTCTCCGGGCATACGCCACACCCACACACGTCCATCGGACTTCCACAACTGGTAGCGGGATTCATCACTCCATTATTCCAGAGTCCACTGGCGGCGTTAACGGCACCACCGCAACCGACGTGTCGTATTGCAAGCTGTGATGTGTGGCTTGTGAGCTGGTGCTCGACAATGGAAACCAAGTGTGGCGAGTTCACGACGGACGGTATGATCACTTGCATCAGTATCGGTACGATCTCGAAACTCCTGTGCCACCCTGTGTAGTGGAGCCTGGCGGTTTGCCGTTACCACACGTCTCAGGCTTCGACGGTCACGATCCGTTAATTTCTTCAGTTTACCGGGTCTGGGTGGGCATGTCATAACCCCCTCCCGCTTCCACTTCATGAAGACATCACCCACTGTGTGGGGTATCGAAAACTTGTGAGATAGTCACGGATCGAATGCCCAAATCGGTGTAGCATTCAATTTTTGTTTCCCTCTTTCCGATAATCATCCCTCTTTCTGCCTATATCAGCTCTCGTCTTTTCTTCATTGTGACTGCAGTGGTTGCTCTTAATGTATTCTGACCTATCAACACCTTTACTGCCTTTTATGCAAGTGATATGGAAATTAGGGCGGCTACCATGCACACTTGGAGGGGTGTCCGGTGACTAATGGCCAGATAGAGTATTTGCACAGGAGGAATCTGCTAATTTTTGATAATAATCTATAAATATTACCTCTCCTTTATAAAGATTTATTTATATTGATGTAATCATTCATGTAATCATTTTGCACAAGAATTAATTATCAAAATATGCACATTTTTCTTTAAATCCCATTTTTCTAGTGTAGGATTAGATCAAAATATCTAAAAGAACTTTTCAACTACAATAATTTTTCATTTATTATTTATTACTTATTGCTCTTACTTTTAGTGTCCAAGAATAAGCAAGTACAGAAGAAAAATTTGAAACCTCAACCACTTTGGAAATAAATGGTTGCTCCACCATTTCAGATATTTTTTTTATTTTTACACCATGGTTAACCCTATCAGTGAGAAGTACAAAACAATTTTTATTTTTTTTTATCTTAACCCGATTTGGATCTAGGCTCATATTTCTTCGCTGCGGCAGGGTAAAAAGCGGCCTTGCAAGGGTG
>JAHWFO010088514.1:311795-333327 GCA_023313115.1 Rhysida immarginata | reverse complement strand
GAAAGTGTAGATTAATTGTGTAGATACCTTTATTATGTATAAACTACATTTTGATGGTTATATATTGTTTCTATTTTTTTAAGAGGAGTGTATACTAGGCTGTAAAGTTTCACATGAACATTTACAGAATATTGATGAAAGGTTTATTTATAAATTCTGCAGATTTTTTATGCCAGTTTTGTCAGTTACTAATGTTAACTTTAATGTAATATGTGATCCATTTTTGACCCATTCTTTTCAATTCAAGCACATGATTTCAAACAGGGTGTCGAAATCGAAACTACTATGATCAGTGACGTTTCAAGTTTTAGATTTTAATGTTACATAGACATGATCTTTTGAATGAATTTTTTGGGAGTTTTCATTAATAGCCGTTCTCTTTAGTCTTATGTCTTGTTTGTGTCATATGAAAGTTGACTGAAGCAGGTCTTGATTACAACAAGATTTTGAATTCAGAAGAGTGCAAATTTTGGTCCATTAGCCGAGTACTTTCTATTTTACTTTGTTAGAAAAGGAATGTGGGGATTTTCCTAAGGTTTCGGAAATGGCTATAAGCAAAATTTTGGGAAATTCTCGTTTACTGCATTTATTATTTTTCTTTTCAGGCAACTTCTTGATAATCAACAGAAGATCAAAGAAAAAATTGAAGTAAAGCAGAATTTAATGAAATGTCATGTTCTATTCACTTATTCTTGGTTTATTTTACTTTCAGGTTCAAGGGCTTAAATGGATGGAGATGGAACATGGATAACACTTTTACAATTTGGATGCAGAAATTCTGAATTAACCTTGTCTGGCCCTTAATATGACAGCATTGAAATCATCATATTTGGCTAACACTTGCAAGGTACTGTTATATTGGGAACACGTGATTGTTGGCAACTTGTCTCATAATCATGGCTTTTCACATAAGTCTATAACGGGTGTACATAACAAGGGTTTACTGTGTGTATTTGATAAAGGAAATTGCAGCAATCCTTTAGGACACTATTTTATAAATAATGGTCCTTATTGTTTGTTTAGAAAGCACTGTCGTGTATTGTATATTGGAGTTTAATTTCCTGTACACTGAAATTTCATTGCTAGAGCATGTGTGTGTGGTTTCTTAAAACCAATAAAGTAATAGCACTTATTAGGAGCTTTAGCATAAAAGCTACTTATAAGAATGCACCCTTGGTCTGTACGTTTATCCGGCTGTCTGTCTGGCCGTCCGCAGTTTGCATGTTAACTTGAATTTTCAGAAATATGACCATCAAAGTCTTAGCTCGGCCGTATCAACTTTTCAGAATTTTTCGTGGACCCCTTCGAGTCGAATTCACGTGCTAAAACAGTGAGTGTAAAGAATTCAAAGATACTGGCATGTCATATTACAATCGATTTGTCAAGAAGGAGTATATTGGTACCTTCTGTTCATCTTTTAAGCATTATTGATATCTGCGCGCGCACGTGAAATCGCTTTGTCGACACACGATTGCTCAAGTGCTCATAATCTATATTATTAAGTAGCGGAAAAATGAATCTACTGATTGGTTTTATTTTATACACTATTTGAATCACCCTTCATCATTTCTACATTTTTTGAGGTAGAAGGTTGAAATTCGGAAAGTAGCTTACTATGAGCATGTGCACCTTCACTATTTAGTTTGGATTTGATTAGCCCACTATGGTCAGAGTTTTGGGGGTGAAAATTATAGGGGATCAAGAGGTCTAGGTGTATTTATGCATATAAAGGAGTGAAATTCGGTATGGAGATTCCTATAATCAAGATCTCCATTATATGAAGATTTTTTTTTCCCGAGGTATCCATGCCTTCCTGACTTGGTGGCGGAAATGCATCGAAAAGATGGGGACTACATTGAAAAATAGTGTACCAACTCTGTCTGTAATAAAGGAGCTGTAAAAAAATATTTCCGATTTTCATTTGACTGACCCTCGTAAGTAGAATAAGAATAGAGCTACTTATTGGTTTTATAATGTCAGTCCGTCCCCTTCATATTTCTACGTATTTTTGAGGTAGAAGGTTGAAATTTGGAATGTTGCTTACTATGGGCATGTCCATCTGCACTATTTAGTTTGGTTTTTATTGGTATACGGGGGTCAGAATTACGGTGGTGGGATTCGAAGAGGGCAACATATCTATGTGCTATTTAGGTATGTAAAGGCGTAAAATCCAGTATCCAGATTCCTCTAGGCAAGATCTACGCATCGCGCATCTCTAAGTGCTTACCCCCCTGAGTCTGTATGTTTATGCGGCCATCCACTGTTTGAAAACGGATTACCCTTTCAAATTCTGTTTTCAGAAATATGAGCAATCAAAGTTTTAGCTCGGCCGTATCAACTTTCAGAATTTTTCGTGGACCCCTTCAAGTCGAATTCACGTGCTAAAACAGTGAGTGTAAAGAATACAAAGATAATGGCATGTCATGTAAAAATCGATTTGTCAAGAAGGAAGATATTGTTACTTTCTGTTCATCTTTTAACCATTATTGTTATAGGCACGTGCACGTGAAATCGCTTTGTTGACACACGATTGCTCAAATGGAGCTACTTATTAGTTATATAATGTCAGTTCGTCCCCTTCATAGTTTCTACATTTTTTGAGGTAGAAGGTTGAAATTTAGAATGTAGCTTCCTATGGGCATGTCCATCTGCACTATTTAGTTTGGTTTTGATTGGTACACCGGGGTCGGAATTACGGGGTTGGGATTCAGAGAGGACAACATATTTATGTGCTACGTAGGTACGTAAAGGCCTGAAATTCAGTATCCAGATTCCTCTATGCAAGATCTATATTACTATGAAGTTTAGGCACAGTTGTTCCATCGGGGTTGGATTTGCCGGGGTGGCAGTCACTTGGTGTTTAGAACTAAATCAACATATGGCATGTGATATATGATACGTTCTGAAATGAGAAAGGAAAGAAAATTTGAGCTTATTTACATTTTCTACTTGTTACCTTCGAGAAAATTAGTTTTTTGATTAAAAAAAATTTGCTGAGAGGTAAAAAATGTAGATAAAAGGGTAAAAATAGATGACTTCAGTATCTGCTACTTGCCTTACCCTACTCAGAGGGGGGGGGGGGTAATTTCTTCTTAATAAATATATAAATGAATATCTGCTTCACTGCTAAAGCTCCTACTTGGAATGTTTACAAGATTTTATTATGTTTTTAGGGGGAGAAGGATTGATTTCAGTTTGTGATGCAGAAAATTATTTGTCAGTATTTAAGCTACACATCAATGGAAGCTCTTCATGATGTTATGAAATAATGATCAAAGGAATTGTTTTAATGAAAGGTCAGAAAACTGACTTGATTTTTTACATGAGTTAGACTAATTGCCACTGAAATGTAAGTGCACTTCAATTTTTTTTTTTTTTTTTTTGTAGCCGCTTTGACCAGATAAAAACGAGTGCATGGGTAGAATGCATTTGAATAAAATGAGCTTTATTTTATAAGAAATGTTCCACATGATACCTTCTATTGAGTAAATAAATAAGGATACTACAAGTCTCAAATATTTATTATAAAAATATTGTATCCATTTAAAAATTCTTTAACTCTTTTGCTGTGTAAAGCGGATATATCCAAACAAAATTTCATTACCTACGAAAATCTGAGTCATCCCACAGGGTTTAAAAGATTCTTATACTGCTAAAAATGGATAATTCCATCTTCTCAGGAATGAAAATGAAATTTAATATAGGCAGTGAAAGGGTTAACTATTCTGGAAGTAATTTTATTTTTATATAATTCTTGCTAATTCGTACATTATTTTAAACAGACCAATTTGAATACCATTTCTACTTTATTTTACTTTCCTACAAGTGCAAGATATTCAGGAAAACAACTGATTTCCCCATCAACAGCCTATTTTACAAATCCATCCAAGATGAACCTTAGCTCATAGAAATGTAAGAAATGTGATGTAAGGCAACTACCTTTTGGTTCTTTCTCTCCCCCTCCCTTTTTTTTCCCTTTTTTTTTTTTTTTTTTTGTATTAGATTCAGATTTTGTGGCTCACGTGTTTCAAGCATAGTCGTTAACAGACAGGCAAAATTGTCATAGTCGTTACCTTCATTTCCGTTTTGGCTTTGTGTATCGTATTCTTCTTGTTGAGTCTTGGAATAGTGGAAGGTAACAATTTTTTTCATTATTAGTTGTATAGGAGTGATGGTGAGTGACATATTAACTGCATACCCTCCTTCTCTCTTCTGCATGATAACAGAAAGTTTCTACTGATGCTAAAATTATAACGTATTAACATTTCCCCTTTCATCACCATCCATTGCCACCAAAGAAAATGAAGTTGTTTGCTGAGGAGCACATCCATTTCTTAGACCCCATCTTTTTAAATTTTAATGCTGTAGAGCAAGGCTTTAATTGTTTGAGTCTTTTTATTAAACTGTGATTTTCTTTATTTCATTACAGGTTTCTAGAGTGAAGATCTTTTCATTGTTTCACTTATGATGATGAAAATTTTATTGAATATTTCGATTTACCATGCTCATGGTCTCTCAGCTCTATATCATTTCAGGTAACCCTTAAGGAACAGAAGTTCAAGAAAGGAAGGAAGAATATAAACTGAAGAAGAAATAATTCTGGAACCTAGAATTATCAGGTTTCATTTTCAGTAATATTTGATTTCATTTTTTCCATTGCAATTGTGCAAAATTTTATGTTTAAAATAATTTATATTTGACTGAATCGGTGTTTTCATGTGTATGACTGTTTTCTACATTATAAATACATCAAAACATTAGTGTTATTAGCATGTTCAACTTCATAGTCAACCTTTGATCCATTCATTCATTCATTCATTTTATTTACCCAATCATTTCTGACCTAAATTAATTTTTAACTCTCCAACTTGGGGGTGGGGAGAAGAGAAATGGAGCAATTTCCTTCACTCACTTATTTTAGCATGGTTAAATCCTTGCATCTCCCCTACGAAATGGTCTACTCTTGTGCCCCTGACTTTAGGTTCATGGGATTTTTTATGATCACAAGAACATTCTACCAAAATTTTTAAATTTCTTTTTAAGAAGAGCAAACAAACCTTTGCTCTTTAAGACAGGAAAAGGTATTCACACTACCTTAGATGGACATTTGGTTCTGTTTATTAATACACAAGTCTATGAAACATTTCAAAAATTCATAAGAAAACTAAGCAAGTGATCATGCTAAATCTTATGTCAATAGGAGCTATCGCAATATTATGCGGCTTCCCTGTCTAACCCCATCCTCAGAGCAGAAGGCTGTGCGCATGTGCCGTGTGCAGTTAATGACGTGATTGTGGGCAGAATTTCAAAATGGAGAAATACATGCTGTTCTGCTATTACATTTGAAATACAGGATGATTCAGTCAGTTTATGACCATTTCACTTGAATGACGTGCATTAGGGATAAACAATTGAGAGAATATGAGCGCCATATCTAGTTTCTAAATAGTTGGAGTTTGTATTGTTGCAACGGTGCTGCATGAAAATCATATTGTTGAAAAATGGTATAGCAGAAATGCAAGGTTGTCGAATGGTATTTCGAGACAAAATCACCTGTAACAGTGCAAGGAAAGTTCCGGAAGGAGTGTAAGTGTCGAGACGCACCAGGCATGCAAGCAATTATGGATTTTGTCAAGCAATTTCGTGCCACTGGATGTGTTAAAGGCAAGAAAAAAGGCGGGAGCGAAGCTAGTGTTCGAACGGCCGAAGTTGTCGAAAATGTTCGCACAAGGTTGGCCGATTTCCCTACCAAAAAATCTGTTCGCCGGCTATCCATTGATTTTTATCTCTGGGGGTTCCTTAAAGACAGTGTGTTCACTATAGCACCAAGAACCCTAGACCAGCTGCGACAAAGCATCGTCGACTGCTTCACCCTTGTGGATGCAGAAATCCTGAATAGAGTTATGAACAACTTCACCATTCGGCTGCGAGCAGTTCAAAACGTTCTTTGTGGCCACGTTGAGCATATCAAGACTTTTCCACGGGAATAAATACTCCGAACTGCCTAAAATATCATACTGAAATGCTAAGTTTGTAAACATTAATGGCTCAATAAATCATAGTACTGAAATGGTCAGAAATTGACTGAATCACCCTGTATGTTTAATTGTCATTGTGTAACTAATACGAGGCATGTTTTTTAAGTAAATACCGTTTTGCGATTCCGCCGCCGCAGCGCTACGGTCGGCGTTCCGCGCATGCGCGCTGGTTAACTACATCTCTTGTCTACGCACTGACGCCATTACAGTCTGATTCTTCATTGTATACGTTGTTTACTGAGTGTTTAAGATGCCTCCGACAATCGTGAGTCCCGCCGATTGTGAAGTACGGGCTGTTATACGATTTCTTAGTGCTAAAGGCGTAAAACCGATCGATATTCGTCGTGAGATCTGTGAAGTGTACGGACAAAACATTATGAATGATGGAATGGTAAGGAAATGGGTGAGAGCATTTAAAGATGGCCGCACAAATGTGCATGATGAAGAACGGAGTGGGCGTCCTTCGGTCGTTAATGAAGATTTGGTGCAGAAAGTGGACGAAAAGGTGAGAGAAAACAGACGCTTTACAATTTCATCATTGTGCGACTGCTTTCCTCAATATTCTCGTAGTGTTTTGTATCGCATTGTGGCCGAGAACTTGAATTACCGGAAATTGTGTTCACGTTGGGTTCCAAAAATGTTGACGGATTTGCACAAAACCCAACGTTTAGGCAGTGCATTGACTTTCCTTGAGCGGTACCACAATGAAGGTGAAGATTTTTTAGACCAAATTGTTACTGGTGACGAAACATGGGTGGCCTACGTCACACCAGAATCGAAACAACAATCCATGGAATGGCGACATTCATCATCACCCAAAAAAGTGAAGTTTAAGCAAACAATTTCTGCCCGGAAAATCATGTGCACAGTTTTTTGGGACAGAAAAGGAGTATTGCTAGTGGAGTTTGTGCCTCGTAATGAGACAATCAATGCAGCGTCTTATTGTGAGACATTGAACAATCCAGAACAAAAGACGTGGCAAGTCGAGTAAGGGTATCGTTTTGCTGCACGACAATGCCCGTCCACATGTGGCTAATCGGACCAAAGATCTCATCAAATCTTTTAAATGGGAAACTCTAGATCATCCTCCATACAGCCCTGATCTGGCGCCCAGCGACTACCATTTGTTCCTGCACTCGAAGAAACACCTGGGTGGTCAGCGTCTTCGAGACGATAACGAAGTCAAAACATTTGTGATACAGTGGTTAACAAGTCAGGCGGCAGATTTTTATGAGGAGGGTATTCAAAAACTGGTGCCACGTTATGACAAGTGCCTCAATATTCACGGAAATTATGTAGAAAAGTAGATTAAGGTACAGGCTCTCATGTAAAAATAAAATTATTGCGATATCTTTGCACGTCTTTTTTTTTAATTCCAAAACAGTACTTACTTAAAAAACATGCCTCGTAGATACAATTCGGATACTAGAAAAAAGAAAAACTTAGTCATGTTTCCATGGATAAAATGTCAACTTTCATTCATTCCTTTCTGAAAATAGAAAGGACACGAAGAGACACTGCCCACAGGAAGAAGAAAAAGTTTCTATTGCGCTTGGGTAGAGCTTGAGCACTGTAAGGAAGCCGCATATCGCGATACCTCCTATGAGATGTAAATTTTTAGTTTTTTATTTTTAAATCCCATCCTCATGGTTGCCGTAGCAAATATAATGTTCAGGAAGGGATGCAAAGGAAAAGATGTTGGATTAATGGTATTGCCATCCCAAAGATATGGTTGCAAAGTCCAGTAGGCTACCGGGGAATGGAGGCACAAAGACTGTCCCCACAAGAAGTCACAGCAGGTTAAATCCAGAAATCGGGGTAGCTCTGCCCTTTACGCAGCATCTTCTTTTCCTTTGCATTCTATCCTGAACTCCATAGGACAAGCAATGGCAACAATGTGTGTGGGATTTTTTTGTAAAAAAAAAACTTTGAAAATTTATTAGCAAAACTCTTCTCATTTATACAAATTTTTGATTATCGAATGATCGCAAATGTCTTATTGAGGTCAACCTTGCATTTTGTATTTGGGTATTGTGTCCTCGTTTACTTTCACTGGCTATTGAGTTCAGTAAAAGACTCGATTACTAATTAGTTTTCTATGTAGGCTGCACTTGAATGATTAACTTTTATTTTAGCAGGTAATTTTGCACTCCATAAAAGTAGTTTTAGCTTGTAATAAACAATTACCAGAATTGTGGATATCACATCAGGGAAACGCACAAGAAGCCAACCGCTTTCCACAACTTGGTCTTTATTCAGCATGATTATGTACAATACTCATTTCCAAAAAAGTTGGGACAGTGCAACATATAAGAAGAACTCCAACACATTTGTTTGGATTATTGTATTGCCGTTTATTTCAACGCATTACAATACATAAACGATAAATTAGGCATGGGATCACATATCTTATATGCTTAAAGAAAGATACAGGTGGTTTTCCTGTTTGGCACGTGCAACACACTCCCAAAAAAGTTAGGACAGCACTGCGTTTACTACGGTGTGGCGTCACCTCTCCTCTTGATGACACACTGTAATCTTCTGGGCACCGATGACACCAATCTTTCTAACACCGTAACTGGAATTCTGTCCCATTCCTGTTGGATATAGGTTTTCAGCTGTTCAACTGTCCGGGGTCGTCGCTGTCGTAGTTTTCGTTTAATAATACTCCAAACGTTTTCTATAGGCAACAGATCCGGGCTGCAAGGGGGCCAATCCAACATACGAATGCGCTGCCGACGTAGCCATGTAGAAGTTATGCGCGCTGCATGCGGTCTGGCGTTGTCTTGTCCAAACAGGCGCCTCTTAGATGGCACCATAGCTTGTTCCAGGATCTGTATATACGCTTCAGCATTGACGGTGCCATTGTAGATGTGCAAGTCTCCCATTCCATGGCCACTAATACAGCCCCAGACCATGACAGACGGTGGTTTCTGTACCGAACGCCTGTAGCACGCGGGAATATCCTTTTCGTCTTTGGTCCGGAGTATACGGCGTCCATTATTTCCGTAAACAATCGTAAAGGTTGATTCATCGGACCACAGTATGTTCTTCCAGCGTGCTTGGGACCAATTGCGATGGGCTCGAGCCCATATCAGACGACGACGTTGCTGTCATTTGTTGATGAATGGCTTCCGTTGTGCACAGTATAACTTAAGTTTGTGGATGCACCGGCGTACAGTATTCAACGATAATGGCTTTCCGAAGAAATCGCGGGCCCACGTGGCTACGTCCGTAATCGCAGCATTTCCTATGCGTGACGCAGTGACGTCGGAGGATCCGAAGAGCTCGAGCATTCAGAATAGGTTTTCTACCTTGGCCTTTCAGAACTGTGATCTCACCATTATCTCGATGGCGCTTGATAATATTATGTACTGTAGATGATGACAGTTTAAATCTTCTGGCTATTACACGCTGAGAAACGTTGTTTGTGAATTCTTGAACGATTCGAACACGAAGATCTTCGCTAACTGGCTTGCCTCGACCCATCGTTCCGAATAAGTTACCTGAACGACGGATGGCAACTGTTATTTTTACGGAATGTAGTACGACGTCATCATTCTAGATTATTCCCGAACAATTCGGAAGGTTCCACTACTAACGGCGCTTTCTACAACGTATGTCCCTACTATTTTGGAACGTGTTGCAACACCCCCATTCAAAATGAACGTCCCGGCCACGATACAAAATGTTTTGGTGCACACAGTACATTTATGTCATTTCATAAACGTATCTGCTATTTTGTATTCGCGAGAAAGTTTTGTTACATCATCCCTTTTTGTTTTTTCTATATATTTTGCACTGTCCCAACTTTTTTGGAAATAAGTATTGTATTTCAGACACCAAGCGTCCAAAATACTTATTCATGCTGAGTAAAGACCCTGTTGTGGAAAAGCAGTTGGTTTCTTGTGTGTTTCCCTATAGCTGTCGCCATATCACTTGAACGACAGGATGACTTCATTTCTAACGCCAGCCAATAGACGTTAACGGGAAGTAAAGTGCTCAGTTATTCCATGAAAGCATCCACTTTCGTTTTCAAAACATTGTTTTCGTATTTATAGTTAGTTTCTATTTTCGTTATTTTTAAAATAGATAAATGAAATTAATAAATTAATACTTTAAAAAATGATGCAGAATAGTCGATTTAAAGGCAATTTGTTTTGTATTATGACTTTTAATAGGCTTTCCATGTTTCAACGATATCTCCACCTTTACTATAGTAGAACAAATGCATCATGGGTAAAATCCAGACATAGCATATTGATGAAAAGGCTTACTGCGCATGTCAAAAAGATCGTTTAACTTACGTGGCGGCAGCTATAATTTAGCTATATTATCAGGAGCAGCGCTAGCTTCTTTGGTGTCCCCGTGCAGACATTGCAAATCTCTAAAATATGTGCCCCTTTAACGTTAGCTTGACACTGCATCATACAATGCACTCCCATGCAACACTTACTTTGCTTACCGCTTCGCACTGCCCCTGCTTATTATACTGCTCTTCTTGATTATTCTATTATTTAACACAAACTAATTTCACTTTTTTAATCCCTTTTTCAAAAGATTTAAGAGAAAACAGACGATGACCATGCTACTTTACAAGCTGAAGATCATCTGTTCAAGAGAAGACTTTTAATGTTATGTCTTAAGGAAATGTGAAATGAAGGAATTACCAGGGTTACACGTGCTGGTTTCTTTTTTTCCTCTGTCACTTCTCTGGTATCTTATTTTGCATTTTAGGTGAGATTTGTAGGTTCAGGTCTTTCTTGTTGCTGGCAAGCAGGCTCAGTTACGTTGGCGTCCATGCTTGCATTTCTGTCTCGTATACTCTCTCTCTCTCTCTCTCTCTCTCTCTCTCTCTCTCTCTCGTGGTTGTTCCATGGATCTTCGGCTGAGGAGGGGGGGTGGAGTAGTAATTCCTTCATTATTAATTATTCTCTTTGTATTTTAATAATTCCAAGAATTTTGTGTAAACTTGAGATGGTTATTGTAATGTGTGATCACACAATCCAATATCTGTACGTGTAATAAATAAAACGTGAGTGGGTGTGCTTTTGCTGCTACACAAGGTAAGGAAGGGGGTGGATAAATTAAGACATATGGAAAATGTCTTAATAAAATAATTACTATTGCTTATTCAATTTTATTAAATCATGAACGACTATGACTTTTCTGCCTTAAACAGCATAATTCGACAATGAAAAAAAAAATGCAGTCAAGAACTGCAAATCCGGAACTTTGGTTTGACCATAAATATTAGGGAGAAGGTTTCATAATTATGCAAAATTGCAAAATTAAAAAAAAAAGAAGAAAAAATAGTAATAAAATATGTGGATGCCAAGATGTTTGTTTATATAAATCATTTTAGGGTTGAGGAAATTTCACATCAATTTTATAGTTTTAATCTGATTTATACCTCGACATGTATAAACCTTTATAAATGAATAAAGTAAGAAAATTACATTGCATGCGTACGTTTTTTGTAAATTTTTATAAGAATAGACATAATATATATAATTCAACAATGTCTGTTTTGCAATACACAGGTTTTTATTAAAATAAAAGAACTAAAATCGATTTTAATAAAAACCTTTGTATTGCAAAATGGACGTTGTTGAATTATAAATATACTGTGCACTACAACTCCAGTAAAATAACGAATCTAATAAATAAATTAACTTTATAATTTTTTTCATCAAATACATATTTGTATAATTATTCGATCTCTACAATATTTTATAAAAATAAATTGCTTAAAAATTTTTATACCGGGTTGTTGTATTTTTTTTAAGATGACATTGTCTCTCAGATAGGGATTATTATACTCTGTTCAACGAAAGAAAAACTGGGCGTGTCTAATTAAATTTCCGATTTCAATTGTTAGACATTGTTGCTAGGTAAAATTGGCAATGTTTAACTATTGAAATTAGAAATTTAACTGGACACGCTTAGTTTTTCTTTCGTTGGACAGAGTATAAATAAATAATACAACAGAAAACCCTGAAATGCTTTGCAAACGTTTTTATTTCTTTTACTTAACGTTTATTCCAGTTATATGGGGTTTATTATGGAAGAACTTGTATTTGCTTTATTCATTTATTACAACAGTATTCATTTTTCCAAATAGTATTGCAAACGAAATTGTTATGATCGAAAGAGTGAAACGAATTCTTCCAGAAGCACCAATATGAATAAACCTTAAAGCACCAATATAATAAACAAGGAGAAAGGAAAAAAGAAGAAAAAAAACCGACATGACTAAGGAGCTTTGTTATAATTTAGTGATGAGTCGTTTTTATTTTCACAGTGAAAATAAAAATTGACAAAATTAATTTCCTTCTCGTTTAAGCGGTACACACATTCACTTTTACTTTTATTTCATTTTCAACCTCCCTCCCTCCCTCATCCTAGATTGCACTCCAGTCCCCACTATAGATCAACCATTCTCAACTTTTAAATTCCAACAATTCTTACAGATATTTGTGGGTCGATAACTCGTGTCTCTTCATGGCCCGTTTAGGGTTCCATTCTAGGCATCATACATCTTATTAACTAGCCTTCTGTTAGTGCTGGGCGATTATCATTTTTTGATAATCAAATATAAAAATTACTCGATTAATAATCGATTTTATTAATATATATATATATTTATAAATATATATATATTTTTTGTATTGACATGTTAGCTGGCAAATTAGCATTAAAAAATACCAGCTTTGTATGCGTTTACAAGTTATTCGTTATAACTACTTCTGTTGTAATGAGTTATCATTGCCCCAGAGTTATTTGGCATAATGAAACGCCAATAAAAGTAGTAATTTGGAGTAATTTTTAAGTATTACAAAGCAATATATGTGAATGGGCTGAATTTTTTTAGTAAGTATTTATTAAAAACTATTGTATAAGCACTTATATTTAATTGACACGGAAAAATTGGGTCATTTAAAGTGTACAACTTTGTTAAATTTCCACACACTATTCCCTTATTAAAAATTTTAATCGTTCAGTAACTTTTCGTAACCCACGGAAGACATTACAAGTAGTTTTTCAACACGTTTGGGATCCAAACTGTTTCTTTTCTTTGTGATTTGGGAAACAATCTTTCCGATGGAACGGATGTGGTTCGTGGAACAAGGTATTTCAGAGAGACGTTTGATAGTTGGCGAAAAAACTGCAATTCGTGCTATTTCTTTTTCTTTAGTGTCTAAAAGTCGGAAAAAAAAACGGAAATCGGTTTGGTTAAAACCTGATGCTTGACCAACAAACGAATAAAAATTTTTCGTGTTTTTTTTTTTTTTTTTTTTTTTTGTTTTTTTTTTTTTTTTTCACTGCGGAGTGCTGCAGTGAAAGCAGTCCATGGTGCCTGGCGGAGCTTGTGAATGTGGAGACGAAAAATTTTTTCTGAATCGAAATCCGCGTCCTATTTGTTCAATTGATTATCTTATTGCTCCGAACGCTTTAATCCGTCGAGGACGAACAGGCACAGAGACGACAGGTGCCCTTGTTGATGAAGACTCCACTTTTTGCCCTTCCTTCTGTCCTCCCTCCCTCCTCCACGGGGGATGAAACGAAAACTCGACTGTCATTTAATCTGTTCTTATCACATACGAATTGGTCCGCAAAGCATAGCCTATCACGAGTGGAATCGGCGACTCCCGGAATTCTACATGTTTCTTGCCCCCATCCCCACATCGATTTCTTTTAGACTAAGATGAAAAAGGAAAAGAAAAATTCCGTAACTTCTCTATGTAAGCTGTCTCCTGGCGTGTTAGGTACAACTGTCACGTATTAGGCGCATTCGGCGGCGCTCAGATCTGAGAGAGCAGTGTTCGGCGAGCACTTTGTTACTTCCGCCTGAGAAGAAAACGTGTTCGGCACGCAACGAATCTGTCAGATTCTGAGCTCAGACGCTCAGCAAGCTTTTTTTTTTTTTCTGAGTGCTCAGATAGAATATAGCGGCGCTCACTGCGATGCGAAGCTATCAAAAAAGCTACGAGAGCCAAATCATGGCGATGCTCAGTGTACCCTTTCCTCCCTGGCCTTTTGGTATACTCTTCTCGCGATCGAATATTAATCATGCTGAGTTGTTCATTTGATGCAGATTTTTATTTCATGTACACTAAAATTAGTAAAACCGCAGTTTCTTCTCAGTATTTGTAAAGTCGGTAAAGCCATTTCTTTCTGAGATAAAAGCGCGTTCGGCAACACTCACTCGGATATCACGTGACAGTTCTCTCAGATCTGAGTGCCGCCGAATGCGCCTATTAAATCACTCAAAAGGAAGGAATAAGACTAAACACATGTACAGTATTTCACTTCCAAGTAAGAAAAGAATACAGAATTGATGGTCACAGTAGCCAGGAGGGGAGGGGGGTGAAGATCGTAAATCACTGATGGTTACCCATCCAGTGACTAGCCTTGCCTGATAGTAGCTTAACTTCACTGAAATTGTGTTTCAGTGAAAGCCCACCAGACCACGGCCTCCCCCAAGAGTCCTCATGAGCTCTTGATAATACCTTAGTAAATAACAATGAAACTTTTAATGATGCTAAAATTAATAGGAAAAAAAAAACAAACTGAAAATGAGCTTAATTAATGAACATACAATTTAAAATTATATTTAAAAATTTTAATTTCTGAAGAATTTTTAAACAACAACCAATGATATGAGGATTTGTAGAAATAATATCTAATCATCACACAATGACCAAATAATAACAACTGCTGTACTTTCGCATTTTATTCCCGCCTTTTTTCAACAAGTTTAGAAAAAGCACCAACAAATGCCTAAATTACTTTCCATTTTACTAAAAATTACGAGGAATCGGGGTTTTACTGGTTTTTATAAGGAAATAGAAATTCTTTCTACTGTAGTAGATATTGGAGTGATTTACCCGCATCTCCCCCCCTCCCCCACCAACAACCACATTGTTTTAAATTTATTTTAATGGACGCTTTACGTGCAGGAAAAAATGAATTAATTTTAAAATATTGCAATTTGTTACACTAATTACAACGACAAAAAAAGGTAATGAATAGTTCAATTAATTTTTTTTTGAGTGGTGAGTGTTTTTGTCCAATGGTTAATCACTTGGGACACCGTTTCCGCCGTCAGGTGGTGACTTCCGATTTCGGTTTCATTTCTGAAGCGGGATCAGCTGTTGCAAGTTCCATGAGTGAGTCTCCATCGTGTTACAGGTAACGTTAAATTTCAATGTCATTTTAATGCGTTACTATTAAATATCATGAGATCATTAGTCTATAATAACAACAATATATTTAATTACCTTACATTTACAGCTTTTGCAAGCATTTAATCACGAAAGCATATGAAGTATTCCTCAGGTGTTTCGCCGTTAACGGTCAAGAGTAGGCCTAGTCAAGAGACAAATCGGGAGTGTAACAGGTGAGCTTACAACTCTACTTTAGTAATTAAAATTTCTAATATTGCCAGTTAAGTAATCAGAGAGAGGGGTATATATTTGTTGTGATTAAAAAAGCTTTAGTTAGGAGAAGAATGTTTCTTTTATGATTGGGTTGTAGATTGCTGGTAATCAAAAGGATTGTGGGGAGTGTGAAGGGGTAATTTCGTTTTTGGAATTTGTTTTTGAGAATTTTACGTTGGTGGGAGTAGTGAGTGCAGTGAAAAATAATATGGGCTAGAGCTTCTTGCTCTGGGTGGTTTGCAATTGCAGTTGGGGCTGTTTATGAGATTTATTTTGTGGAAGTGACTATTTCTCATCCTGATCAGAAGTGCTGAATTTTTCTTGGGGAGGTGAGGTAGACTCAGTGAGGCTTTATTTAGGGTCTGGAGGTGAAGTTTTAAGTGATACATTATCCAGTAACCATATTAAATTTTTATTAGAAAGATAGAAAAGAAATTGTCAAGAAAAGAAAGTTTATTTTATTCTCAAGTTTATCATAGAAAAGAAAGTTCAAGTAAAAGGTTTAAAATGAATTGAAAAAATAACTCGCAGTGGAAATTATTATTTATTAAAGATACAAGATTCAGTTGGTCAAAGCTGATATTATAGAGTATAAATACAGTACAAAAAGCAGGGCATCAATGGTAAAGATCAATAATTGTATGTAAAAAAAAAATAAATAAATAAATAAATAAAATAAAAAAGAATTCTGCTATAAGATGAAATGACATAAGTTTTAAATAAATGTAAATGATACAACAGGTATTGGACATTGAAACTGAAACACCTGGTAGAAATCCAAAATCTTTATTTAATAAGGTGTTGGGGCACCGTGGGCAGCCAGCACAGCAGCAACACGTCTTGGGAAGGATCGGTAGAGGTCCTGCACAGTTTGCACCCCAGACCATTACTGATCCACCTCCGTGTTTGACTGTGGGTGCCAAGCAGTCTGGGTTGTAGGCATCAGAGGGGCTCCTCCAGACGAATACCCTCCCTGTTGTTTGGAAGACAGTGTAGCTGGACTCATCCGAGAATATGACGCGTTTGAGGTCATCCAACGTCCAGGTTTTATGCGTTCGGCACCACTGAACCCGCTTGGAGGCATTTGTATTACTGATGAAAGGCTTCGGTATAGCAACCCTGCCATGGATGTTGGATTTATGCAGGTAACGACGGATTGTCTTCGTGCACACAGGTTCCTGGAGATGTGTATTCGTTTCTGCGGTGATTTCTGCTGCGGTGGTTTTCCGCTTTCATGCAACAATCCTGGTCAATGTCCCGACGTCTCTTTCCGACAACTTCCGTTTTCCCCTGCAGTTGCTCCTCCTGGAAGTGGTTCGTCCTTCCTGTGCATATGCACACATCACCCTGGATACTGTAGCACGTGAGACATCACAAAGTGTGGCAGTTTTGGACACAGGTGCACCTGCTAGACGCGCCCCAACAATCTGCCCTCTTTTGAAGTCGGATATGTCTCCCATTATAGCGCTCTGCACAGACAATTTGAAGCTTACTATCGGAACTTTTCTACTGGAGTGACTACCAAGACCTCTGACACGTGATTCATTGATATGCATAGGATTAATTACCTAGCAGAAGGTTCTATTCAGCCCTGGGGGTAACCAGTGCTATTTGCGAAGCTGTTTCAGTTTCAATGTCCAATACCTGTAGATGAGTTGACAGAACAATAGCATAACTGATGAAAATAATGCTAGCTATACACACTTTCACGAATTACTTACACAAGACAATCATTTGTGCCTAAACAGCAGGGCAGGTTAATTTTGCACCCTGTTTTCAACTACAAATAAAACAAGATTAAATAGAGTATAAAAAAACCCGACTTTAATGAAACTTTCACTATTGCCTAACTATATCAGTCCATATCTGAAAGCTTATGTATCTGGAATGGAGAAACTTAACATCTAAAATTACGAATTTATTATAAAATTCCAGAGCACAGTTAAATCATTTAATGATTAAATTATATTAAAATGATTCCTTTTATTTATATTTAAGACTTTTTTTTTGTAAATTTTATTCATAAGTTATTTCACAAAAATTAAAACCATTGCCATGGAGATTGTTTCTTGATGGCGTCATTAGAGATTGTTCCCTTTCTGAATACTTGGAAGTTAGATAAGGGCACGTCATTGCTTTAACAAAAGGCTGGTTAAGGAAATGATTGATCTCCTATTATGTAATTTTCTAGCTATTGTCATGCAGGTGTGACCCATTTAACAACAAATTACGTATATCTTCTAAAAAAAAAAAAAACTAAAAATATTGCATATTCAGTTATATTGTGACATGTCATGTCACTTGGGGGTCACATGGGCCTGACAGGAAGTAAATCTATGCTAATATTCTGTTTTAGCAATTCCTTTAGTCATATGATATATATATTTTCGCTTAACTTTATAATTAATATTTTATTCAGTGTTTTTAAAAAAGTGTCATTTTAAATAAATGTTTATTGTTGTCCATCTCAACCCTGTTGCTTTGACAAAATCGAAGCAACAGAGAGAGATTGTCGTTAATTAGTATTGTTGTTGAGGGAATTCCTTGGAAAGATGATGAGTTCACCATCTTCCAATTGTATAATGCGTACTTGCTGTCTTTTGTAGCGTCTTTTTTTTTGTGTTGTTGTAAAAAAAGATTATTATATGTTGTTTGTTGAGAAAGTTCGTAAAGAGAGGACACGTTTTGTTTACCCGGCTGTCGATAGCAATAATGGCGTCCGACTGCGATGTTTGTTTTTTTTTGTTTGAATTTTATTTCACAAGTTTACGACGTTTGCAATCCTATTATACATTATGAATTTTGAATTGATGTATATAATATTGGATTAAAATTTCTTTTAGCAAAAGAAGGTGAATGATGAACGTTTGATAGGCGACTTCAGATGCAGCGTTTCCGATCCCGAGTAGAGCGTTCGATTGGATGTATCGAACTGCCGTTGCCAGTGAATAAAATTCCGTGAGCTGGAGGAGCATTTATTTGTTCTGCTTGCCATAATTGATGACAACTTATGGTGAGTGGTTTTTTTATTTCATTTACTTTTTTCCGGAGAAAACAACACAAGGCACCGAGTTTAAGTTTTACAAGTGAACGATTATCCCGATGGTGGCGAATTGCGCCGCTCGTTCTAGAGAGACCCGTCTGCATTAAGCTTGGAGAACTATTTGTTTATGTCTTATTAGAACATTTTGTATGCTACTTTTAAATTGAAGTTTAGCCAATACAAATGTCTTTAAAATTTATGACATTGATATTTTGCCTGTTGTCCGTACTTATATTAGAATAAGGTTGAGGTGCACTTTCGAGCATGTAGCTAGTTATTCCAAGTTTCAGTAATTCCGAGGGAGTGTGCATTTCTGTGAAGCGTCTGTTATGTCAATAGCACATGTACAGTCGATCGCCATGGTACCATGGAAAATGGATCACTGTGTGTTATAGAAATATAACATTAAAGTTGGTAGCTAACTGCGCAGGAATCACGGGTGGGTTTTGGTGATTCTCCCCGCATTACTCATTGAGTCAACTGAAATTTAAAAGAATCACTTGATGCTCTCCGGCATCATGCCTATGGAAATAAATGTTAAGTGATTGCCCGTTACAGGCACAATTTTGGTGTTACTCACACGGCACCCTCATTTGTGGAATTCTTTTAGTGACTTGACGCTCGTGCTCAAAGTCCCTGTAGCGAATATTAATGAGAAGTAATTGAGCTGTGTATACATTGTGAGGAACTGCATGCGTTCTGCGCACTCGGTGGGGGCGATCATTATAGAGGCAGCGTGTTAGGCTAAGGGGCCCCTTTAGACTAGCGTTGTCGACTTTTATGTAGCACAATTAGTTTAGAGCATTAATTTTTAAGAGAAACCAAAATCGGTATTTTATGTTGATAAATGTGCTGGTAATGTTAATAAAAGTTGATCTTCTTTCTTAAAATTGCTTCTATTAATTGTGTATCTAGACCCTCAACATCTCATACCTCAATTATCAGTCCCAAAACCCGTTGACGATTTCTTCTCCCGACACATCAGCTTTGGTTGTGTGCTCGTATGAATACGTAATTAAGGAGAGGGGGGGTCGTTACAATATAAAAAAATCGTTAAAAAAAATAGAGATATTAAAAAACTTTTTTTGCATTATCTTAAAAAGATGTCTACCTAATTTTTTGAAAATTTTTGACTATTTTCAAATTTGAAATTATTACATTTATAATTTTGAAAAAAAGGATTGAAAACAAGCATTTCAAATAGAAAATATTTTTATACATTTTAATGTATTGTTTAAAAAAATAAAATTACTTTTAATTGATCCAAAAAATTACTAATCAAAAGCAGTTGTATTCAAGATGACAAATATAAAATTTTAAAGCAAAATATCAGTTACTGAATTTTTTTAAAAAATATTTTCTATCCCTGTGTAAGAAGAATCATTTTCTCAAGAAAATGGGTCACTGCAAAAAGGTTAAAGGTGTTGATACACAGCTGTCTGATTTTCTGCGATTTGAATAGACTATTGATGATCGTGTCATTTGTTTCTCATTGATGGGTATGATTTTCTAGCTGAATCCAATTTGTAATGAATTTTGTGAATTTTAAATTCCAGCGGAGTAATGGGAGAGGCGGGTATGATGATGGGCATAAAGTATATCAATGGGAGTAGAAATGGGGGTAGCAATATCCTCTGGTAAGAGTTTCACAGATCATGATGGTTTGGTAACAGAAGGGGGGCAAGGCATTGGAGTGCTACAGATTAGAGATGTATAGAGGGTTTTTTATAAGTTGTGTGGAGCCCCACGAATAATTGGAGAGTCTTTTCAAGACCCCAAGATTTTGTTTCACTTTGTAATATTATTCTAAAACCCGACGAGTTAGGCAGTGAAGCCAACAGGTTATGTGCCGACGATGAAAATATCTGATGTTTGGTGAGTGTTTTGACTATATATTTTGACGGGTCCTGGGTATTATTGAAGAAACTGTGCCACCTGTCGTTCGTGAGAATTGAGAAAGCCACAAGTTCTCCCAGGCCTGATGTCTTATTATGTATGATGTATGAACTGACATTCGTTAATGACCCTATTGTTTATTTCGAGCCCAAACGCCTCGATATGCTTGCAAAATATGTTGACATTTTTGTGTTCTATATTTGGGAGTGTTGGTTCGGTTACCAACTTATCTATAGAGGATATGTACATCCATGGTTTATCTGCAAGCTGAGGTTTTGCGATATCATTTATGTTATCTATAGATTGGGAGTTGTTTTTGTAATTTTCCATTGTCGTTTGACCAGTACTTATTAATGGCATTTTTTTCTGCTATTATTGTCATTTTGGGAGGTTTCCTTACATTTGTTGATGATTTGGATGTCCATTTCCCTTTCGTTATGGTCTGAATCTATATAAGGTGAAGGGACTGGACTAGATTTCTCGGGTTAAACAATAAATGCCAGAAACTGTGGACACCAGTATACAAATTATAGGGACACTGAAAATACTAATCCATTAAATCCCTTTCTTCTCAAATCCCCTCGTATCTGTGTATTTTTAATCTGTGGCGCTTCCTTGTATATTTCCATAAAACTCCATAGTTACGAAAGCCATCGCTTCCAAGATATGCGTACATGCAAAAAATGGATACGATGAATTAATGATACTGTCAGGCACAGATCTGTGCTAAGAACCCTACACGTCTCTCAGGATATCCAAAGAGACAACGCAAGGGATTACGTTTGTTATTTGCATGTCTGTGTTTTTGATATTCTGCTGATTTAAAAACTTACTTGACTGGTTATATGATGTGAATAATCAGAAATAGAAAAAAACCTTGATGAACCCTCTGTCATATGAGATCAGCTGATGAAACATTACAGTCATTCTAAATGCTAATGATGGACTGTCAGAATGCAGAAATATGCATCCAATTTTGAAGGAAAAAACGTTTGATACGAGCCTAAGCACTAAAACTGTACTTACCCACCACAAAATACCCAAATGATATCGACTCGATCTGTCATCACTAACTTAAAAATAAAAATTATTCGTTCCAAGTGAAAATAGGA
>JAHWFO010088514.1:285674-308666 GCA_023313115.1 Rhysida immarginata | reverse complement strand
TTAAAAGTAAAAATTATTCGTTCCAATTAATATTTGGAAAGAAACATTGCAGCCTGGGTGAACCATGTACAGCTCTAACCCAGCCTAGATTGATCGGTAGTTGTTGATGCTTCCACGTCATCTTGGCTTGATTGGTTAGAGCTTTGGTGTAACTAATGAAAGTACTTGGTCGAAGCACCCATGCTGTGGAATATTTCTTATTTTCATTTATAACGTCAGACATTTGAGATACAGCACACAAAAAAGCAAAATAAGACCCTCTTTCTTCCTGCGCATATAGCAAATTATGCTGCAAATGGTATTTTCAATGCGGACGAGACAGGATTTTTTTTTTTCATTTATTGCCCGTTCAAACGTATACTTTTAAAGGTGAGGCCTGCCATGGAGGTAAACATAGCAAGGAGCGATTTACATTCATGCTATGTAGCAACATGGATGGGTCAGAAAAGAAAAATCCACTGATAATAGGAAAATTTGCCAAGCCTCATTGTTTTAAACATGTGAGTTCTTTGCAATGTGACTATTTCTTCAACAAACATGCTTGGATGATGTCAGAGTTTTTTTCCAAATGGTATTGGAATGGGATTCATCCCTTAAAGAGCAAAATTGCATTATTCTTCTTTTCGTGGATAATTGTACAGTGCATATTGCACCAAGAACACTTTCGAATATGAAAATTACATTTTTTCCTCCAAACACTACCTCCCATTTCAACCGATGAATCTAAGAATTGTTCAAAACATCATAGTACACTTCCGGAAAATTCTTGTTAGAACCATACTACGAGCTATGGAAGACTAAAACAGCATTCAAATTTAACCTTTTGGATGCCATAACCAATGTATGTACAGTTTGGAAAAATGTGGCCCCAGAAACAATTGCTAATGGTTTCAAAAAACAGATTTCATTTAAGTAATGCAAATGAAAGTGAAACCGAACTTGCAGTCCCAGCCGAAGATTATGATTATGATGATGATGATGATAGTGAATCTGAAGGATTTGAACAGCGGGAAATCCTTAAAAGTAAGCTGAATTTTCAATATAAATTCTCCGAATTTGTAAATATTGATGCGGACGTTTGAACTTCTCTGACTTTAAATGATAGTGAAGAAGACCATGAAGGTGACAATGATGAGAATTGCAAAATATGACATCCCAAGCAATATCCTCACAAATTAAAAACTCATTAGAAACCCTAAAAAAACATTTATATGCAACTATAAAGGTACTCGACCATATTGTTTTTTAAAATTACTTAAATATTTATATACAGGGTGTAAATTTTAAGTTGACAAAGCAGAATAACTCGAAAAATAAGCTTCACACGAAAAAATGCGTATAATCCAAAGTTGATTATTTTCGAGGGGGCATCTGCTGGTGCTAAAATTAGCCCACCCCCCCCCCCGGCCCCTGGGGGTGGGGCGGGGGGCAACTTTAAAATTTCAAATGGGAACCCCTATTTTTTATTGCAGATTCAGGTCCTACATAAAAAACTACGTACATTTTGTCTGAAACATTTTTTTTTATTTTTGGTAGATGGCGCTGTAATTCAAGAAAATCCATTTTCTCATTTTTGCGTGGAAATGGTTACGGAGAAATAAAAAATACTTATTTACTTCGTAAATTTTGCCGCAAAGTTATTATTTTATTATTTTTTGCCGCGGATTAGGATAATTTTGTTTTGTTTCGTGGTCATGAGGCCACACAACTTTATAATTATCAAACAAATCAACTGATTAGCTAACTAACTAACCGAACATCCTACGTACTAACGAGTGAACTCATTAACTAACAGAGTAAAAAAGTAAAAGACTGTGTAAAGATGAAGTTATTCCCGTTTAAGATTTGGTGGTCCTTAAAAGGACCGATTGTTTTCGTTTTATTTTTTCTTATTTGCAAATACTTGCAAGTAAATGAATTTCGGGGTGCTTGTATTTCCAGTGAGTCCCCTCGCCTCTCACTTTCGGCCTGCTTGTTGTCCTTAAATCCCTTGCATCTCGCCGTTTTATGAAATTAAATGTTCAAATTGATGACCTCCAACTTCGATGCATTTATTGACTCGTTTTGTAAATTCCTGAACACATCTTGATAACATGTCTGGTGTAATTGCAGCGCAAGCATCTCTTATTCTTTGAATCATGTTTTCGCGAGTGGTTGGCGTTTCCTTATAAACGATATCTTTGAGGTAACCCCATAAGAAAAAATCTGGCGATGTAAGGTCAGGCGATCTGGCTGGCCAATTCACAGGACCTTCCCTGCCGATCCAGCGACCATGGTAAAGTCGATGTAGTACTTCGCGCGCTACTAATGAATAATGCGCTGGACAACCATCATGTTGAAACCACATGTGTTGTCGAAGTTCAATACTCAGGTCTTCAAGTAGATCTGGTAGTTCATTTTCAAGTAGGTTACGATATTTGTTGCCATTCAAATTACCGTCTATAAAATATGGACCGATAAGTTTATCGCCAATTATCCCACACCAAACATTAATTGACCAAGGTCGCTGATGGTTGACTTCTCGAATCCAGTGTGGGTTCTGTTCACTCCAGTAATGCATGTTATGTCGATTAACTTCCCCGTGGTTTGTGAATGTTGACTCATCGGAGAAAAGAACTCGTGCAAAAAAATGTTGGTTTGTTTGCATCTGCTGAAGTGCCCAGTGACAAAACGTTAGACGGTTTTGGTGGTCATTGCCATGTAGTTCCTGATGCATAGATACATGATATGGATGAAATTTGTGGAGCTTCAGCATTTTCCAAACACTCATATGTGAAATTCCTGATTGCCTTGATATTTCTCTTGTGCTCGCATGTGGATTATGAGCCACAGCAGCTAGGACTGACACTTGATTGTTTTCTCCACAAACAGTAGCTGCACGGGTTCTTTTTTTCTGGTTCACACTACCTTCCGCAGTAAATTGTTTAATAACTCGAACAAAAGAAGACCGTGATCGCGTTTGGCCAGGAAAACGCTGAGCATAAAGCGCGACTGCATTATCAAAATTTCTCCCACTTTCTCCATAAATGTACACCATCTCAATTTTTTCTTCCACAGAAAGATAATTCATAATGTAAATTCAAAAGCAATACGGCGTTGTACACTCACAAAAACAGTTGAAAAATTACAATCTTTTCTTCTAAAGATCAGAATTTAAAATGTAAACATTCTGAAAAAAATGCCAATGTTTACGTTATTTGTTTGTTGACGAAATGTCTTCAAATTACATTGTAGTTAAAACAATGTAGGAATCGAAATGAATAATAAATTAGTTATTTCCACGCAAAAATGAGAAAATGGATTTTCTTGAATTACAGCGCCATCTACCAAAAATAAAAAAAATGTTTCAGACAAAATGTACGTAGTTTTTTATGTAGGACCTGAATCTGCAATAAAAAATAGGGGTTCCCATTTGAAATTTTAAAGTTGCCCCCCGCCCCACCCCCAGGGGCCGGGGGGGGTGGGCTAATTTTAGCACCAGCAGATGCCCCCTCGAAAATAATCAACTTTGGATTCTACGCATTTTTTCGTGTGAAGCTTATTTTTCGAGTTATTCTGCTTTGTCAACTTAAAATTTACACCCTGTATATATAGCGCACTTTCCGTCTGTTTGTTACTCCATAACTTCTGAACTGGGTAACCCCCAAGGCTGAAATTTTGCACAGAGGCCCTCGAAGACCCGGGGAGTGTTTTACGCTAGAACCCGTTCACGTCCGACCTCCCATTGACCTCCTACGCTCTTCTAATTGATATTCAGATGGCAACAATATCGAAAAATAGGAGATATCTCATCAACAATACGCACGGAGCAACAAAGCAAGGCAAAGTTTGGGCAACAATTGGCAAGTTGTCTTTTTATCAACAATCGGCTGTTTGTGTTTCTATGTTGCGTCAACAAGGGCTGATATTAAATGCTTGCTTTAAGGAGGCTTTAAGTTTTAAGGGGATTAATAATAATGACTCAAGTTAGGCGGTAAAAAATTTTGGGGTCCTTAAACTGAAGTTAGGAGCCTTAATTTTGGAGCCCTCAAAATTTACTTCTATTTGATTTTATAATAAATGAAAGAAATCTCTTTAACCACAACGAATAACAGAAAAATACAACCTGGATACGTGTATTTCGAAAGCACTGCTTTCATCTTCGGCAGGAATCCTTGACTCCGTGAATCCACTCAAATAAAAGTGAACTGAAGTCAAACGACGGAAAAACGGTATTTATAGCGAAACTTAACGATAAACAAACCAATCCAAGAAGAATAAGTAAAGATACATTAACGGAAAGAGATGCAGGAGCCCTGATTGGTTAAAGTCGTCCACCAGTAGATTAGAGATGAATCACCATTCGGTCCCTTATCAGAATTAAGTAAATTATTCTGATTCGTTTGGATGATAGCCATGCTTTCGTATGCGTCCAGAAGGTGTTTTTTATTAACAGATTGCACAAGAGTGAGGTTTTCTAATTTGAAATCGTGACCAGTGTCCAAAGAATGTTTGGCAATGGCCGACTGGCTGGCTCTTCCAAATCTTCTGTGTGCTATATGCTCCTTGTATCTGGTCAAAATTTTCCTAAAAGTTTGTCCTTTATAGCGTTTTTCACAATTCGCGCAACTGATATCGTAGATTCCTGATTTTAAATGGTCAGGTATTTGGTCCTTGGGGTTTCCGAGTAAATTTTTTAATTGATTTGGGTTGCTGAAATTAAGAGAAATGTTATGCGATTTAAAAAATTTTTGCAAATCTTTAACTAGGAACTTATTATAAGGTAGGGTGATAATTTTGAAGTATTTTTCCCTGATTCTAACTAAGGTTGTTAGATCGGAAACCATTTTCCTAAATTTTCTAACGAGAACATCAATGTTATTAGGGTTATAACCATTTTTAGCAGAAATAGCCTTAATCTTAGAAATTTCTTTTTTGAAAGTAATATCATCAAGAGGTAGATTGATGGCACAATCTATCATATACACGAAAGTAGAGACTTTTTGATTCCAAGGATGATTGGAATCTGCTGGTATATAATTTAATTTGTTTGACGGCTTTCTATATACGTCGAACACTAGTGAATTGTTTTTCCTTTCTATTAATACATCCAAAAAAGGCAATTTTTGATTAATTTCAAACCTACAAAATAAATTAACTTACTTTCAATTACTTAATTAATTACCCGTTAAATGATAATTTTGTCTATTTTTATAACATTTGGGGCCTTATGGATCTCGGGACCCCCATGCGGCCGTTTAGTCTGCTTGCCCTTAAACCTGCCACTGTCTGTATTTGTAACATCGGTTGTCTGTTTCTGATTGTAAATTAGTAATAGTGGAAAAGCGGCAGAGAAAGTAGTCCCTTCGCTCAGCACTATCGGTTTCGCCCACCCACTGTTTTGCTTCAAGTGATGAATGCCCAAGTTTGGCTTCAAGATATCGAGAGCTAAGTGCGAATGCAACAATAGATTACCAATTAGTGAATAACCCAGCTCAGATTGTTGGAATTGCAGAGCACATAGACACAAACGATGGAAAAATGAAATTAGATAAGTCTAATTAATAAAATAATCAGAAAATGGAAAATTAATCAAATATTATTTATTAGAAACAAATGATTATGTACATCCATGAAGAAAAAAAAAAAAACAAGCCCCATAGAAGGAACTGAAGCCTGCTATCGAGCACCAGATGAAAACGAGTCTGCTACGCTTCAGCACAGTTTTCGAAATCGTGTGAATTTTCACCAAGTGGCCAACAACCGGGTTAATGTAGTTGCATCGGAGTAGTTGCATTAAATTGAAACTCTTTGCATGCAAGATAGCCATTGCTCTAAAAGATATCCTAGCACCCTGGTAGAGGCAAACTATAATGGGTGAATATGGGTATCCATTGTATCGTCAAAGTTCACCACATTAGGGCGAGTTCACATCTAAAATATGATTACGTTGCCAAGAAATTATTTAGGCTAGGGACGTCATTCACGTGGAATTTTGGAATTGTTGAATATTTAGATGAAGAAATGATTTTTTAAAGTCAATTTTTTATGATTTCTTATTCTATATCGGTTATTATAGCAAGTTTAGAATAAGTCCATCTGCAGTAATGAACGAAACTTTTTTTTTTTTAATAAGGGCATTTACCATAAACATTTCCAATTATTCTATCTTCTCTTCCCATGGGTCGACTGCGGTAAAAACAAAGCCTACATGTTGTCGCAAGCTCTTCCAAACTCAAGTATGTGGCGAGTGAAATAGGAGAACTACGGCCACAGCCAGGCCTGAAGAAACATCAGATCAAAGTATTGTTTTATTTTCATTCTATTCCTTTTTCTTTCAAAACCACATGCATTATGTGTAGCACCCAAAAGAGAAAAAGACTATGTTTTATGATTTTGTAGGAGGATATAAAAATTTTTTTCTGTCCCGATTGGGCCCAATCCTATTTTGTCCTTTTGGGTGCTCCAGGGGTACAGTCTTTCCTGGGATGTGTGCGACGATCCCTCGTACGAGTGACACTGATATATAAAAAAAAAAAAACAAAACCGGTAGACAGACTAAGTTTTTGAAGATTTAATAGAAAAGTTTATTTTATTTTTTAAAAAGGAAAAAAAGACTGACTTTAATAAAATGAATAATTATTTGTAGTGAAGGTTTTGATCAGTATTATTTAAAGAAGATTTCTTGTGGTTTATTGTTGAAATGAGGAAACAAACAATTAGTGAACGAGCATTGTTGTCAGCTCGCGAAGCCTTTTTCCACGATGTCGTTGAAAGGAAAAGACTTATAGTAGACGTCGGAAGAAAGGAAGAAGACAACATGGCATTGGGAATGTTCTAGGTTGTCTAAGGAAGGTCGAAGTCGGAGTTAAGAAGACAAGGGCGCTGATCCATTCCTCCTCGCCAGTCTAACGAGATGGAATCTTGATGTCCGAAGCCGGAGTCCATTAAGAAGAACGTAAACTTATCCAGTTCCGGAAAAAAACCTATGGAAGGCGAACAAAAAGTACAATGAGACGAGAACAGAATTTACCCAAAAACTTGGCTAAAAATAAAGGAAGGAAACTTCTTGGAAATCTGGTATGGTGGATATTTTATGGGCCTTACCCAATATTCATGCAGAAAAGCTGTCCTGTCTTTTGTTGCTTTTTCAGGGATTCGAATCTTAAGGACCTAGAACTAATGGATGAATTTGGACCGAAACCAGACAGTGCATTATCGCATGAAGAAAGCGTCTGAACTAAAAGATTGATGACAGCAGAAGTTACTTGATTGATACCTTTAGGAAACAGGAAGTGCGTATGTAGTTTAAGGTTGACGGCCCCTTACTAATGACTAACTTTTCCCCTGTTTATTTAGCCTAATCCCATTCTAGCCCCCCCCCCCCCTCAAGGGGCCCCAACAAGAAAAACAGCTCGCTATAGGCTATGAAACACTAAAACTAGCCATATAACATATTAATGTGTGCACTCTGGCGTATGAACTCAACATCTGAATCAGGGCCACTCGGAGCCTTCTAATAGCATCATGTGAGGGAGGGAGGGACAATTCCCCACGCTGTGGTACTGAGTTATTGCCACATGTGCCAGTTCCTCCAAATAAGGTATCCCACCGATGTATGCTTGGACACGCACTGCACCTCCTTTAACCTTCTTCTCCATGGGTGAGAAATTTTAAGTAAATCAATGACAAGGTACCCAAGTCCTTCATCACTGATTTACATGGGAATTATGAACATACATTATTTTTTATAACTTACCTACATGTGTTGTTATTGACATCAATATGAAATCAATAGCAAAAATCATAATTTTTTTACTTACTTACTTTTCAAACCCGCTTATCCGTTAGGGTCGCGGGGGCAGCAGCCCTATGGAGGATCTCCAGCGATCGCTATCTTCCGCCATCAGGCACATGTCCTCCCTGGTAATATCCAAGCGACTCGAACCCAGATTCTCCATGTAGTCTAGCCACCTGGTTCTAGGCCGACCCCTTGGTCTCTTACCCACCGGCTTGGAAAATAACAACTGCCTAGGAAGACTAGATTGCGGCATCCGTATCACGTGGCCATACCAGCGCAACTGAGATCTCTCAATGCGGAGAAGTAGCGGCTCGACACCTAAAGATTCCCTTATTGTGCTGCTGTACACTCTATCTAGTAAGGTAACACCTGCCACACCTCTCAGGAATCTCATTTCGGCCGCTTGTACCCGCGATCGCACTCTTTCGGTCATTACACAAGCCTCATGGCCATAGGTGAGAATGGGGACAAAGATAGATTTGAAGACGGAGAGCTTGGCTTTGTTACCCAGCTCTCGTTTCGTTACCACGGATCGCCACAGTTCACGTCTGACACAGCTTGCTGCACCGATCCGAGCATCCAATTCTTTCTCCTGCCGTCCATCACTCGTGAATGCAATCCCGAGATACTTGAACTTCTCCACCTGTCTCAATGAGGCTCCCCTAACATGGAGAGCACACTGAGCAGGCTGTCTTGAAAGAACCAGAACTTCGGTTTTAGCCACACTGATCTTCATCCCAGCTTCTTATTTTAGTAAAAAGTTTCAGTTTTATTTTTTCTGAAAACTTTCAGTTTTGTTTTTCTGAAAACTTTCAGTTTTAATTTTTGTATTAGTTTTATTTTCTGGTATTCACTGGATGCTTTCTATACTTGAACTTGCTAGTTTTATACTCGCACAAGACCAACATAAAAATGGCAAAACGCGATCAAGTATTCTCATTGGAAGAATTCAGTCGGTAGGGATGATGCACTTACTAATATGCCTACACTTTTGAATTCAATGAGTTTTGACTAATATGCACTTACTATAATGCCTAATTCATCTTGTTGTAGAATGAGTTTTGAGCAACAACAATCATATCTGGATAATTTCATTGATGATTCCGAAAGTGATAATGAGTTGTATTGCTCCAACATTCCTGACGATCTCAGCGTTCCACCAAAACACAATCAAGCTCTTCAAGATGAAGAATCTGATATAGAAGACATCAATGCTGATCATAATGCCCAAATATACTACTGTTTATAAAAACGCAACACCCTGATGGAATGGTCTAATCCATATGCAATTTGCAATATTTGCATACAATGGGTCAGAGTATAAATGATTAGATTTTCAGAGTAATTGCTTGAAAGAACACCATGCCTCGACGACGACGAAGGGCACCATATCAACAGCTGACAGACTTTGAAAGAGGACGCATAATTGGTCTGCGTGAAGCGGGATGGTCGTATCGTGACGTTGCTGCTCGTGTAGGACGTAATGCAACGACAATTATGCGTGCACGGAGGCAGTGGAGCGAAGAGAACAGGGCACACCGAAGACCAGGCTCAGGAAGACCCAGCACGACGACACCGCGAGATGACAGACACCTCTATCGCACGTGTGTAGCAGATCGTACAGCCACTTCCACAGTGTTAGCACAACAGTGGGGTGCTACAGTAGGCAGGACAATGTCTGCTAGCAGTGTACGACGCCGTTTGATTTCCAGAGGATTGATGGCACGAGTACCATTGTTGCGGGTTCCTTTGACTCAAAACCACCGGCGCCTCAGGTTGCAATGGGCCCATCAACCTCGCCTTTTTCCAAGCACATCAGACGCCCTCGTTCCCCTGGCCTGCTCGTTCACTAAACATGTCCCCAATCGAACGTGTGTGGGACAGGGTTGCTCATTGATTGGCTCGTCAGACTCCTGCAGCAGCAACTGTGGATGAACTGTATACCCGTGTAGACAGAACATGGCCCGACATTCCCCAGGCCCTTATTCAGAGCTTGTTTGACTCAATGCCACGACGTTTAGAGGCTGTAATTGCATCCCACAGTGGTTTCACCCGATACTAATCTATCTATCTATATATATAAAGAAGGATGTTTGTGGGTCTGTCTGTGGGTCTGTTTTTTATACAAATCTACAGTTTTATTCCGATCTTGATAAAATTTTGCATACATGACCCTCAAAGCATGAGGAAGGTCACTGTCTACCTCAGATTTCGGAAAAATAATAAATATCGATAAAAAATCGATATTCATGGTTATGGCAAGGCATTTTAATGAGAAATATCTCATGACCAACAATGCAAGGCAAAGTTTGTACAACAATAGGTATCAACAATGGTATCAACACGCAATTCACAAACGCTCTGCAAGAACAAACAATCAATATCTCATGACTAACAATGAAAGGAAAAGATTGTGCAAGTGTAATTATCCCGGGCAACGCCGGGTAACTCTTCTAGTGTGACAATAAAACGCATTGTATTGACCTGAAAATCTAATGGTTTCTTTTCTGACCCATGATATGCAAATGCTCCAAATTTAATGCAGATTGGGCTATTCCATCAGGGTGTTGCGATTTTTATAAACAGTAGTGTAGAAGTAGATGACTGTTCTGATAGTTCCAGTGAAGTCGAGAATGAAGAAAGTGTTCCCGATCAGCAGATGCTGTATGGCAAAGATGGAACTGCACGGAATCTGACAAGTCCTGACAGTACTCAAACACCACAGCAAAACATTTTATGCCAAAAATCAGGACCTGTACAAAAAACTGAATCCCTTTCAGTTCTTGAAACCTTCAAGTGCATTTTTGATAACATTATGTGCAATATCATAATCAGGGAAACAAACAGGAAAGCCAAATCTGTATATTCTCAGTGGAATGCAGAAAATCCAAATAGCCCTCCCAAAGTTTGGAAGGAGTTGAAAGACGAAGAATTCGATAGTTATCTTGGGATTCTCATTACGGCAGGGGTTCACCATTCTTGCTCAGAAGACATCAGAGAACTGTGGGAGAGTGATGCTAATCCGTTATATCGTGCATCTATGTCAGTGAAAAGATTTTGGGAAATAACTAGGTTTCTTCGTTTTGATAATGTTACAACAAGGCAAGATAGGTTGAAAAATGACAAAGCAGCAGCAATTTCAGAGATATGGCTCTTGATGAATATGAATCTCAGAGCTCATTATGTGCCTTCCGAATGCCTTACTGTCGATGAACAGCTATTTCCATTTAGGGGTAGAACAAGATTTACCCAGTACATGCAGTCAAAACCGGCAAAATACGGTATCAAAATATGGTGGGTGTGTGATGCTGCAAATTCTTATCCACTCACTGGGCAAATATACACCGGGAAATCAGCTGAAGGTGGTGAAAAAAATCAGGGCGAAAGAGTAGTTAAAGACCTGTGTGCCAATTCAAGAAAAGTGGTCGGAATGTTGTGATGGATAACTTTTTTACAGCGCTTCCTCTGGCACGATTCCTACTTTCATGGGTTGGGACATTGAAAAAAAATAAGCCTTACATACCACCACAAATGCTCGCCAACAAATCGAGAGAACCACTGTCTTCTCTTTTTGGATTTAGCAATGACAAAGTTACAATGGTGTCGTATGTGCCAAAAGCTTACAAGTCAGTCATATTGTTGTCAACATGCATTACACAAAAGATGTAAGTGGACCAAAGAAAAAGCCCGAAATCATTCTGTATTACAACCAGGGTAAAGGTGGTGTTGACAATATGAATAAAATGGATCGCACTACACTTCCAAGAGGAAGACTAGAAGGTGGCCTGTTGCAATTGTTTTACAATATGATTGATTTAGCTTGCCTAGCGGCTTATATCATTTACATGGAAAACAATCCATTAGAATCCAAGAAAAATAACAGCCAGCATGCGTTTTTGAAAGATTTAGGTAAACAACTGGCAATGCCAGCGATTGAAACTCTGTCCAGAAACCCACGAGCTTGTCGGCACTTCAACACGAAATCAGGAATAGAATGCATGCTGGGAGTGCCTATTGCAAGTTGTATTTCTGCAGGTGATGAAGAACAACGCAGAGATTCCTCAGGTCGCCTTATAGTAACTGGAAGTTATGTTTGCAAATCCACCAAGAAAAACAAGAAAATCTTGTTCCAATTGTCATCGCCCAGTTTGTGATGAGCATATCAAAACAATCACAAAATGTTATGCTTGTTCTGCAAATGTGTAAGCTTTTGAACTGATGTTTTTACTGATTGATATTGTAATTATCTTAGAATCGTTTTTGTAATTAAAATTCGTTTAAAGTGTGATTTATCATTTTTATATCGTTTTTTATATCGTTTTCTTGAGTAATAGTTGTAGGGGTACCCAGGTGCCCTTATCATGGATGTAAAGTGCAAAAGACTTTCAAAATTTTTTTTGAAATTACACAAACTTTTTTTAAAATTATTTTTTCATAAAACTGCATAGGATTACCAACTTAGAGATGTCAAAAAATACCACGGGAAAAATGCGAATGTATGATAGAGAATTTTTATGTTAAAAACGAAAATGGCACCCGGGTACCCCGTCATGGGGAAGAAGGTTAATGCCAAATAGGGGGGAGTGGCCCCTCTTGGTAGGAGCAAGCACTATGAACCTGTGGGCCACTGGCGAGCTCTGAGTTCTTGTCAGTGTTTAAATTGCAGCACGTGTTTTTTTTTTTTTTATTCATGGTGTACTAACTGACTCTCAACTCAATTGTTTCCCTCTGCATACACTGCACTACAGGAGACCCGTTCAGGCTGAGCATACTACATGCCAAGGTGCATAAGGCGGAATATTCTAAAGAACTACGGTTTAACATCGCTTTACATTATATTTTTATACATGCTACAACTTTTATCAGTGTTATTCCATGATTAGTTACACATAACAGGTCCTTTTTAGTGAGGGTTCGATTTTACCGCTTCAACCAACAGTCACCACAGAGGGCGTGGGATGCAAACTCAAAAGTTTTCGTGAACTCCAGCGGGAGGAAGTTCTCTGGTTACCACACATTAATCCTCTCAGCTGCCAATCTGTATGCGGGCTTCTCTGATAACGTTTCGTACACATCGCTCTTCCACCCTGTCGTTGATCGCCATCGTCATCAACACTGCTCCGCTTGTCCTGGGATCGCTGTATACTTTGCCTCATCCATTTAAATCAAACTCAATTTAATTCAGCTAATGACGAATTAATCAAACAACAATATTAGAATCTTAACAATAGAAGATTAAAAGTAAACATTACAGCGTGGACTTTCTTTTGCATTCGAATCACGCTGTATGCTCCCATGTCAACCCCGGCCGCTTTTCTCAAAAGTTGACGCTTAAAAAAAAAAAAAAATTAAATAAATAACCGCGTGCAAGAAAAACAACATTCGCTCACACACAACATTATCCAAGAAATTTTTACAACAATACTCTGTCGGAAGCTGCAATGATCTTCCTAGAATTGGTGACAACAATCGCGGCCGCCAACAGAGCACACACATGCAACAACGCCTCACACACAATACTACTATCAAACAATTATTGATCAGCTGTTTAATCAATTCAACAAATACTTTTATGGCTAGATACCAGTGGAGGTAAGTTCCATATTACTAACTAAAGCGCTAACATTCGAAAATCAGAGCAATTAAAACAAAATAATAATACTAGTTCAACGTTAAAGGTAAGTATCCATAAATACAAAAACAATGCCTTCCACCTCCCCCCCCCCCCTTTCGCTGGACCCACGTAACTTCCACTAACATGGAATGTCACACCCGTTACATATGCTACACATACGTAGAAGTCTGACAAAATCTCAGATTTAAGAAAACGGAGAGAAAAAATGTTTCCTTTTAATCTGTGGTAGAACTGCTAGAAGGCCATAGTTAGAGAGCGCCATATATTGGGAGCATTTAAAAAAAATTCTTTTCGGTTTGTCAATATGATTTTTACTGTATTAATTCCAACCTTTTTTTTTGTGTTCATTTTCACTGTATATTCACGTTCAGGTATTGCAAAATTTCAACAAAAAGGAGCCTGAGCAATGCCGGGTATATCAGCTAGTCAGTATATATAAAAGAAGAAACTGACTGAGTGATCAATGCACAGCCCAAACCATAAGGCCTAGAAGCTTGAAATTCTCTACAGAGGTTCTTTACAAAATTTAAGTGAGCACTAAGAAGGGGTTTTTGGAAATTTAACCCTTAACTGGTGTGGCACTATAAACATAATGCATTTACGAGTCTGGCACTACATAATTAACCATATTAACCTCTTTTAGGCAGGGGCGTAACGAATTGTAGAGTGTGCTATCCATGAAGCACGATATCTCCACCATGACCTACCTTAAACCTTCCCAGGGTCCATCAGAATTACCATGAAAAATTTCATCAAGATTGGTCTAGCCATTTGAAAATGCATAGCGAACAGACATACCGAGAATTTTATATACAGGGTGTCCGGGAATAAATGGTAAATATTTAAACACGTGAGAGAACATGTATAAAGAAGCATTTTTATTCCTATGAACATGGTGTCGCAAGCCAACCCCCACAGAGATACAGGGGGATTAAAGTATGTTGCGCTGCCTGATTGTTGGCTTCCCGCGAGCGACTAGGCAATGTGATGCAGCCCACATTGGAGCCTACGGACGTCAGTGCTCACGGGCTCTTAATAACTGCATCAATGATCCCATTTGTGAGGGTTCAGGTACTAAGCTTATTTGTGAAATGGTCCTGATTGTGTAAATGTATGCAAATCAATACGTGTGCCATGACCTCCAGTGACATTTAAGGTATTAAAGGTTTGTGGAGTGACCTGACAGGGCAGCCATTCGAGCATACATTGACATCTTTTGAATAGATGTGGGCTGCACTACATTGCCTAGTCGCTCGCGGGACACCAGCAATCAGGCAGCGCAACATACTTTAATCCCCCTGTATCTCTGTGGGGGTTGGCTTGCGACACCATGTTCATAGGAGTAAAAATGCTTCTTTATACATGTTCTCTCACGTGTATGAATATTTACCATTTATTTCCGGATACCCTGTATACAGGGTGAATACAAAAGTCTGAACCCCCCTTTTATTTTTTGAACCGAAGCAGATATGTCAATTTTAATGAATCCAATGAATAGGAAGTTGTGGGTGGCCTATCCTATGGTGCTCTTTTCATCATTCCAAATATGCAAATTAGAACACATTTAAAATTTATCTCAAAAACCGTAAGGGATAGAGAAAAAAACCCAATTGCAAACTTGTTCAGCATAAAAAAACAAAGAAAACAAAAAAAATCATCCAAATCGGACCAACCAATCACCCACAATCAGGTGGTGAACTGTTTGTAGCTTACAAACAGTCACACTGCACAAACAAGTTACTTCAAACAGTTTAAAAAAAAAGTTAATCAACAAAATGCTTGATGTGATGACCGTGGGGACCATAACACAATTGGGCACGGAACATAACTGACGCCAAAACATCGGCAAGCATGGCTGGTGTCACTCCTGGGCACGCTTCCTGGATTTGTTGAACCAGATCCTCCAGTGAGGCGGGCTGCGTAGCATAAACCTTGTCCTTCAGGTATCCCCACAAGAAAAAGTCAAACGGTGTAAAATCAGGGGAGCGGGGTGGCCAGCGAACTGGTCCTCCTCGGCCAATCCATTGTTGTCCAAACATCTCACTTAGACGCTCACGAACGACCAACCCGTAATGTGGAGGGGCTCCATGCTGAAACCACGTGCAATGATACGAGGCCAATGGCAAATTGTCAATGAAGTCTGTGACTACCACGTTGAAAATTTCAGCCTGGCAGCGTTCTGCAGTCAGTGTTCCATCGTAAAAATACGGTCCAACCACAGTGTCATTGTACAGTCATCAAAGGGAAATAATCCACACTTGAATTTTACTCTAAGTTTTACTTTTTCCATATTAATTTATTTTTAATAATTTAATATTACATTTAGAGTTAACATTATTAAGATTATTAAATTTAAATAATTATAATTAAAAAAGCTATTAAAACAACACATTAGCATGAAATGTAATATTAAGTATTAAACTCGTGTGGATTATTTCCTTTGGTTGACTGTACAATCCACACCACACATTGATTCTCCACTTCACTTGATGAGTTGCTTCTCGCAGACATCGTGGGTTTTCGTCTGCCCAATGATGATGGTTGTGCCTGTTGATAACTCCATCCCTGGTGAACTGGGCTTCATCTGTCCACAACACCTCATGAATGAAGTTTGGATTGTCATCCAGGCAGGTAAGTAACCAGTTGCAGAAGGCGGCCCTAGCAACATAATCCAATGGCAGTAACTCCTGGTGACAATGAATATGATATGGGTGAAAGTAATGGTGTGTAGAATGTTGAGAACAGTTCTCTGATGGCACCCAACATCTGCAGGAATTGTTCTGCTGCTTGTGTGGGGATTTGCAGCAACTGCAGCCAGAACTAGTGTTATGTATCCTCGTCGCCTTGTGCCCTTGGTCGTCCTCGTTCTGCATTAACATTCCCTGTAGCCTCGAATCTTTGAATAATGTGATGCATTGTTTGACGAGATGGATGGCATTCGTTAGGGTATCTGTCTCGATACAACCTAACTGCAGCATGTAGGTTTCTCCTTGCCTCTCTGAAGCAGAAGATCATGTTGACCATTCCGGAACAATGTAGCTTGCCATCCTGGAATTGTTCTGTCTTCTGTGTGCTGAAAAATGCCTTTTATTTGCTTTTCCGCATGACAGTGATTGTGAATATGGTAATTGATGTTAATTTTTTTATTTGCATGCTTTACATGGTGGAAATATCAACATTCAGTTTTCCTTGTGCAGTGTGACTGTTTGTAAGCTACAAACAGTTCACCACGTGATTGTGGGTGATTGGTTGGTCCGATTTGGGTGATTTTTTTTTGTTTTGTTTGTTTTTTTATGCTGAACAAGTTTGCAATTGGGTTTTTTTTTCTCTATCCCTTAAGGTTTTTGAGATAAATTTTGAATTTGTCCTAATTTGCATATTTGGGATTATGAAAAGTGCACCATGGGATAGGCCACCCACAACTTCCTATTCATTGGATTCATCAAAATTGACATATCTGCTTCCGTTCAAAAAATAAAAGGGGGGTTCAGACAAGCGAAGAAGCCTTATTTAAATACACAACGCTGAAAACCACCAGCTCAACTATTTCCCTCCCTCCTTTGGCTGCCTTCACTTAGCAGCCGCAGTAGCACCGCTCGACGACGACGACGCCGGCGCCGCCTCCTCCTCCTCCTCCGCCGCTCGTAACGACAGCAACGAAACGACTTTTGTATTCACCCTGTATAGATAAGGATGAAAGTTGTTTCTGTGTTTCTTTCTTATATAAATCTATAGTTTAATTCCAATCTTGATGAAATTTGCACATTTGATCTTACTTTATTTGATCACTGTCTACATGAGATTTAATTGATAGAGGCATCGACCTTGACAGTTGAGGTTCCTGTTTCGAATCCAGGTCGTGAACCATCAATTTTTCTATTACAGACACTTGAATAGCCATGCCGTCACTAAATGTCTTAAAGACAATGAAGTTGTCAAGAAGGAAAGCCCAATGGGAGGTGGGCACCCGGTACACAGATCGTGAATTTCTCCTATCCAAATCATCAGAAACTTTGATGAACACACAATAAGAAATAAAGAAATTAAACTGGAGCAAACTCCAAACATCAGGCAAAGACTACTTGGCTGTTTTTAAGAGCTCGAGCAACGCCGGTTATATCAGCTAGTAATGATACAAGTTCAAATTTCCATCAGATGACAATTCTTAAATATTTTCAAAATTCGAATAATTAATCAGTGTCCATGTCTATTAAAAATACTGCGTATTAAAAACTCAGTGCCTATTTACTTATCTTTTTTGGTTTGTATTTCATGAAGTTCGAATTTTACGAATAAATATTATTGGTCCCCTGGGATTCATAAAAACTAGGTTCTACTTTATTTTTACAGGTTGAGCATAATTTTCATAGCAATTAATTTTATTTATTTATTTATTTGTTTAGTTTGCTCAGCTTGGTTCTTGATGAATTCACACGCTTGGTCCTCGACGAATTCATGGGAGGCAACAAGGAGTATCATGCCTTACATCTCGATCAAGGTTTGAGTAAGTGTAATATTTGTTCTTATATACCTCTTCATTAAAATTAAACAAGATGATTACTTTTCATGGGTGTCATTTGAAATAAATTTGATACGAAACTCACAGCACTCTGACTCGACAATCCAAACTACAGTCAGCTTCATAAAAGTAAACTGTTTTATTTTATTCTCTTAATAAAGAAGTATGAACATTTTTAAAAGAAATTTTTATCAAAGGTAAACTGAATGTGCTGTTTATATCCCAAAATTTAAGGAAGAATATTAATTGTAAATCTTACAATTAATATTTTTCTTTTTAAAAGAGTTTGCAAAATAGTAGGACCAGTGTCGACAAGTTCCAAAAAAATAAGACCACTCAAACTATAACTGTAAATTTGCCATGCAATGAAGATTTTCAAATATTTTTTATCTGCCTGCAACCCCTTCTGATTATTGGTAATAGCCTTGTTAGCTGTGTTTTTAAATATAATTTTTTAGCATGAACACCTAGTAAAGGCAAAACGCTCTCTTCCCAAGGGTTCTCGTGCGCACAATTCTACGTACTCATGAGTGCCAAACTCGGACTTTTACGGAATATTTGCATGTCCTTCTAAACATCGTCACAGGTGCGCTTACAGTTATCTTAAGAAGTACAGGTGCATTATCTACATTGGCAACTACAAACAAATGACTATCGTATAGTTCGTTCATTTCGTTCCGGACGGATTACAGCGCAGTGAGTGAGTTACTTTCGGATTACGGCGATGGTGCGGTGGGAGGACCATACCAATTACGCCACGACGCAGCAAATTCACTGTCTTTTCGTTCAATCGCGCTAAAGTAAATCAAAGTCACTCACCCGTCTTCTCTTCTTAGTTAATTCTTACCAGTTGTTTTCCTGACAAGCGACACAACTTTCCTGATCAGATGCAGAAATAACTCCATTCCATCCGACGTAGCCTCGTTCTCGTTCTTTCACATTCCAAGGGCGTACATTACATAAAACAGTAAAACACTAATGACTGGAATTATAAATATCCAACAAAATCCTTTTGATTTACTTTAATCATTACAAACGATGGCATTCAACATTCTATTGACTGTTAAGCAGTTTTGGGAGCGATCACACAGAGAATCGAAAAACGTCTGTCCTCCATGAACGCTCGAAGAACAAAAGAACGAAAAAAAAAATTCCTCTAATTTATACAATTTATAACCAACTCCAATCACTTAGTAACCATAACATTGTTGGCTCCCAGACGATTTATTCCAACAAAGCAATAGTTATCATTGCCAGTAACAATTACCACATAGTCGTGACAATACCAAACAACAAAACACGCAACAATTATACACAAACGCGACAATCGAGTTCATTCGACAACAGAACACCCTTACACGCTACAACTAATCAGCCTTTGCTTACAGTTAAAAACTTAATAATACACATTCAACAACAGTAAAACCAACACCATTCCACTCATAATACGATCATCACTCATCCATACCAAACAACACAAAAACGCTCACGTTGCCCTGTACAATACTAATATATCTGTAACAACTGCTGAAGACGTCTAAAACCACTACCTTTTCTCACAATACAATACTCAGATGCTTAACCACGAAGAAGCGGCATGCATCCATTGTTGAACTATCTGTCGACTGGAGAGATGCTACCAACACTAAAGTTTCAATGTCAACTACGTGAAGACGACTCAGAAAAATGGGTTACTACTCTTATGTTGGGAAGAAGAAACCGTTGCTGACTAACATTTAAAAAAGGAAACTCCTTCAATGAGACAGAGAACAACAGACATGGTCTGAAAGCTAATGGGATTCATTAATATTCAGTGATGAATCCACATTCCAATTATCTGTGGGCACTGTTGGCCAAAGTATCATCTGTCAGCTTGATGAAGGATATCATCCAGATTCATCACAGCGCACTGTGAAATTTCCTGCTTCTGTTGAGTGGGAGGGGGGTACATTACATCTAATAGATGGGATAGTGGTGCACAGAAATATTAGGCCATTCTTCAATTGACTCTTCTCCCATCAGTGAGACAACTGTATGGATGGCGAAAGTTCATCTTCCAACAAGATGGTGCCACAAGCCATACAGCGAAGACTACCCAATGCTGGTTGGAAGCTAAAAGGATAACAACCGTGAATTGGCCACCCAACAGTCTAGATTTATCACCAATTGAAAATTTGTGGGACATCTTAAAACAAAACATCCGACGACGAAAACCAACTACAGGTCAATGATTAACACAAGTTCTATGGGAAAAACGGTCGAAAGTCACTCCTAAACAGTGCAAAAAAGCTAGTATCTACAATGCCTAAGCATATTCAGGTGTTAATTAAAGCACACGGTAATGTGATTAAATATGAAGACGAATGGTCTTTCTTTTTTTTTTTTTTTTTTTTTGAAATTGTCGACAGTTGTCTTTTTGCAAACATGTTTAAAAGGAAAGTAAATTAATTGTAAGATTCGCAAATAATATTCTTCCCTTGTTTTTGGTGTATAAACAGCATGACATTCAGATAAAAATTTCTTTAAAAAATGTTCATATTTCTTTATGAGAGAATAAAATAAAGCAGTTTACTTTTGTGTGCTGTAACGTCCCCTTCCTCAGAGCGTAGTTAAAACTTTAGCTGAGAGGAATATGACCAGGATAAGTATCCCAAGTTCGGTTGGAAAAGTCCAAATGAAACCTCCCACAGTGTAATTTTAAAGCAAAACTTCATTATTCCTTGGATAGCAAACAATTAACGTCAGTAACAGGAACTGAGACTAAGCAGTTCAGATTCAAGCTTGGGTTCTGATTGAGTAACATGGGAAAGATGAAAGTTAAGTTTCTACTAATAAGCCTAGTCCGCAACCCTCACGAGAGCATGGTTCCAAACTAAAGGGTGAAACAAAATACATAATACCAATGTCCATGTGCAAAAATAATCTTCTCTAAAGGCACCCCTAGACGATCAGTAATTTTGATCAAAATTCGCTTCAATATGCTTCAAAACGCATCAAAATTTGCTTCAATATTGATGGAGGACCATATTTTCCAAAACGCATCACCAATACTCGTTCAGCGAAAATTATTTGTACTGCTTGGTCGTGGTTGTTGTAAATTTCGAAATGTTTTCCAATTCGGATTTGGGTTTTCTAGCATTGACTCTTGCACTGTGCAAACAAAAAAAATCAAAGAGAAAGAGAAATAAACGCTGGTCCAAAGAGTTGCTTTTGCATTGCAATTACTTTTTTTGTTTTTATTATAATAATCTTTTAACTTCACACACCACAATTCCGGATAATCACGATATGCAGCTATAAGCAGGGTGTGAAATCCCGATCACGAACGTAACCCTGATCACTAGAAGGGGAGCTCGGTGGGTCAGCCATGTTCTCACTTCGTGTCTCGCAAACAACCTTGATATTGAAGGAAATTTTGACAATAACCTCCTAGACGTTCAATATTGATAGGACGCTTTCTTCAATATTGACAGAAAATATAATTTTCTATCAATATCCGTCAATATTGATAGGACGCTTCAATACACTCTTAGACGATCAAAATTTGCATCAATATGGTCTACCATCAATATTGAAGCGAATTTTGACAATATTATTGATCGTCTAGGAGCTACTTTACACAGATGTTTTCTTGAGGATAATTCATACCTGCCAACTTGTACGAATTTTGCCAACATTAGGCGATAAATTAGAAAGAAACTTAAAAATGCATAACGGAAACAATATTTTAATGTAAAGACTAGAGGAAATGCTCATAGCAGGGCACGTTTCTGCGTTTTTGACAACGATATAAAATGAATAGATCTCTCATGAGTAAAGCACTAGATAACATATAGATTATCCAGTGCTTTACTCGTGAGCTGCTTACAGTGCCACCTCCGCGTCCCCATTTGAAAGCGTGGCAGCCATTGCTGTGGTTGGCAAAAAATGCTACTTAATCCATGTTTACTTTTGCGTAGAGAAACACAGTAAAGCTCAATGCCGATTTCTTGTTCTGCTTTAAATTATAATAACAGATATATTAAGGGTTCACCATTGACCTTTCACAGGTGTGTTTTTATTTTTTTGCGTCATTCTCATGTTTTTCTCATGTAAAAATCCTGGTTATCGTGGTTGGTTGATACATAAAAGATGCTTATATATCCAACCATGTTACCAGTGATAGAGAATGATTGTTTATACTAATTTATTCATGTATATAATGCCAAAATTTTTGACATTAAAAAGCACCTAAAAAAGGGGGTAACTTAACCTAGGACTGCAAGTATGATGTTGGTTTGGGGGGGGGGGGGGCCGGGGTTTCTCAGCTGGCAATATTTTGCCAACCATAGTAGTAATGGCCCCCACAGTAATAATAGAGATTAGTTCCACTTTTCGCACTGCTATCAAATTGTTCCGAAGATGGTGGCTACATAAGCGATCTACTAATTTTATATCATTGGATTTTGACCGATTTGTGACGGAAATCGACTGCAACGAACTTCTTTCGTAAACTCATGTAAACTCGTGTTTAAAACGAGGGATTCATTCACGTTTAAACCTTGCAATTGCACTTTTCAAAGTTCTGTTTTATGTTAAATTCATCTTCTTAGTTATTATGTTAACTTAGTTATTGCAATCGCCATACTTTCATCATTACCATTATTTTTTTGTGTTAAAAAATTTTTTTTTTGCTGAAATCGACTTAAATACTTATGATTCAAAAAGATATGTTGAATTTTTGAAAAAAAAATTCCCTTTGTATGTATGTACGTATTTACATATGTATGTGACCAATTTTGTGCAGCTAACTCCTCTGAAACGGCAAATAGCAGAGCCAAATAAAAATTATATATACTTAGAGGATACCCTAGATTCTGCCTTAGCTTCTAGTTTATGTCAATTGTGTAAGCCTTTTTCAAGATATTAATTTTTTGGGCTGTAGCGTTCAAATCAGCGAATCAAACTCAATAAACTCGACATGCACGTACTCCTCTCATTAAGGCAAATTTTTTTTTAATACATGACTTGTTTGGCTGTGATGAGCCGTTTTGGAGTTACTATCTCCTCCCCCCAGAC
>JAHWFO010088514.1:262001-285574 GCA_023313115.1 Rhysida immarginata | reverse complement strand
CCCCCCCCCCCCCCCCCCCCCCCCCCCCCTTTGTCAATTTTTTTTTCTTTATTTTTTAAAGTAATTCTCATATAGAGGGGTCCTAAAACTATGCATTGACGCATTATTTTATGGAAATGGGCTAAGCCTTTTTAGAGAAATTTATTTTTTTTGGTAAAATGAAGAAATGGCAGAAGCATTCATTTCATCACCCCAAGCACAATGTAAGCTACATCAACAGCTTTTCTTCTTATTGAAAAATACAATTTTCTTTTTTGAATCCCTATCATTATCTCGTGGTAGGCCTGTGCGAATGTATCATTCCGCCATACTAATTTATTTGTTTTTACGTTCGTTGTTTTACCTTCGGGAGCCAAAATAAACAGAGAGGTGACGCGAGAGCAAGCGACATACAGTTGTCAATTAATATATATAAAGTTTGTTGTACTTGAAGAACTCGAAATATGGTCTGCTCACGAAGTACTAGACATACACTTATGCAGGGTGTGCCAAAAGAAGCGGGACGGTTGAATATTTGGCGAAATTTACATCGGATCGAAAAACTGAAAAATACGTGTTCAATATTTTTCAAAAATCTACCGAATGACACCAAACATGATCCCCTACCCCCACCCCCGGGGGCGGAGCGAGGGGCAACTTTGAAATCTTAAATGGAAACCCCCATTTTTTTATTGCAGATTCGGATTCTACGTCAAAAAGTGAACAAGTTTTAGCTGAAAATTTTTTTGATTCGCGATAGATGGCGCTGTAATCGCAGAAAAACAAATACAGATCGAAAGTCTGCAAACTGTCAAATTTCTCGGGATACGCTTCAGAACACAAAATTAGTATTTTTGAAAAGGCTATCTAATGATACAGTATGAAAGTCGACCGATTGATGGCGCTCTAATTGCAAAAACAATTCTTTCTCGCAAGTGAAAGTATTTCTACAGCTAATGTGAGGTTAATGTCTTTCGTTGATTTTGTATCTGACTTTAGTAAAAAACTACGTTTAGCATAACCCAGGAACAACGACATGGACATAGTAGTTTTTTGTTCCCTTCGGGGTGCTTGTTTTTAGTGAGTCCCCTTGCCTCTCACAATTGGCGCCAATAACTTTATTGTAGTAAATGCTCAAATTGTGCACCGTTTACTTCCTGGCAGTAAGCTAATCGATGGTAAACAGATTCGATGGAATTGTTTAAGCATTCTGCAGGTATTTGGGCAGCTACATCAATTATTCTCTGATGCAATTCATCTAAATTTTGTGGTTTTGTTTCGTAAACCCGATTTTTTTAAATAACCCCACAAGAAAAAATCAAGTGGAGTTAAATCTGGTGACCTGGCAGGCCATTCGATCGGACCTCTTGGTCCAATCCAACGATCAGGAAAATGTTCATCTAAATAATTACGAACGTTCCGTCTGTAATGAGGTGCAGCACCATCTTGCTGAAATCAAACGTGCTCCAAGTTATCGCCAGCAATCTCCCTTATTGCTGGAATTATTTCATTACGAAGCATGTTTTCATACCTTTGAGCAGTAAGATTACCATCGATAAAGAATGGCCCAATCAAATGATTATTTATTATTCCAGCCCAAACGTTTAATTTCTGTGGATATTGGGTTTTGCTCTCTTGCATCCAATGAGGATTCTCGTCTGCCCAATACCTGCAATTATGTCGATTACAAGTACCATTCAATTGAAATCTTGCTTCATCTAAGAATACAATGTTGTAAAGAAAGTCTGGATCTTGATCTATTCTAAGCATCATGTCCTCACAAAATTCAAAACGTCAGTCGAGATCATCTTCATTTATCTCATGAACAAGTGTCATTTTGTAAGGATGCAATTTATTACTTTTCAAAATCCTGCGGACTGAAGCTGTACCAATTTCTTGAGCTTGGGCAGTTCTATGAAGACTACTATGAGGATTTTCTGTCAATGATAATAAAACATTCAACTCTTCTTCTTCGTTTGTTGCTGACTTTGGTCTTCCTAATTTAGCTCGATCTTTCACAGAGCCTGTAGCTTCAAGTCTTCTAACTGTTCTCTCCACAGTGGATTTGGAGATAGGATCCATTCCAATTCGAAAAGTATCATTGAAAATATCTCTTGCTTCCGAGTATGACTTTTTCCTATCACCCCAGCCTACCATCATCAGTAATGATATTCTTTCTTGGTCATTAAGATGAGCCATTCTGAAAGAAAAAACACTTTTTCAAATCAAATTTTTCTTTACAGATGAAGGTTCATCTGCTTGAATCAAATTAAACATTTGAACTAATGTGTCATTTAAAAAGTACCTACCAAATGGATGAAGCACAACAAATCACAACAAAAATAGTCCACTTTTTGTTTACGTATTTAGTATTAATAAAGAAAAGAATTTGTTTACAAGCGGAAAGAGTAATTTGAAGGATTTTATTATGTTAATTTAAACGATGATATTTGCGTTTTGTAAAATGAAAATACGTACTATCATTGTTAGATGTTTTTTCACAAATCTTATTTTCCATGATACAGTTCAGTTCAGTCTGCAGCTCACATCCCCCACGAGAACGGGAGACTAGCTGAAGAGATGATCAAAGGAGAAGGTTATACTATTGTATTAGAGGGCCAAGAATTTTGCAAGTTAGATTAGCATCCTGGATAAAGTCCATCAAGGCATAAATGGTTTTCCTTTTGGCTTGCTGCTTCCCGGAGCGAGAAGGAGAATATTTCCCATAGTAGCTGGGGAGTGATTGAGAGCGAGGCTGTTAAACAGGCGATCCCTCTTACGTTGAAAAATGGGACACTCTAGGAGAATATGCTTCACCGTTTCGGTCGCACCACAGGGACACCTTTCTGAGAGACTAATGTTTATTTTATGCAGACAGTAATTTGTTGCCAGATGTCCGCACCTGAGTCTGAATAAGGTCGATCTTTGGGAGAAGGTAAGCCATTTGGGGGTAATTCTATTTTGCCTAGGAAGTAACAGCATGAGTTGCTGCTTATAGTGCCCGCACGAGGATCAGCGCACCACTCAGCGTTCCAGAGCTCGAACAGTTTTTTTCTTAGTGTATACTCTTAGTGTGTTAGGGTCGAGGCGGGTATATTTGACAGGGCAGTTAGATGTTCTCGACCAATTAGCCGGACGGCCCACCATTTCGTTCCCGTTGATGCCCTTATGTCCCGGGATCCACATCAGGTGAATATCATAGTTTGCTCCAGTAAGTACCGCTATGAGGGAAATAATGTGACCCAAGATATTACAATGGTACCACTTCCCCAAAGTAAGGGATTTTTTGATGGCCATAATAGCACTTTTCAAATCAGAGATGATTAAAAACTTTGCTGGTTTTTGAAGGGTGATCAACATAATTGCCTTGTGGATGGCCAAGAGTTCTAAGGTGGTGGTACTCATAACTGGGCTTAATTTATTGGCAACTAATATATTATTTGTCTCGTAAATCCCAATTCCTCCTAAAAAGGCACCAGGGGTGATAGAGCCATCCGTGAAAATGAACCTGAATTTTGGGAAGGAATAATGGAGGAGTTCTGATACTGCTTGTCTGACAAAGCCTGACGGGTCTGAAGCCCTTAGGCCCGAAGGAAGAACCACGATGTCCGGGTCAATAAGATCCTTGGGGATTCTATGAGGACTCTGCCACAGACTTGGAGCTGTTCACATTGGAATTTGGTCAATATTGAAGAAAGTAGGCCTTGTATCTTGCTCGAATTAAAGTGGGTTCGACAGTTTTCTGCCAAAGAGGCCTCCACGTCGAAAGTCTGAGACTCTTGCAGGAACGAATATATAGAGCTTATTGTTTTGGCTTCCCCTCTCAGTGGAGGTGGTGTTAGATCGGAGTCTGCATATAGTAGTTGGTTGGGCAACGACTGGGTAGCATGTAAACAAGCCCTAATAACTTTTCTCTCTAGCTTGATTAATCGTTCTCTAGTGGTTTTAGGGGTTAAGAGGAGAAAGAATTCCATTTGGTCGATAGTTTGCAAGAGAGAGGAGAGAAGGGTGGAGGTCTCCGACCAAGGTGGCCCCCAGTTTGCCACAGTGATGCGTCTAATACGAGCCAGGTTCTTCCTCAAGTGGTCCTGCATCCGAGCTATGTGTTGTTGCCATTTGAGTTTTTCATCTAGAACGACCCCTAGGAACTTGTGGGCTCTTCTTATTTGGAGACACGAGTTGTTCATATATATATACGCGGGTGGGGGGATGGCCCTCTCTGGATGAAGAAAACAACGATCATCTTGTCTGGGGAGAAGGACATTGCGTTGGATTTGCTCCACTCTGTGAGGGTATCGCAAGAGAGTTGAAGGATTTCTCTTACCACAGGGACAGATCGGCTCGTGGGCCAAATGGCAATATCGTCGGCGAAGATGTTAATTTTTAAGTCCAAGGGAAGGTCTTTACTAATATCTGACATAAACAGGTTAAATAATACAGGGCTGAGGGAAGATCCTTGTGGGAGGCCCCTGGCTTGAGTCTGCCAGGCGATGCCCCCTGGGTATTTGATCCCAACTTGACGGAGTCTTAAGAAGGAGAGGATCCACAAAATGAAACGCTTCGGGATCGATAATTTGGTCAATTTGTTTATAAGGATTTCGTGTTCAACCATATCGTAAGCCTTCTCCAGGTCCAGGAATACAGCACCTAATACCTCACCCTTTTCCCACGCTGAGTAGATATTATCCACAAGTTTGATGACTGGTAATGTGTAATTAGAGCCCTTATGGAAGCCCGTAATGTAAGGAGGGAGAATCTGGCGGGACTCCAGAAAGTGCTGCAGGCGATTGTTGATCATCCTCTCCAGGATTTTAATGAGGCCTTAATTAAGTGCTATTGGCCTATAACTTTGGGGAAGGAAGGGGGGCTTGTCAGGCTTCAAAATAGGGTGAATATAAGTTTTCTTCCAGTTCCTCGGGATTATGCCGGTAGACCAAGACTTATTGAGGTGGCCTAGTAGAATCTGCTGCTGGCACGAGTTCAACTTGCCAAAGGAAGAGTCCATCAGTTGGTCAATTTTTTGAGGGATGCCTTCGACTTATTCTTGAGGGATACCTTGAACTCAAGAATAGAAAAGGGCGCTTCCCACTGATTCCTACACAGTTCTGGAATGAAAGATGCTGAGAGGGGAGCCGGCCAGGATATCTGCTTATTAGTTGCCATTCCCACGGTCTGGTTGAGTATAGCGATGGCAGACTCCTTGGGGTCTTTCATGGACCCATGGTCTTTTATAACCACACAAAAATTCTAAAAGCTGACGTTTGAGCTTCAGTATTGTTTACAATACACGTAGCAATCACTTTTTCTCAAAACCATTTAATGTAAATTTTTCGCCTCGCTACTATTTTATTATATATATAGATTACGTTCGAGAAAATCAATTTATTGATTTTAAAAAACTTGGGGGGGGGGGGGAGGTAAAAAGTGCGGATGAAGGGGTAAAAATAGATGACTTGCCTTATCCTACTCAGGAGGCAGGTGGGGGGATTAATTTCTTTTTAATAAACGTATAAATGTATTTCTGCTTTACTGCTAAAGCTCCTCCTTCGAATGTTTGCAAGATTTTATTTTATCTTTATTTGCATTTTTGTTCTTATTTTCTATTTTCATGATTTTGATGAAGGGCAATATAATTTTCGGTATATTTTTTAATTTTATCTTCTGTTTCAAATACTTTATTTTCGTTTTTGAACGATCTCTTTCTTATTAATCATAAATTTCTTATTTGTTTCTGGTTGCTCCATTGTTTTGGAAATAAGGGATCGATTGTCTTATTTTCCCACTTTTTTAATTGTTTGGAAAATTTAAATCTCTTTAAATTTAATATCGTTGGGGAAAATTATTACATTTCATTAATTTGATTTTAATTTTAATTCCAATCCCAAAACACACACAAATAAATTATAAACCAAAATTACTATGTTTTTGTACATAGTAAGCTTTATGTAATTTTTTACTGTATTTAAGGAATTTTGGTTTGTAACTTATATTTTGTATAAATATAAAATTAAATTATTTTTCTTTTAATATTTTCCCTTTTTTCGACGAATTTTTTAAGTTTTTACAAATTGGTTTCATACAGTTTTACAAGAATTTCATAAATTTCTAAATAGATTTAATACAATTTTATTAATAAAATTCAAACATCAAGTAAAAATATTTGAAAAAATGGTAGGGAAATTCTGCGACCCGGATTCGTACCAGGAACCACGAGTTATTACATAATAGATTTAATACTCTTTTAAAAGAATTTAATACCATTTTAAATGAATTACCAGTGAATACCCCCTCAGTACAGAAATACGGAAGAATGAATTTTTTTTTTATTAATACTATATTTATTTTAGTTATACAGTGATTAACTGTTATTCTTTATACATTTTGTTTATGTTACAATTTTGTTTTCTGTAATTTAATTAAAATAATGAAAAATAAACTATTTGTGAATTTACTAAAACAAGATTTCAATAAAAATGTTTTTTCTTACCTAATTTTGGTAATTAAAGTCCATTTACACTGAAATAAAACAAGTGTTTTATTTATTTAAAATTGTATTAAATCTATTTGAAAGCATATTAAATTCATTTAAAAAAGTATTAAATTCATTTGAAAGTGTATTAAATTCATTTAGAAATGTATGAAATTCACGAAAAACTGTAATTTATTGTTTTGAAGTAACCATGTTATCACGCTCATTTATTTTTCTTATTCATTTTAATTTTATATATTTGCGAAAATAATGGTTATTTTATAAGAAACAGATTGATATATTCTTGATTTCTGTAAGGAGCCATGAAAATAAAGAAGGGAATCCTGTATTAAACAACAGACATTGAGGACTCCACTTTATTTGTTGTGCTCTTTGCAGAAAAGCACCCCCTCCCCTGTCAATCCAGTGAAAGCACCTACACTGCTATATACATATGAATTTCTTTAGAGATTATCGGTTCAATCACATCAAGGAGCTTTATATCAATACATATGGACAGTCTAGTGAGATATGTTATCTAGATGGCTAAAAACTTCATTAAAAAAGGCACGAAGAAACATCGTCGCTGATGCTTTGCTAAACAAGACGCCATGTTGCTTCGAGAACTTTTCAACCCATGAGCACTTGCGCAATGAGAATCGGAGCAAACGCATGCGGTGCATGTAAACCGGAGCCTCCATTTTGCAGACGCAGCGTTTCATCGCACCGACGCACACCGGCTAATCGGACAACGCACAATCGCTGTATCGCATGCGAACGTGCGTCCATCTAAACCGGCCTTTATACGGCATCATCCAATATGCAATTAAATCGTCCAAGCATACATCACCAGTAATGGCTATTTTCTGACGACTATTCCAAAACCACGCAGCTTGACCATTCTTCACTGTGTTGAATTTTAATAAGAGTAACATTTGAAAAAACAAACAGTTTATCAACAACCTCTTATGTCCTTACTACTTTATCCACAATATCTGGTGAAGTTTGGTGCTTCAATTCACGTATCTGTGAAGCCAAGCTTGACAACAAAGCCAAACAATACAAAAAAAAGACATTAAAGTTAAGACATGTCCAAACCCGATGTTGTCCCCCAACAGGCGAAAAGCCCAAAACGGGGTTACTGAATATACATTTAAAAGAAAAAAGTAAATGTAAGTAAAATAATAAAATTAATAAAATTATTAATATAATAAAACAGTAGCAATACAACAGCAATAATAATAAAATTAATTATTTAGATATGATAAATTAGTAATATTAATAATGCTAACTAAAAACTAGAAAGCAGAAAGGATAACTTCCTTTTGTCCAGAAGAGAATTCGTCGAATTTAACTTTTAATTTGTAAAACGGATCAATATTCGATAAATTAGTTCTCCATTTTCTTAAAGATAACAGCGCCTTACTTTGCCTCTTGGACCTAGACTGGCGAACGACAAGATTGAAACGTAAGTCAGGCACACAAATGCTGCCTGAAATAATTCGGGAGAAGGTTTTGTACATAAAAATATGATAATTAACAGATAAGTCGAAAATGGAGGAATTATTATCCAACAATTTATTATGTGGAAATTTGAATTTTAAAAACTTATAAAAATTGTTTACTTTTTTTTGCAACAAGATATAATTTTGCGTATTGCCTGAATACCAAATCCAGATGCCATACATAATTTTTGATAAAATCAAAGATTTAAAAAGGGTCAAAAAGGTAAGCGGGTCTTTAAAGAAATTCGACAACCTCTTACAGATACCAATTCTTTTGCACACTTCTTTAGTCAAAGATTTTATATGGGTGGCAAAAGAAAGAGAGGTTTGGAAAAGAATACCTAAATCTTTGACTAGAATACTAGAAGACAGAGGGGCAGAGTCAAGATGATAGTTAAAAACGAAGTTAACTGTTTTGCGTGAAAAAGTCATTATAGACGATTTTTTGGCTTTAAGAGTGAGACCATTATTACAGGCCCAGCCGCTAACCTTATTAATTACATCTTGAAGCTCTTGACAGTCGGACCAGTATTAATGATCACAAGCATAAGAATTGAACAATTTATGTTAATAACTACAGGAGGGGGGGAAATTACCATAATTTTCGGCAGTAACGCCACAGCGTTTCTGTTAATAAAAGTGAAAATGAAAATGTTGGCGTGTGCGTAACTGTCAAGAGATTTTCCAAAAAGTTAAAAAAAAAAAAGATTTCTACCCACGATTTTAGGCTTACTTCATATAGTTTCTCGCAATGATATAAAATGAGTAGTGGCAATGTATTTCTTGATTTATATTTATTGATGAATTTATCGATGAATTCACATCCTATTAATTAAAAATTCACTCCAATAGCGATCGAGTGTGAGCATTCATCGACAGCGGTGGATTGAACCACCGGGACACTGGGACGGATACCTTTACTTTTTCGTGATTGAGGGCAGATTTTTTCCGGTACCTGCCCTGTACGATTTAGACTGCCAATCCACCCATGTTCATCGATCAACGTGAGCACTGCATCTAAAAACTTCCTGCCCTTATCGTTCTCACTATTCATGTTCTCATCGTTCACTGCACGACCAACATCATCAACTTTCAAATCCGATCACGTTCAAGCGCGCCTGATCACTTTCACCACTTTCACTTTGCAATACTGGCCAACAGTGAAAGTGTATCCCACCTTGAAGTATGTTCTGAATGCGTTTATAGTTTTGTAATGAATCTGAAGGCACAAAACGCGTCAGGATACACGGTTTTTTAGAATAAATCTTCCCTTTTAGATAATGGGCACTCGCTAAAGTCACTCGCTATGCTACACAATGGCCAACTCCCGCACCCCGCTTATGATTGGTGCGCATCAGTGTTGTCAAGTCGAAACAAAGTATCCACTAGATTAGATACAAAATCCCCTAGAAACTCCTATTTATTAAAAAAAAATCCCGTATATTTTCCCCCTAAAATTAATAATGTTTTAATTTAATGGAATCAAAAGTGACAATTCAAATTTTAATGAATCATCAGTCAAACAATGGAGGGGATCTTAAGGTCCGACACACAAAATTAGAAACATGACATTATTGTACTGTTTCAAGTGTTATTTATTTTTAAAACAGTTCGTAACATGAATAATAATGAAAAAAGAAGTGGAATGAAATTATAATATGTATTTCAACTACATTTTTGGTTTATTAAAGATATGATTGATCGTTTTTACAATCTAGAGCATTTTTCTGTCACAAAATAATAGAAACTTTTACATAAACTTAAATTCAATGACCAATAAAATGTCCATTTTTCTTTAACAACTTGCATATTCTGCTTTTCATAGTAACAATTAGGTTTTGGAGGGTTTTTAACGTGATTTCATCCCATGCTTTGAGGATTGCTTCTTGCAATTCACCAGTTGACGTGAACTGATTTCCATTTTTGTACACAATCCTGGCCGTCATTCCTCACAGGTTTTCAATTGGGTTCAGGTCAGGACTGAAGTGGTATATTTTTGTTTCTGAACCATTCTTTGGTGGATCGGTAGACATGCACGGGAGTGTTATCTTGCTGGAATATTGCATTTTGTCCCCCAATTTTCGTATATGGTATCATGTTGCTTTCCAGCATCAGTGGTGTTTGGGTCAGGCAAGGCTCCTTCCCGTCCAATGGAGTGTCCAAGGTATTGGACTCTTGGCATAGAAAATTGACATTTGGTTGGCCTTACGATTAATCCTTTGGCTCTAAACTTTTCCAATACCCACTTGAGTAACTTAATGTGTTCCAGGAAAAACGAGGTTGAAATCAGCACGTCATTTTGGAAGACATGCACGCCCTTTCCAACCTCCTCCTGCAAGGTTGAGGCAACATAACGTTGGAATATATGTGACGGATTCCCCCCCTGAGGTAGTCGGGCCATTTGATATTTTCCCCAGGGGGTTTGAAATGCAAAACATGGCCGCAGTTCCTTATCAATTGGCACCTGATAATATCCGTTGTTGAGGTCAATAACAGTAAAAAAGACTGGTGCCCTTCAAGTTCATTTATATCTTTTATTATAGGCATAGGGTAATTCACTGGCTCTGTAACAATGTTAATCGCAAGTCCAAAGTTAAGCGCACATCTCCATTGGCCTTATGTGGACAGGGGATTTTCAGGGACTTAGGCTCTCTACTACAATGCCTGCCTTAAGAAATTCTTCTAGCTTCCTCTGGAACGCTTCCTTGTAGAAGTGGGGAACCTTATACTGCGGAACAAAAATGGGTTTTTCTTGTCAATCGTGAAGGTGGTCACGAAATCCTTCACTCAATGTAAGTTGTATGTATCCTCTGAGAAACAGTCATAAAACTCATAAAGGTATCATCGAGCTGTTTTCTTTGGTCAGAGCTTAAAGGTCCAACACTTAACTCTGTAAGTGGCTTCACAATTTCCATAACGCCTGACATAAACACTTTGCGCGGCCCATATCCACTGGACCTTTTCTCTCGCCAGATTCATCATAAAAAATATAATGGATATCACAACAACACTAGTTAGAGGGCATGTCATCTTCAACAGTTCAACACTAGAAACTCATATTTCATCTTCATATTCAGTTCTCTCACAATATACAATATGCAATCAAGGAGTCTCTTGACTTTCAACAAGAATGTTTAGAAAAGATCTGTGTGGAAAATTTTAATAACTACACACAGGAAAGTGTTGGGACATGACATCCCAGCGGTGCCTCTATTGTAACGTCGCCTTCCTCTGAGCGTAGTTAAAACTTAAGCTGAGAGGAAGATGACCAGGATAAGTATCCCAGGTTCGGTTGGAAAGGTCCAAATGAAATCTCCCACAGGAAATTCTTTATTCCCTGTATAGCAAACAAGTAACGTCAATAACAGGAACTGAAACTAAGCAGTTCAGATTCAATCTTGGCTTCTGAATGAGTAATATGGGAAAGAAGAAAGCTAAGTTTCTATTAGTGCCTACTTATAAGCCTAGTCCGCAACCCTCACGAGAGCATGGTTCCAAATTAAAGGCTGAAACAAAATGCATAATACCAGTGTCCATGTGCAAAAATAATCTTCTCTAACAGAGAGATGTTTTCTTGAGGGTAATTGAATGGAGCTCCGTTCCAAATTCTCTCAGGGCTTCGCCAACAGCAAGGTTAGCGAAACAGCTTCTATAACAGCTTCTCTGAAATAAGTATAAAGTCTAGACAATTATGCAATTTCTACGTCAACTCAATGAAAGAGTGAATTCATGCATAAAACTACATTATACGCCATCATCCAATATGCAATTAAATCATCCAAGCATACATCACCAGTAAGGGCTATTTTCTGACGACTATTCCAAAAAAACACGCAGCCTGACCAATTCTTCACTGTGTTTTTTCAAATATTACTATTACTAAAATTCTGCAAACAGTTTATCAACAATCTCTCATGTCCGTACTCGTTTATCCACAATCTCTGGTTAGGTTCCGTGCTTCAATTCACGTAGCACAGAAACAAGACACTTCAACAAGTAGCCCTCGTTTTTCCTCCTCACCATTCCCTTGCTCCTTTCCTCTCCTAGCAACACCATGTATCTGTGAAGCCAAGCTTGACAACAAAGCCAAACAATACAAAAAAAAACAAAAAAAAACAGACATTAAAGTTAATGATCACAAACGTAACAATTGAACAATTTATCTTAATAACTACAGGAGGGGAAAAAATTAATTAATGCTTATACAACAAGCAAAGACAAAAAAAATATATACAGTATACATATTATATAATATGATAGCTCAGTGTTTTTCAGTGGAAGTGACTGTATACATTTCATGACTGGCATACCTAAGTCTTTATTCTCTAAATGAATGAAAGGTTTTAATTCTTATTTAGGTTCCACCAACATTGATGTAGTTTATGAAAACTTTGGTGAAGAATGCAGTTTTGCATTCCCTTGGATGAGGGACACTATGCTCTACTGCTTGGTTGGAAGAAAAAAGCTAAGCTGGTAAGCTAACACACACTTGAAGCTGAATTAAAGCTTTAAACCTTGCTGTAATGAAAGTGATGATTAGTAGTACCATGCTAATTTTGATTTGCTGATATAAACGTGAAAAGCCTCATTTCTAATTTATTTACAGTTCAATGTAGCTATGATGGTTTTGCTTAATTATTCTTGTTTTATTTTTAAGTATAGACGGAAGTAGAGGATGCTGAAAAAAAGAAGCATAGGGAGCTGCAGAAGAATGCTCAGCTGGATGATCAGCTTTTGATGGAAAAGGTATTAGGTGAGCTGTGCTGCATATGATTTTATCTTTTAGTCTTGAAATTAGCTGGTCTTTTGCCTTCCATTGGAATAAAGGACATTTGAGACCTTAAACTCATCATTCTTGTTAGCAATGGACATGCACATTGTTCTCATGTGTGACTTACAATTGGACTTAGAAAAGCCTGTTAGCCCTCTGAAGCAATAGTGTTTGTGAAAATTGCGAAGTGTCAGTGCAGTTTTGCCCTTTATACGTCTCTTCTCTAGTATGGGGAGGCACATTGGTTTTTGTTCCCGATAGGTGGCATTTTGTGCTTGGAACCTTTCTATGGCGATTTAATATTGGAACTGATTCTTTTTTGTAAATATCGTTACAAACCTGAAAGATGCCACGATGATGTGCATATAACTGCAATGATATTGGAGTATATCGTTTTCCTGCCGATTCTGAACTTAGAAAGTCATGGATTCGTCCGATACGCTGAAAAAACTGAGACTGAGGTTATGTCGCAAACATTTTAAATTGTGACACCCCTCCCCCTCTTATTATGTTTCAACAACTAGTGTCGGGCGAGACGGGCGTCAAGGGTTCGAGGCTGATACCACGGTGGTGTGAATCTTAAAATTAAAGTGAAACCTCTTCAGCAACTGATCAATTAAAATTACAAAATGACTCTCTTTATTTCTCATCCAGGACTTAAATATTCATCTTGGAGCAATCTACATATGCATAATCAGATGTACGTTAATCTATACAGTGCATGGACTCTAATCTTTATCTAATATAGTAACATCAGTAGAGGGCCCTCTCCGAACTTAAGAAACTATATTACTAATTGACTATCATTATTCATCACATTAGCGCAATAAACAACAACATGTGCCAGATTCTGCAACTAATATCTATGTGCATCAGTTCAAACACACCTGAGTTATACAGGCCGGTCCTAATGCAGGGATAACGCTACTATGCTATTTTTTTTCAATAACACACCCGAAAGTGCTTATTCTACCCAGAAAATGGACGCATCCACGCGTCACACGGACCTTTTGATTAAGTAACGCATAAGAGGAGGTCCGTAGTAACCTCTTGTTAGCACTCCAGCGTATTTGTGGCTCAATATAGCAGCATTAAACACACTTCGGTGGACGTGGTCAATTAACTTTTGCTCGGCAAGAGCGACAGGCACGCCCATGCGGACACAAAGTGCAACTCCCTGTGAAATAATATTTGGATCACGGACTCCTGCTTATACCTAACATCAAGTTTAGTTGCATCATCACAACCTCTTCATAATACTAATCATGCATGCTACGCAAATACTGTAATTCATTATCTATAATACAGACATAGTATAGCATTATTAAAACCAAGACAGCGCAACCTCATTACTAAATGTTTCTCTAATGTTCAATTACGCAGTTTCTCACTGTTATAACCACAGTCACCGTGATACACGAACACTGTTCCTGTTAAAGTTTACGTATTTTGCTCTATTTTCTCTAACTAAAGTTGTACTATTGCTTCGCATAAATCAGCAGACTTTCTTAGACACACAACACAACGAACTCACCCGCAAATGTCATCTGAATTGCTCGCTGACTTCATTGATGTGTCAAAACTCAATCTCCGGTCAAACGCGACGACCAGTCGGAAGTAACAGCATCGAAAATTCCAACGGACCTGGATTACTTTCTTTTTCGATTAAAATTGGGTACCGTACTTAAGTACATTATGATAATCGAATTCATTTTGCAATCGCCCACTGAGAATAAACTAACAAAACATCTCTCGAACTTTTCAGTGTTCCCACCATTTTTGTGACCTCTTTTTTTTTTTTTTTTTTACGCCCATTCGCAGCGGTTGCTCACAGCCAAAAAGAAAACCAAATTATCCCAACTTAAAAAAATGCAAGAAAAACCCCAACAGTACAAAAAAAAAATCCGAGATCGCACAACTGTTGGGGTTTTTCTTGCAAAACAATGCTTTCTCGGTAACAATGGCGATTCCTGTTACACGACCATCGTCGCAAACGGCAGTCGCCAACAATTACTTAAAAATAACCACAGCCTTTTAAATCAAACATCTTAAAATATATTATTTCTGAATAATAAAATAAATATTAACACACAATTAAACAACAGACAAGAGAAATAAAGAGAGAAACAATTTTTACTAAAGTATAAAACAAAAACTACCGATAATTCTATAACTAAAAATCAGACAAACCCCTACATGTTCTCCGCTGGACCCATGTGACACTCACTGACATGAAATGTCACAAAATCAGGTGATTACTGCGAAGAAAGCAAGTATACTGGTATGTTAATATTATGTTTACTTCATGTAGTATTCTATATAACCTTAGTAAAATGCGTTTTATCTACCATAAGTATTTAATTTCAGATCTGAAATTACAAAAAAAAAAAAATTGAAGAAGGATGCCATTCCCTCGGTTTTCTCATTTAGTGAAGCTAAGGAGCATTGTAAATCCAAAAGATCGCTGTGGTATGAGGCACGACTTGAGAATAAGGAGAAACCAACAAGTTGCACAGACACAGGGAATGATTGTAGTCCTGACGCTGCTCTAGAAACTCTTCAACCCAAGAGAGTGTATTGGTGACACTGGAATATGAACACCCATTACACAAGTCTATACAAACAAACATCCATACATATGCAGTGTTCTCCCCAGAAAATTTTATCAGGTGGGTGGAAAGAAAAAATAATCGGGCGGGCAAATAAAATATTATGCAGTGGTGTGCAGTTTTTCGTATATTCAGCCGGGCGGTCACCAAAATCAGCCGGGCGGCCCGCCCGTTTAAAAGGGCCTGGGGAGAACCCTGATATGGCTCTATCATGAGGTTTAAAAATGACAGAGCAATATTATTTTCCAATGGGTTCAAGTCCTATAAAAAGATTTCATATGTATTGACTCTAAAATAAATAAAAAAATCAGCAATGGTTAAAGCTTCGTTAAAACATTCGTAATTCATCCCTATTTCGCAATATTACTTACCGAGCAACAAGATCAGCCTTTTTCCAGTTGTAATCATTTTTCTTGCTCGGAGAGCTACTTTTAGCTGTTCTACAGTATAATTGAATACATTCTTTCACAATTCAACAAACAACATCAGAGAGTGCAATAAACCACTATTACAATGTTAAAAAAACAAACAAACACTTCTCAGTAACTACGGAACAACAGCATAACCTCAACCTGTATAAGGTACCAAGCACAGTGGCACCATCTGCGATTAGCTTTGAATGCACAGTCGGGTACATAAAGGTTTTTACCTGTCAAAATTGTTTGGCTTCCTTCAATCCAATGAGATTACTTTTTCCAGGTATCTAGTCGAGCACGCTTACTATAGAACGATTCCATTAAGTTTTTGCTTAGCATCGGGGGTAGGCAAGTTTTACGCCACGTGCTCAACTATGTTGACAAAAAGATTATTTTGGCTATTCTGATGAGAATTTTTGTTTTATTAATAATAAACTAATCTATTTGGTTAATAGTGTAACATAAATGGTGCACAATATTGATATAATTATATGCGTGATCAAGAGATAAGCTGATGCAGCGCTCCTTATGGTGTGAAGCGGAAGTGATTTACAGGTGTAAGCAGGGCATAGGGAGTGCCGTTCTCCCTATTCCCTGGGTGTAAGTGGAAGCTATTTTGACTACTCGAAGGTTACAAGTCTCATTTTTTGTGTGTATATAAAATAATCAACGACAATTATGCCAAAACCATCCGAAAATTTTTTTTAATTTATTATTTAACTAGATGGATCCTGTCAAAATCTTATTATTAATCCCCATCTCTTTAATTAAAAAATAATAAAATAAAAAATTGTCAGAGCAACAAATAATGTGCCAATTTTGCTCTGCAAAGCATTTTTGTAAATAGGATCATATATTTTAATAGTAGAGAATATTAAATGATTTGAACAAAAGAGGTTGTTTGTAAAAGTAACGGTGATAATGAATTAGTGTATATTTTATTAACAACTAAAATATAGAATAAAGCATGACATGACAACATGAAAAGTTTTTTAAACCCTCAAATAAACAGATCAAATTGCACACTCGGATGAAAAAACTTTAATCTGTTTATGGTGTTCTATACATACAGTGTTTAAAACTTAAACAAAATCAAAAACGCGATAATGAACAAAAAATAAATGTCTATCCATATCGGATTCGAACTTTACCATTCGAGGCAGTAGGAAGAGACTTTAACGATATTGTTGTCAGCCGCTATCGCTTATTACTGTCAGGAGGGAGCAGGCGACGAGCACATCCCAAGCATATACCTGCTACCCTATTTTCATTCCGAAGGGACAGGTCCATTCTAATCTGCCTTGACTCTCAGTACAAGTACCTGATTTTGCAACCAATCAACATCCAGAAAGCTCAGCCCCTACGGAGCAGGTAAAAACCTTTTTGCACCCGACTGTACCTCCCCATTAAACATCATGATATATTTTTCATGCCAAGTCTATAATCTAAGCTATTATACTTTTAAGTACTGACATTGGTTAAAGAATAATAAATGGATCTATGAGGATTTTTATACACGCCATACCTCAAATGTTTAAATTATTGATGAAAATAACTGACATTGGTCTTGGTTCTCTAAATAAATGAGATTGTATTTACTCTTCTTTAGATTGTACCCCAAGACTAAGATCATTGACACAGTTTTAATGCAAGCAATAACAAGCTGGTCCATACAACAACAGTTTGAAGAGCATCATTGGAGGATCAGTTTTGACGGGAAGAGTATTAGGTGAGTTAAGCTGCATGTTATTTTATCTATGAGATCTATTCAGAAAAGTTTTGGAACTCTTTTAAAGAATGCGCCTGCAATTACTGACCGAGGTTGGCAAAATATTTTTGTAGCTGTAGACAATTGTCCACGCAGAAAATGTGCCTTCACAAGATGCAGTAGACACACTAACACTAGAAACAGTTTGAAGTATTGTAGGATCAAGTTCCAATGTGGTTGGCTGTGTTGGCATAGGATAGTCGATGAGTAACTGATAACCATGCCTAGTATAGTTTATGTAAGCTGATGTTCCTCTGTTCCGGTGGAAGTTTAGTCTTCACTATGAGTGAGTTGTACAAATGGCAATGTTCCGTGAAATTCTGTGTCACTTGTCGATTCGCCTGATAGCATAAGTTCAGAAAAGGCATCGAGTAGTGACAAGTCTGTTTCGATTACCGAAATCAAATTTTTGGTGTTTAGTAAAAGCTGAAATCGATGGTTTTTAAAAATTTCGATGATTTTTAGGTGATTTCATTTAAGGATGTATTAGCGGATTTTTATTTGAAATTGCAAAACGTTGATGTTTGATCTGCTAAATTTAACAGAAAATCCACTGAAATTTAGCAGATCCAATGTTAAATCAGAGTTGGTACTGAAAATAATATTTGGGCAAAATGAGTAATTGTGTAATTGTTGATGGAATGAGTTAAGAACAAGAGTTGATAGGAGAGTTTATGGATGTTAAGTGCACATTTTTATACACATTTTCCGTCTTTAGTGAAAACTTGTTTAAAATGGGATCATAACTGCTAGCAAATGTGCGAATGAAAACAGAACGAAATCATTAGTTTCGATAATATTTTGAAGTTAGTTTCCAAATCCTCAAAAGCCCACTCGGTTCATAGGCAACCGAATGATCTGCTGCCCTAAAATTTGGTCTGCAATATTAAATATAAAACAACAAAAATATATTTTTTTTTTCAGAGCTTTAAATGCCATTTATGATTATTCCTCAATCTTTAATAAATTTTACCCTTAGTAAAATCTATACACATTACACAGCACAGTAAAAACTCAAAAGAAAAAAAAAGATACTGCTACTGCATCCAAAATTTATAAACCAACTCGTCACAAGCATCAAGCTACATTGTTTCAGAATGTCCTCAATTGAGCTGTGGAGTATCACGATGAGCGATGAAATATGCGTTTATGGCTAAGGCATTGAAACCAAAGTTCACTTCTCTCAGTGGGTTGGTGAAAATTGGCCTCACCTGAATAAAGCACAGTTTGCTCCAATGTCCAAGTAATGATGGCATGCTCTGGTGATGTTAATGACATTGTTTGTCGTGACTTCTTCCAAGTTCTGAAACGCCCCCTCAGAGAAGAAAATGTATGGAGGAGGAAAACCCCAGAACTTTACATACATGTAATTAGAACTGCGTTTTTTTTCTATCATAACAGTATTGTCAGTTCACAAGTACAGGGTGACCCAAAAAAACTGGAACTTTTTAACAATCCAATAAAACCAAGAATGATGGAAGAAAAACATTTATTCATAGTAATTGAAACCTATATACTTGCCATTTACGAAACATTAATGGAATTTATCATTTTTTTATGGCGTCCTCCTGTACGAATGCATTCTTGAAATCTGCTGTTGAGACTCCTCACAGACCCCTGCAACATCAGCTGGGATAGTGTGAATTTCATCCTGAATTCTGTTTTAACTCATCCAGAGTTCTTGGTCGAGTTGTGTGCCCTTTACTCTTGAGATAGCCCCACAAGAAAAAATCAGTGTTAAAAACAAATCTGGCGATCTAGGGGGCCAGGGAATGTTACCGAATCTTGAGATCACACGGATAAAAACATTTTTATGGCTAACGCGTGCTGTTGCCCGTTCCACTGGCCCATGATTACTAAAATGGCAAAGTGTTTACTTGCTGAAGGTCACTGTCCCACAGTGCTGCCACCTGCTCGAGGCTGCCACTACTCATTTCAAAAATTCCTGTTTATTTTGGGTCACCCTGTATTTAGCCAAACATGGAATTTCTGTGCTTCCTCACACTTCTTACTCTTCTGACCTGGCTCCAGCAAGCTTTTTCCTGTTCTTCAAACTGAAGACGATGCTAAAATGGATTATTACGTGAATAAATTCTTAATTTAAAAAAAAATCTCATACTAGTCTGTGCCTTTGCACTCTTGATTTCCTGTAGGATTTTAAGTTAACCTTTAAATATGGAATGTTTCATGTTGTTGGATTATCATGGATGTGATGTCTCACAGACTACTGCTATTATCTATTCATTTAGGAATTACAGTTTATTGTTACTTAACTTTTAAAAGTTTATAAGAAGCAAGGCTCGATTTGTTGGAAAATCTTTTTGCATATACAAAATTGAACTTAAAGGTTGCATGTTGGTTGATATTGCTGATGATTATTAGATGAAATAAAGGTCCAGGAATAGCAATATGGTAGCGTTTATTGTGAAGTTATCTCATCATCAGGACTCTGAAACGACTACAAGGAGGCAGTGCGATGCCACCTGGATGTGACTCGAACCTGATTGGTGGGCTTAAAAGCCATTGGGTAACATTTTTGACAATAATACAATTTTCCAATTTGAGTGGTTGGGATATTAAACATAATAATAAAATCTTGTAAACATTCCAAGGAGGAGCTTTAGCAGTGAAGCAGAAATACATTTATACATTTATTAAAAAGAAATATGACTTATGCCCCAACCCTCGTATTACATTAATTTTTTAAAAAAAATCTGTATTTTCCGGGTTTATATATGCTACACTGACCAACCAATGAAATGTGAACTCTGCTTAATTGGCCCATTGGTCAAAGCAGCCTATGCGAAAGTTGCAACTGGGCCAATCAGAGCAAGACATGTGAACGATGTACGTTGTACTGAAGGGATAATTTAACCAAGGGAATGTAAAATTAGTACGTTATTCTGAAATGTACGTTAAAATGAGGTACGTTATTCTGAAACTATTTAGCATTAAAATACTTACGTTTGGGACAGGGACTTGAAATTTGTACGTTATTCTGAAATGTACATGAATGTGAGGTACGTTGTAACGGGATTTTACTGTATTATAGATTATGAGCATTTGAGCAATCGTACATCGACAAAGCGATTTCACGTGCACGCGCCGATGTCAATAATGCTTAAAAGATGAACAGAAAGTAACAATATATTCTTTCTTGACAAATCAATTGTTATATGACATGCCATGATCTTGGTATTCTTTACACTAACTGTTTTAACACTTGAATTCCACTTGAAGGGATCCATGAAAAATTCTGAAAAGTAGATATGGCTGAGCTAAGACTTTGATGGTAATATCTCTGAAAACAGAATTTGAAAAAGTTAATCCGTTTTCAAGTTATCGTGCAAACGACAGCTGGACGGACGGATAAACGTACAGACCAAGGGCGCATTCTTAGAAGTAGCTTTTATGCTAAAGCTCCTAATAAAGCAGGCAGAGTATGGATTTGGATTTGCAGGCTCTACAGTAGACTAATTGATCACAGGCTATAAACGCTATTTGAAGGTCAGGTATTTGGGATATTGGTATGTATATGAATAATTATGTTTGGGTTGTACAGGTTTTAGTCCAAATATCACTTGCAATAGACACACACACGTGTATTAAAATTACATTTCTCTTTGCCAAATCAATTTTGTGTTGCATTGACTCATTATTAGGAGCTTTAGCATAGAAGCTACTTATAAGAATGCGCCCTTGATCTATATGTTTATCAGGCCGTCCGCCGTTTGCACGATAACTTGAAAACGGATTAACTTTTTTAAGGAATACATTGTTCCTTTTTGCCAAGAAGGAATACATTGTTGATTTCTGTTCATCTTTTAAGCATTATTGACATTGGCGCGCACACGTGAAATCGCTTTGTCGACGCACGATTGCTCAAGTGCTCATAATCTATATTATTACGCGATATTATTAAGTAGCGGAAGAATGGAGCTACTTATTGGTTTTATTTTACACACGATTCGAATCGCCCTTCATCATTTATACATTTTTTGAGGCAGAAGGTTGAAATTCGGAGTGTAGCTTACTATGAACATGTGCCTACTAAGGTCGGAGTTTTGGGAGTGAAAATTAGAGGGAAGCAAAAGGTCTAGGTGTATTTATGCATATAAAGGAGTGAAATTCAGTATGCAGATTCCTATAACCAAGATCTCCATTATATGAAGATTTTTTTTTTCCCGAGGTATCCTTGCCTTCCCAACTCGATGGCGGAATGCATCGAAAAGATGAGGACTACATTGAAAATTAGTGTACCAACTCTGTTTTTAATAAAGGAGCTGTAAAAAATATTTCCAGTTTTTATTTTACTGACCCTCGTAAGTAGAATAAGAATGGAGCTACTTATTGGTTTTACAATGTCAGTCTGTCCCCTTCATAATTTTTACATTTTTTTGAGGTAGAAGGTTGAAATTCGGAATGTAACTTATTATGGGCATGTCCATTTGCACTATTTAGTTTGGTTTTGATTGGTATAAGGGGGTCGGAATTACGGGGTTGGGATTCAGAGAGGGCAACATTTCTATGTGCTATTTAGGTATGTAAAGGTGTAAAATCCAGTATCCAGATTCCTCTAGGCAAGATCTACATTACTATCCAGATTCCTTTAGGCCCAATTGTTCCAGTGGGATTGGATTTGCGGGGGTGGAATTCCTTTGGTTCTTAGAACTATGGCAACATATGGTATGCGATATATCATACGTTCGGAAATGATGAGAAAGGAAAGAAGATACAAGGTTTTTTTTACATTTTTTACATATTACGTTCGAGAAAATCAATTTATTGATTAAAAAAAAACTTGGGGAGAGGTAAAAAGTGCAGATGAAGGGGTAAAAATAGATGACTTGCCTTATCCTACTGGGGGGATTAATTTCTTTTTAATAAACGTATAAATGCATTTCTGCTTCGCTGCTAAAGCTCCTCCTTGGAATGTTTACAAGATTTTATTTTATTTTGTTCTGTAATAGGTAGGCAAGGATTAAGGTTGTTCTCCTTTATACTGCTGATTTGAGTAGATAACATGTTGTCTTTTAAGTAACTGTCAAATCTCAAATCCAACCATCCACTTTTGAATGCTTAAAAGAGTAACATTTGACTTTTATTGTTTGTTAATGTAGTGTTAGTATTATCGCTGTGAATCTTTGTTCAATTGTATTTTGTTTTCAGCTCGTTTGGGATGGGGATACAAAGAATTTGTGTAAATTATCGCTCTTAATTCTCAAGCATGAAATCCATCCATCAGCGACATTTAGGGCTATTTATTAATATAAAATAAAATAGAAGATCGGTATTGATATTAAACCAAATGTTTGACTGTGTGTAATTTGGGAAACTGTAATGATGTAATGCTACTTTAAAGAAACTACAGTGTCGGTACATTTGAATTAAAACTGGTACAACTGCGAAGATTGAATGTAAATTTGTAACGTTTTGTTTTTTATTGCGTAGCAAATGTGCTAAGTTAGTGGAGAAGGGATCGTTCTTATGATATCTGTTAGAGCAACTTCTTAATGGAATGAAAGGCTTGTGTATACATTCAGGCACACCATTCTATTTCAATGTTGCAATTTTGCGTTATGGTAAAGGAGATTTTCATCACATCGTTTATAAGATAAAAACCCAAATTTGTACCTTTTGAAGATTTATGATCTGTGTTCTCCTTTTTATACAAAAATTGATGAGTAATAGCCACTATGGTCTATCAGAAACATAAGGGTTTTATTTCAGAGACATGGTTCATCACCCACGTATTTTTGTTTTACGTTGTGTTGATATTGTAATTTCATGTTGTGTATTTAATGCTTCCCCCTTCACCCTGGGAATATATGCGGTTGAAAACTTTAGATTTAAATAAAAATTGCACATTTCTTTGAAAATTCCATTAAATAGGAGGTAATGGCCATTTACAATCTTTTACAGTCATAAAAAAGCCCTCTGTGCATCATTTTTTTAGATGTAAATAGATTTGTAACAACATTTTTTTTTTATTCCTTTCTCTTGCTCTGTGGCCACAGTAGAAAGGCAAGGACCAGAATTGTTCTTGCACTGATACA
>JAHWFO010088514.1:201666-261601 GCA_023313115.1 Rhysida immarginata | reverse complement strand
AGTTTCTACCCTTAACTTCCTTATTACAGGGTTCTACATATGATCCCCTAGGACTTATGTCCCTTTACTTTATCATTCCTTGCCCTTTGAATACAAGGTGTCCCATAAATGATTTGTAAAATAACAATACACAGTATTTAATAACTTTTGGGTGTAATCCTGTATCATTTTCAGCATGTTACAAAAAAAACTCCAAAAGTTTAATCTGATCTACGGGGTTGTGCATAACCTTTTGCTAGGGGGCTGCGACTTAAACCGCAGCGTTGTAGCACACTCTTATGACGCTTCGGCAGAGAGTAGTTCATTGTGCGTCTATTGGTATCAAACAAATATGGCTGGTTTAATAAATGACAGTGAAGAGCAGCGTTTCATGGATAGAGTTCGTCGAGAGGCAATGGAAGCAGGTGCGTCTTTTATTAATCGCAAATGGGTTGCGAACAAGTTAAACCGATCGGATAGATGGGTGACGGACAATTGGAAGAAAGGTTATGATAACTGCCGTGCCGAATTTGCTGAGGGTAGGCCCGAGAAATTATCACAGGAAAGATAAAACATCATTGCTAATAACAGTGGGAAAAGACGTCGCAGCTGTGTTGACTTTGCACAAGAAATTAAAGCCAAGCGTGGAAAAACAATTTCTCGTTCGACGGTTCAAAGACATCGTCAGCGTGCAAACATCGAGCCATTCCATGTTATTCCGAAACCGATGAAGACCGCATTAAACATCGAAGACCGGCTCTGGTTTTGCGGCTACCTGCGGGATTGGGTGGAAGACGACTTCGTGCACCTTGCCCCGAGCGACGAGTTCTTTGTGTGGACTATGAGACGTCCGAATTACCAAAACGATAGGGTCTGGAGCTTATCGATTACAGATATTTCTGACGATGAACACTATCAAGAGCTGTCCAAGAAGTTTGACTGCATTGGCATCTTCGTGTGTTTCACCGCCAAGCGAATGATGTGGAGATTCAAGGAGCAGGGTGAGTCGTGGAATGGTGATTATTTTCGGAATTTGCTAACAAATGTTTTTCCGTTTCTTCGAGATCCAAACAACACTATCGACCCGCACGAAGTTTGTTTTTTGCACGACAAGGCACCTTGCTTTAAGGCTAATGCAACACAGCAAATCCTAAGAGAAAGTGCTATCGATTTCTTCTCGTCAAACGAATGGCCCGGTGCATCCCCTGACCTAAACGTTGCCGTGTTAAAAGACGCAGTGGAATCTTTAATGATTCAAGAACGTGGTGAAAAGCGGTATTCTCGAGACCTTCTAATGGGACACCTGACATCTGTGCTGAAGGACATGGAGTACGATACTGCTCTGTTTGAGACACTCCTCCGCTCCTACCCGAAACGGATGCGTGCTGTTCGAGAAGCAGGTGGTGGCCACACTAAATATTGATGTGATAAAAGCAGAAATAAACGTACTTTTTGATTATCAACCACAGAACATACCACTTAGTTTTGTTTATTTTCCAGACCCCTAGCAAAAGGTTATGCACAACCCTGTACATGTATTTGTCTATTGCTGAAAGTTCTCATAATAGGCACTGACAGAACAAAAGACTGCGTTTACCATAGAGAAAGCACTGTGGAATGTGGCTTGGAATGGGGGCTTGTGAACAATGAATATATTCATAGAAAAACATAAGAATATATGAATGCATTTTATTTAATTCAATACAAATACACTATAGCATATACAATATGTAGTATTACATTAATTTTTTTTTTTTAAATCTCTATTTTCTGGGTTGATATATGCTACACTGACCAACTAATGAAATGTGAACTCGGCTTAATTAGCCCATTGGCCCAGTTGCAACTTTCGCATGGGCTGCATTGACCAATCAGAGCAAGACATGTGAATGATGTATGTTGTACTGAAGGGATAATTTAACCAAGGGAATGTAAAATTTGTACGTTATTCTGAAATGTACGTTAATGTGAGATACGTTATAATGGGATTTTACTGTACACAAGTCCATGAAACATTTCAAAAATTCATAAGAAAACTAAGCAAGTGATCATGGTAAATTTTATGCCAATAGAGATGTAGATTTTATTTTTTTTTTTAAATCCCATCCTCATAGTTGCCATAGCAAATATAATGTTCAGGATAGGATGCAAAAGAAAAGATGTTGGATTAATGGTATTGCCATCCCAATGATTGGTTGCAAAGTCCAGTAGGTTACCAGGGAATGGAGGCACAAAACTGTCCTTGATGAATCCCCACAAGAAGCCACAGCAGGTTAAATCCAGAAATCAGGTTGGCTCTGCCCTTTACGCAGCATCTTCTTTTCCTGAGCTCCATAGTTGCTACTATTACCGTTTAATGACAAGCAGTGGTAACTATGCGCATGGGATTTTTTTGTAAAAAAAACTTTGAGAATTTATTAGCAAAACTTTTCTCGTTTATACAAATTTTTGATTATCGAATGGTCGCAAATGTCTTATCGAGGTTCAACCTTGCATTCTGTATTTGGGTATTGTGTGCTCATTTACTTTCACTGGCTATTGAGTTCAGTAAAAGACTCGATTACTAATTAGTTTTCTATGTAGGCTTCTCTTGAATGATTAACTTTTATTTTAGCAGGTAATTTTGCTTTCCATAAAAGTAGTTTTAGCTCGTAATAAACAATTACCGGAACTGTGGATATAACATCAGGGAAACACACAAGAAGCCAACCGCTTTCCACAACAGGGTCTTTATTCAGCATGAATATGTATTTCGGATGCCAATGAGTCATGTTGAAAAATAGACGCATAGCGTCCGAAATACCTATTCATGCTGAATAAAGACCCTGTTGTGGAAAAGCAGTTGGCTTATTGTGTGTTTCCCTAATTTAGCTCATATTATCAGGGGCGGCGCTAGCTTCTTTGGTGTCCCCGTGCAGACAATGCAAATCTCTAAAATATGTGCCTCTTTAACGTTAGCTTGACACCACATCGTACAATGCACTCCCATGTGACGCTTACTTTGCTTACCACTTCGCACCGCCCCTGCATATTATACTGCTCTTCTTGATTATTCTATTATTTAATACAAACTAATTTCACTTTTTTAATCACTTTCAAAAGATTTAAAGAAAACAGCCGATGACCATGCTACTTTACGAGCTGAAGATCATCTGTTCAAGAGAAGACTTTTATTTTTAATGTTATCTCTTAAGTCTTAAGGAAATGTGAAATGAAGGAATTACCGGGGTTACACGTGCTGGTTTATTTTTTCCTCTGTCACTTCTCTGGTATCTTATTTTGCATTTTAGGTGAGATTTGTAGGTTCAGGTCTTTCTTGTTGCTGGCAAGCAGGCTCAGTTAAGTTGGCGTCTATGCTTTCATTTCTGTCTCGTATATGCTGTCTCTCTCTTGTGGTTGTTCCATGGATCTTCGGCTGAGGAGGGGGGGTGGAGTAGTAATTCCTTCATTATTAATTATTCTCTTTGTATTTTAATAATTCCAAGAATTTTGTGTAAACTTGAGATGGTATTGTAATGTATGATCACACAACTAATATCTGTACGTGTAATAAATAAAACGTCAGTGGGTGTGCTTTTGCTGCTACACAAGGTAAGGAAGGGGTGGATAACATTAAGACGTATGGAAAATGTCTTAATCAAAATAAATAATATTGCTTATTCACTTTAATTAAACCATGAACGACTATGCCTTTTCTGCCTTAAGCATAATGATTCAAATCAATGGATATAGAAATGCATAATTCGACAATGAAAAAAAATGCAGTTTATAGTTTTAATCTGATATATACCTCGACATGTATAAACCTTTCTAAATAAATAAAGTAAAAAAAAATTACATTGCATGCTTAAGTTTTTTGTAAATTTTTATAAGAATAGACATAAATTAATATATATAATAAAACAATGCCTGTTTTGCAATACAAAGTTTTTTTTATTAAAATAAATGAACTAAAATCGATTTTAATAAAAAAACCTTTGCATTGCAAAATGGACGATACTGTGCAATACCACGCGAGTAAAATAATGAATCTAATAAATAAATTAACTTTATAAATTTTTTCATCAAATACCTATTTGTATAATTATTCGTTCTCTAAAATATTTTACAAAAATAAATTGCTTAAAAATTCTTATATCGGGTTTTTTTTTTGTTTTTTTTTTTAAATAAAAAAAATACAACAGAAAATTTATTTATTTTATTTTTTATTTACTTATTTATTTACAATAACAGAACAATTAATTGGCAATAATGATAATACCACAATATAAAAGAAAAATTCAAATGAGATTAATTTTTTATGTTAAAAAATAAATAAAAAGGCACCCAAAAGGCCAGGGGCATCCTTAAACAATCAGAAGATCATGTTGACCATTTCCGGAACATTGTAGCTTGCCATCCTGGAATTGTTCTGTCTTGTGTGTGCTGAAACATGCCTTTTATTTGCTTTTCCGCATGAAAGTGAATGCGAGTATGGTAATTTATGTTAATTTTTTGATTTGCATGCTTTACGTGGTGGAAATATAAACATTCAGTTTTCCTTGTGCAGTGTGACTGTTTGTAAGCTACAAACAGTCACCGCGTGATTGTGGGTGATTGGTTGGTCCGATTTGGATGATATTTTTTTTTGTTTTGTTTGTTTTTTTATGCTAAATAAGTTTGCAATTGGGTTTTTTCTCTATCCCTTACGGTTTTTGAGATAAATTTTGAATGTGTCCTAATTTGCATATTTGGGATGATGAAAAGTGCACCATGGGATAGGCCACCCACAACTTCCTATTCATTGGATTCATCAAAATTGACATATCTGCTTCGGTTCAAAAAATAAAAGGGGGGGACAGACTTATGGACCACCCTGTATAAAGATATAAATATAACTAAAAACATTACAATATAACCAATAATATTATTAGTAATTATAATAATAAAAACATTAAAATAAACAGATACGTGGGCTTGTTTGGGACGAATTCGACTACCGCATTGATGTATGCCGCGTCACGAGAGGGGGCATATTGAACATCTTTAACTTAAAACTTACAGTAAACTTGAAGAGTTTTTCTCTAAGAATCCGTATGTGGTGTGTCTGTATTCTGAATAGCTTTGATGTAATAAATTTTTAAAAGTGTCGAGTTCCTTTGTAATCACCCTGTATATGTTATGCGTGACTTTATATATAAATTGAGCTAGTGGAATAAAATAAAGATCATCAAATTTTATTTAACAATATTCTTAAAAAACGCTTTTGAAGTTTAATTATAAGATTTTTATGTTTCTGTGTGGTCGATCCCCATAAACATATTCCAAAGCATTAATTTGTATGAATTAAGGTAAAATATTACGTGGAAGATGATTGACTCTATAAATAATGCCTGAAATGCTTTGAAAACGTTTTTATTTCTTTTACTTAACGTTTATTCCAGTTACATGGAGTTTGTTATGGAAGAACTTCTATTTGATTTATTCATTTATTACGACAGTATTCATTTTTCCAAAAAGTATTGTAAACGAAATTGTTGTGATCGAAAGAGTGAAACGAATTCTTCCAGAACTTGGTTTTGATAAAAACCTTAAAGCGCCAATATGAATAAACTAGGAGAAAGAAAAATAAAACGCACATGACTAAGGAGCTTTGTTATAATATAGTGAGGAGTCGTTTTTATTTTCACAGTGAATAAAAATGTGAAAAAAAATTTAGACAAAATTAATTTCTTCTCGTTTACTTTTATTCCATTTTCAACCTCCCTCCCTCCTCTCTCATCCTAGATTTGGACTCCAGTCTCCATATAGATCAGCCTTTTTCAACTTTTAAGTTCCAACAATTCTACAGATATTTATGTGGGTCGATGACTCCTGTCTCTTCATGGCCCGTTTAGGGTTCCATTAACTAGCCTTCTATCCTTCTCGTGACACTGTTTTCATTTTGTACACGAATGACACGTCTAGAGTTCCGAGCGGAGTGCTACGCAGTGAAAGCAATCCAATGGCACCATGCCTGGCGGAGCTTGTGAATGTGGAGACGAAAAATTTCTTTTCTGAAGCGAAATCCGCGTCCTATTTTCTCAATTGATTATCTTATTTCTTCGAACGCTTTAATCCGACGAGGACAAACAGGCACACAGTCGACAGGTGCCCTTGTTGATGAAGACTCGGAAAAAGGAAGGAATAAGACTAAATACATATTATTTATTTCACTTCCAAGTAAGAAAAGAATACAGAATTCTCACAACAGTCAATTTTCACAAGACACCACGAGCTTCTTAATAATAGTAAAAACGAAGTTCGGGCAATAATACATAACATTCCTCTCCTCAGTAACGGACGTAGTTCCTTAAATACACTAAATGATCAAAGGAGTTGGGACACCTGTTGCTCTACCGTAAAGCCGCAAAAAGCTTCAATCGGTAGTGTGTATGACCACCCCGAGCTGCTATCACTGCCTCCACCCTACATAGCATACTGTCCACAGGTATTGACCTCCATTCCTCGAGGAGTGTTGTGGTCAGTTCCTGGACAGATGTAGGGCGAATCATCCTGGATCTCACACGTCATTCCAGTTCGTCCCAAAGATGTTCGATGAGGTCAAGATTAGGACTCTGGGCGGGCCAATCCAGTTCTTCAACCCGCATTTCGTCAAACCAGTCGGATATGGATCTTGCTTTGTGGCAAGGCGCATTGTCGTGCTGGAAGAGGAACGGCCCGTCACCGAAGTGTTCCCACAACGCTGGAAGTGCCCCGTTATCTAGAATGGTCCTGTAGCCATCAGCATTGAGGTTTCCGTCCACCTTGATGAGCGGGCCCAGTCCAGTCCAGGAGAAACACCCCAGGTGTTCACAGGGGTGTCCCAACTCCTTTGATCATGTAGTGTACGTAGGAGGTACCTTTATACGAGTTGAAGTTCTTACTGTTTTTTGAGGAACTAATTCACTATTGTTTCCAAAGTTCTGGTCAATTTTTAAAATTGAATTCATTTGAAATGAAAGCAGTTCCATTATCAGACACAATAACTTTTGGAAGTACACGAATGGCAAACATTTCACGAAGACAATTAATCGCATAATTTGAAGAAGTGGTTTTGACGATTTTAATCTCGGACCATCTGGAGAATGCGTCGACAACTATGAAGAAAAGTTTCCCTTGAAAAGATCTAGCAAAATCGACATGTAATATTGACTAGGGTGATTAATCACTTTCCCATAAATGGAATGTCACTGATGGTTCAGTTTGAGCTTCTTGACAAGATGAACATCTTCTAACTTTGTTTTCAATTGCACCATCCGCCACCAAAAGTAACTTCTAGCAACTGCCTTCGATTGAACAATTCCCTGATGAATAGAATGTAACATTTCTAGGATTTCCTTTCTGAAGATAGAAGGAATAATGACCCTGTTTCCCCAAAGGAGACAGTCTTTGCTCAAAGAAATTTCGTATCTACCTAACCTAACCTAACTTAATAAACAACTTATTATTCCTGAAATGGTTTACGGTGTTTGGTATTCCGAAGAAATTCGAAGTCTAAAATTTTTACTAATTTTTAAAGACTACGGTACTTTTAAAGCTCAATTGGATAATATTAATTTCGATAACATCTTTGATTTGAAAAAACCGTTTCGATCTCTTTAATTAATATCCTTATGAAAGGATTTGGGTTCCCCGGATTCTTGAAAATATTGGAATCAGGGTCCCTCAATCAAACGAAAACCCGCGGACGTTATGGTCATGCAAAAAGTGGAAAACTAATTTGGGCCTCCTTGATCCATCTTTTAAAATCATCAAAGCACATGATTCATCTAATATCACTAATTCCATTGATGTTTTTAATTCCTTGTCTCTTTAATCCATTGGAAATTTTTTATTATTATTATGACACGCTTTTCTTTAGCTTGACATATCCGTTTGTTTGGGTCAAATCTTGTAATCAATATTAAACCAAATTCCCGAGAAGCTAGAGAGCTGAAACTTGGTATACATGCGCAGGACCGATGACAATGCATGTTAAAAAATTTTCTTTTCAAATCGGTTCACTGTTCCGTGTTCTAATGGTACTAATTCGTTACTACGTACTGCCCCATTGCCACAATAAAGAATTCATTATGACGAGGGTTAAATGTATCCGTTGTTTATTGTTACAAAATTATGACATATCTGAAGCGGGATCAGCTGTTGCGTAGCCACCATTATTGTCGATTGTCGGCTGATCGGTGCTACCTTTATCTTTACATACCTTGGATGTCTTATTCGATCTCTGGATTGAGATTGGGATTGGGGATTAATAGGTATTACAGTAATCGTCATTAGAGGGCACTGCTAATCCTGCTCTGTGATTGGTCGGGAGGAAAGGAGCCTTTCTGTCCGGAAACGCCGGTTTGTGCTAATTGGCTGAGCAGTTTTTCTCGTGAAAACCGCGAACTTGCCCTTTAAATCGTGCCACGTGACCAATCTATTTTATTACAGAGGGTGCTGATTTTACACGAAATTTTACAGACACCAACAGTGACTCTTCCCTTGACTCATTTTGCGCGTGATTTTACTTGTCAAGCACTAGGCAAAGGAAAGGAAAGTAAAGATTGTGATTAAACCAACTGGATAAAGCACGATGCGGTAAGTGCAAATTTTTTTGGTAGCTACTGATATCTTGTGGAATAGTATCATAAGCAGGAGGTAAAACTTATATGTAGTTTGGCATTACTTAAGGTAAATTCACATATACCCTTTTGTTTATGTGTTATAGTCAAAGCAGGACCACGTGCAGTCTCTCCGCGGAATAACTATCCTAGATTGACGAACGCCTTTCGTCCAACTCCGAAATAGATTCTAGTATCGACTGATATGCTCAGTCTTGCCAGATTACGGGATTTTAAAGTCTTTGGGGGAGAATCTAGGGGATAATTTTTGTAAGGGGAAAAAGTTGGTATCGAAAAGTTTAACCATTAGTTTCCCATCCGGACAATTTCCTACCACAATTAAAAAATATATATCACAAAGATATATCGCAATAGATATCAAGTTTATAAATATACAGTGGTCCCTCGACATACGAGCTTAATTCGTTCCGTAACCTTTCTCGTATGTCAAATTGCTCGTATCTCAAAGCAATTTTCCCCATTGAAATTAATTGAAATGCTATTAATCCGTTCCAGCTCCAAAAACACCACCTCAATTGTTTTTGAATAAGAAAAATGTATTTACAAGAAGAAACATTTATTTATAAATGACAAATACAAAATAAAAACATAATAAAAGAACATAATAAAAGAAAAAGACATCATCATCCTCTTCGGACCCATGGTTATAAAAATAAATGTGATAATGTTTTGTAAATGTACAAAAAGCAAAAAACGTGAACCCAACTTATCAAAAATGCTTCGTCTGAGGCGGGAGAAACTGCTAGACGCTGCACACGACACCGACATGCGCCCCGCATGTTGGGGTCGTGTGCAGACGAGGCGGTCATTACATTAATGGCACTACATGGACAATGTTGGCTATCGCCATCTGGTGAGGATTAATGAAAACAGCCCAGCATTAATGGTCCATTTTGGTTTTGGCTCCCTTAACCTGTGTTCCATTGAGTTAGGATTAGATTTCCAGGTTAGGCGAGGTTGCTCGCATCTCAAAGCAAAATATCGCTCACTCAGCGGCTCGTATCTCAAAACACTCGTATGTTAGGGCACTTGTATGTCGAGGTACCACTGTATATCACAAGTAAAAATATTCAAATATATCATTCATATTCATATTAATAATTTTATTTTGAAGATTTTACAAACATTAATAGCAAAGTAAAACATTAATATACAATTAAATGATTTATATTGTTAAAATCTGGAAACCTGAAGATTCTTTCATGTTTGATATTAGTTATTGAATATATACACTCGCATGCCAAACGTCATGGGATATCACCTAATAACGTGTGGGACCTCTTTTAACCCGGCAAAATGCCACAGTGCGACATGGCATTGATTCCACAAGTTGGTGGAAGACGTCTGAAAACATTGCCAACAATTCTGACAAGAGAGCTTCCCACAATTGCCCATTACGGAGCCACCACTGGCTTGCATAGTGCATGCTTGACAACTTGGGTCCATGGCCTTCATGGGGACTGAGCCATACCATCAGCTCATATCAGACCAGGTCACATGTTTCCAGCTGTCATGTGTCCAGTCAATGTGTTCGTGGGCCTAGGAGAGACGTTGCTGATGAGAGCTTGTTGTTAGCAAGGGGCATCCTCATGGGTCTTCTGCTTCCATACCTTATGGACACTAGATTTCGTTGCACAGTTCACATCTCTGGTATCATCCTGGTTAAAAATCTGATGTCATCTGGCGTAGTGTCAGTTGCCAGTTGACCATCTTACCGTTGGTCCCGTTCATTGAGATGGTGTGGTCGACCACTGCGTTGTTCATGATGGGAGGTAATGCCGTCAAGTTAGTACTCTCGGTAGACTCTTGAAACTGTACACCGTGAGATGTTTAATTCTTCAGCCACTTCCAATATTGAATGACCCATACGTTGTGCTTCACATACCAGGCCACGTTCGAATTTTGATAGCTCTCGTCGTGTAGCCATTGTCACACTGAACTTACTCACGACAGTGTAACTAAACCTACTAACACTGATTTGCATATTTAAGGCGCATTCGGCGGCGCTCAGATCTGACTCGGATCTGAGAGAGCAGAGTTCGGCGAGCACTTTGGTACTTCCACCTGAGAAGAAAATGTGTTCGGCACACAACGAATCTGTCAGATTCTGAGCTCAGACGCTCAGCAAGCATTTCTTTTTCTGAGTGCTCAGATAGAATATGGCGGCGCTCACTGCGATGCAAAGCTATCAAAAAAGCTACGAGAGCCAAATCATGGCGATGCCCAGTGTACCCCTTCCTCTCTGGCATTATGGTATACTCTTCTCGCGATCGAATATTAATCATGCTGAGTTGTTCATTTGATGCAGATTTTTATTTCATGTACACTAAAATTAGTAAAACCGCCGTTTCTTCTCAATATTTGTAAAGTCGGTAAAGCCATTTCTTTCTGAGATAAAAGCGCGTTCGGCAACAGTCACTCAGACGCTCAGAAAAGCAGTCAGATGCCACGTGACAGTTCTCTCAGATCTGAGTGCCACCGAATGCGCCTTTATACTGTTTGCACATGATGCTACTGCCACTTATGGGCTGAAGCTTTATTGACGTATGCGCATGTCAGAAACAGGCTGCCACATTCTACTGATATGGATAGTACTTCATATGAAAAAGCGTTTGGTCGAAAGCCAAATTTGGGTTATTTCCGAAGGTTTGGTTCCTTAGCATATTCATGTTCCTAAACGTTATAGAAAATGATTTTATTACTTGCTTATCAAAAAATGAAGAAATGACTGAGCAATTTCCGTACAGAGAATTGGTTGGTTCTCTTTTATTCCTAGCAAATCGAACACGTCCAGATATAATGCACGCTGTTGTTTATTTTGCTCAATTTTCTTCAAACCCATTAATTGTGCATTGGAATGCTTTGCTACGAATTTTTTATTACGTTAATACAACTAAAGATCTTGTTATTGATTTAGCACCAAAAGACCAGTCAGGATTATTTATGTTAACAGACGCAGCATGGGGTACAGCTGTTGATTCAAGACCAGGGTTCCCACATTCTGGAAAGTCAGGGAAGAAGGGCTATTTTCATGCATTTGTCAGGGAAATGAGTCTTCCTGGGAAAAGTCAGGGAAATAGATTTTACTGGAGACATTCACTGCGTTTACATGCACACTTTCGATCCGGATCGAAAGACAAGTTTCAAGTGAATCCTGCAAAAAGTGGCATGTAAACAGGCTTCAACACCCCGATCCGGATCGAGTTCAATCCCGTCGAAAGAGGTGGTTTGAAACCAGGGAAGCATGCCTCAGGAAAGAGGTCAACCCAATAATAATATCCGGATCGAGTTTAAATTTGCTGTTTGGTTGAAAGAAAAAATATAGAAAATTTTAGCTAAAATAAGTTCTTGGTTGATTTATACCTCAACACAATAAATATCTATAAATAAATAAATGAATAAATTTTAAAATACATTGCATGTTTAAATTTTTTTTTTGTAAACTTTTTTATCAAAATGTCATTTTTCCTAATTAAAAATTTTCAAATTGTCAATCAAATTGGAGTTTTATATATATATTTTGATCAAAATTTAATTTAATAATTTTTTTTATCAAATTATAATTATCAAATTAAATATTATATTTATATCAAATATTTGAATTTAACAATTTCTATTTTATTAAATTATAATTTGATAATTATTTATAATAATTATAATTGTAATTTTATAATTTTTATTATTTAATACAATTAAATAAACAATTAAATTGAAGTTTTTGATGTAAATCTAAAAATTAATTTGATAAAACTCTATTAAAATTGTTTTGATAAGAATGTATAAAATTATATTTTGATAAAAATAAGTATAAAAAACTTAAACATGCAAATGCATTTTAAAAGTTATTAAGGATTATTATATTGAGGTAAATAAATCAAAAACTTGACATATAGTTAACATTATAAATAACCTCTACCTTATTATTTATATATAGAAAATTTTAATTGAAAACAAAATTTAAAGAAAAAATCAATAATTACAAAATGTATTGATTGTCAAGTATATTTCCAGGCGATAATAATGAGAAAATTTTAAAAAATTGAATTTTGGCCGTATTTTAGAGGAAGCGTAATTCAAGTGATAAGGCCGACTGATCCAACAATGGCGGATTTTGTAGCAGATGACAAAGTCGGGCGTACTTTCCTAATCTAGAGCTTTACCCACAGGGCATCTTATCGGACTCGATCCGGATCGAGTTAGATGCATGTAAACGCGAGGCAATTTTGGATTGACTCAAGTCGATCCGGATCGAAACGTGCATGTAAACGTAGTGATTAAGTTATTTATCGAATAACTGATTAATCCTATTGATCTTTCCAGTTAGGCAAAAATCGTAATACTGATACTAATACTAATTTTATATAATGTGACTATTAATAATAATAATAATAATATTAAAATTGTCTGAAAAGCTGTTGTAGAGATATGTTTTTTTTAAAAAAAAATTACGATTTGGTCAGGGAAATGAGACCGTCGATGTCGGGGATAGTCAGGGAAATGAGTTACAGATTTTCTGTGGGAACCCTGTATTTATGACAGGAAATATTAAGAAGAAATCCATAAGAAAATGTAAGGAAAAATTTTACAAAAAAAAAAACATTAAAACATTTGACTACTCACTTTAGCCATTTAGTAAGACGCTAGGGACCAAAATTAAAGAAAAATACCCCCCCCCCCCCCCCTTTAAAATGGATAAAAGAAAATTTAGAATTACTTTGAGGTCCAAAAATGAAGATAGGAAAAGAGAAATTACATAAAATTAACTGATGTTAAAAAATTAGAAAGGTTAAAAGTCCTGATTAAAAAATTTAATTTTAAGTCCCGATGGGCACGATTAGCACACTACAGCAAAGAAACTTTACATAGTGGACAGAAGATGAAGATGACTACCAGAGAAGAGATTGACTGGGAAATCCAGACAAATCTGCGTCATAGTTTATAAAAGTAAATGTTCATCTCGACAGAAGAGGACGAAAATGAAAATGGGCCTACATATCTGGATACTTAAAAAATTGATGTAATCAAAACATTATATTTGTAGAACAACTCGGGAATCTCAGTGAAGGTTGAAGACTGTAGTAGCTATGCATGATTGAGCCTCATGGCAGCATCATAACTAAAGGAAGCCCGGAAGAGTAGTGAGGAAATTTTCAAAAGTTGAAGCTTTTTTGCTCTTGGGGCAACAGTCAAGAAGCACATGGCAACAATTGAAGGGCACACTTCAGAGCATGACTATGTAAATCGTGACAACAATAAATATGTTTCCTAGACATTGTTGACGAAATCATATTAAGCTATCTAAAGAAAAATTATACAAAATTTATCTTATTATATAACTTAAATTCTCAAATTCATAGGATCCTTGTATAAACATTACAGATGCAATCATTGACAACCGAAGTGTCAACTGAAGAAAATATTAACCAAATTTCTATAAAAGAAATGTTTTCAAGTAAAATACAATCAAGCAAATTGGTTCCAGTTTGCAAAAGAAAATGTTCCGCAAGTAAACATTTATAAGAAAAATGTCCATAAGAAAATTATTATAGAAGAATGTGTACACATTATTTAATTAATCAACATTGCTGTTGAGATACTTCAAAATCCACCCAAAATACAAATATATATATAGTTTAAATGACAAACAGCCAGAAAAGAAATAATAAAATAACTTTCCTTTTACCTATAAAAAAAAATTAAACGTTTAATAATATTGCCCGGGTCAAAATAAAAGCTAATAAAAATTAAATAATCATAAATTATCAAGGTTTAAATCGACATAACTTTAATGGCTGCAAGTCAGATAATAAATTGAGGTAAAGAATTTATCATTTTATTTTCTAAAAAAAAAATGTGATGAACGATTTATTCGAACATCACATTATTACATGCTATACATTTTTTAATAGATATAAATTCAATGTTTGTTGTTTCTTTTTCAAGTCTGTGTCTTTAGTCAGCATTCACTTGAAACAAAGAGAAGAAAACATGGGTTAATTATCAAACATCATCACTGCTAAATTTTTGAGCCTGCCATGAATGTTCTTAATTAGGTATAAGCTACCTTCTTTATTTAAGACCGGTGGCTTATGCTAATAAAAGTTTCATCAGCTAATTATCTATCATTTATTGCATGTTATTTTTTTCTTGTATATATTTCATAGGAGCCAGAAACCTATTTGCATGCCTGAATCCAATGTGTCTGATCACTGCTTCTCAGATGGGACTTACAACATAAGGTAAATAAAAATCACTAGCAGGGGGCATAAACACTGCTGGCAAAAAAATGGAACACCTAGAAGCAATGGGTCACATATGTTTGAAATTTTGCACATATGTAGCATTGGTTGCAGATAAGAAATTATTCAAATTGTAAGACAATAGGGCAGGTGCAACCACGTGATCACACGTCACTAAAGACACGATTCATTCTCGCTGGAGGACCAACAACACTTCTCCCCCATTCACTCTGCATGTTCTAAACAAGTTTCTTTTTCATTCCGCGATGTAAATGAATCTAAATCCGTGTTTTTCTAGGAAAAAATTATTCGAATAAATGAATATTCGATTTTTATTAATCTGTCGATACTTTTTATTCGATAATTTAAAAATAAATATCGAATAAATAATGATTAATCGAATAAAAATACAAGTTCGGTAATAGTTTTTTATTTTATTGAAAAAATCATCAATTACACGAATTTTAAAGAGAACAGATTACAAAATCTAAATTATATAAACTATTGTTTACAAATTCCAGTACTTAACATCTAAGCTCTGTAAAAAATGCCAGAAAGTCGATTCCTTGATGGTGAAATAATTCTTCCTACTTGAGAAAATAAATATTCTGACGGAGCAGAAGTTGAAATTAAGCTACTATTTTTTTTTTTTGCTATACTATAAACATTGGGATAGATGAATTCCAAAGCCTATGCCTAACCATTCCTGGATGGTTGTCTTATTTTCACCCCTCTCAAAAGTAATTTGAAAATCGATTACTCGATTTTTTTATTTGAAAAAAGTATCGATCATTTAGTCGATTTTTTTTCTTTTCCACGATTTATTCGATTAGTTTGGAAAAAACGCGGGTCTAAACTGTACAGATCAATTTGAAACTAATGAATGTGTCTTTTGAGTTCGTCAGACTTTATTTAATGAACATTCATTGCCAGATTAAGCTAGTTAGCATGTAGCACTGGATGAGTGCTGGGCATCTCAGTGATTAATAATTTTATCAGTAATATCGCAACGTCACTACGCTAATATCATTGGTTTAGCGCTCATATTAAAAGTTGACCAAAAATTATGTAAATATTCAATGGCACGGGGCCCGAAGCACGTACCACTACGTTAATCTACCTTCCGAACAATGTCATTCTCGCCAATTTTCATTAAAAGAAGAAGGTTTATGTAAATTGACGCAAATTTGTCAGTCCCAACAAACTGATAACGAGCAAGAGAATACAAATGCATGCCTGATATATAATGATTCGAGCAAATCCCGTAGTTGTTGCAGTTTGCTTTATCGAAATTTTTTCGCTGGAGAAAACGAATATATGCAGCTCATCGTTCCATTTGAAGGTTTTGATTTTCAATGATTCATCTTTTATTTACAGCGGGAAATCAGTAAAAAGATAACCCTTCTTTCACAATCATATTTCCGCAGCCAATAACTGCGGAAAAATTATCCATTTTGCATCTATGATCACAGATGCTCTCTACATTCAACAGTGGGTGATGAGTGAATGGAGGTTGTTGGTTCTCCAGCGAGGAAAACATCCCAGCATGCAATGCGCCTGACGTCAGATGAACCTGCCCTATACGTTCAGAAAAAGGTTGTATAGGGTGGCTCCCATGCCCCTCCTGGAGAAGAATGGTTCTGACCAGATTTGCATGAAATCATGTTTGGCATCTGCATTGTACTGGAGCACTTGACTGTAGGTAGGGTGACAAGGGTGCTCCTGTGCAACAACTCAAGGAATTTGACAGAGGTCGGGATTGTGGAACTTCGAGATGCTGGATGGTCTCATCGGCATATCGTGGTGCAGATAGGGCGTCATTATTTCTGTGGTGGCTCAATGTTGTCAGTAGTGGTTTCTGGAAGGAATGCACTCTTGTAGACCTGGTTCTGGATGCCCACGTTAAGACAGTCGAATCGTACGAGAAGCTTTGAGCAACCGTACGGCATCCACAGCAGAGATAAGGGCCAGAGTGGCACCAGCTTTGTCAAGACGAACCATTGGTAACCGTTTGCGAGCTGCAGGTCTGTGGGCATGGAGCCTCTAGCCAGACTCCCACTTCTGCAAGTTCACAGTGCTGCGCAGTTGCAGTGGTGCTGCGAAAGAGCAGATAGGAGAGCCGAATAGAAGTCTGTGGTCTTTAGTGATGGACGTGTATTTGTGTGGCAAAGAGCAACAGAGCGCCATCTTCCACAGTGCATCCGTCTAAGGCACACCGGTCCAACCCTTGGTATAATGGTTTTGGGTGCGATCAGTTACAACTCGTGATCACCCTTAGTGTTTGTGTTGGAACATTGAACAGTATTTGGTACATCCAGCAGACTGGAACTTGTTGGAAGGAAAAATTGTGCGAATTGGATTCGAACCAAGGAACCACGAGTATCACGCTCGACACCTCTGCCAGTTGGGCTATCACAGACACTGTACAGCAAGGTTGTCTCCATAAGATCTGACCTTATGTTTGGAGAATCAACTCCGGTTCTTATTTATTAATTTCTCCTCTGTGTTCATTAACTTTCTGATAGAAAGAATTCCCGATCTGTGAGCTGGGTGCCAGCCCTTATCAATTGAGTTAAGATGTTAACTGCTTTGCAGCCCTTAAGATGTTAACTGCTTTGCAGTCTTTCAAGACATTTAGAGACAGGCTTGCTGTATCATGTTTGTGATAGCCCTTCGGAATACTGATTAATTGGTAGAGGCGTCGAGTGTGATAGTCGTGGTTCCTGGTTCGAATCTAGGTCGCAGAATTTTTCCTTTAGTTTTTTTTTCAAATAATATTTGACTTGATGTTCAGAGAATTAACTCCAGTTCTTATTTCTTAATGATCCAATTCATGCCAAGAAAACATTCCTCATACCCTTAAACTCCGCCTTCAGCATCTTGCAAAGTCCGCACCAGACATCAAGGGTTCACGGCTTCATATTGTTTTCGCCGTATTCTAAGCCTTCCATAAACATGATGCAGCAGAAACTTCGATTCGTCTGACTAGGCAACCTTTTTCCATTCCTTAGTGTTCCAATCCTTGTGCTGCTGTGCCCACAGGAGACGCGCTTTCTTCTCTGACAGCATTGGCACCCAGATAGTCTTTGGCTTTGGTAACTCATTCGAGCTAAGGTGCGACTAGTTGTCTGTTCTGATATTGTCTTCTGGCTACCCAAGTTGTAAGGTTAGGTTAGGTGAGCAGTAATTTGTGCGATTGTTGACTTTCTAGTTTCTGCACACAAGTCTTGTTATTTCTCCTGTGGCCTCTTTCATCAAGGGTTTTCTGTCTACAGGAGTCACAATGTTTTTTCTCCTCCACCCACTCTTGATAGGTCACGAGGCACCTTGATGGTGCGTGAAAAGTTCAAGAGAGTCATCATTTCTGAAATGCTCATTCCAGCCCTCGTGCACCTCCCACCATTTTTGCTGTGTGTTCACGCTTAACTAACAGTAGGAAAATGGGCTTTATGGTATTTATACTGTGATTTGTGACATGCAAATCAGGCAGTCATTTAATTTGCTTATTTTTTGAGGTGTATCTAATAAAGTGGCAGCTCAGTTTAGAAGAAAAACATGAATTTGAAAATTCATATATCTTTTTTTCCGAAGCAAAGTTTGGGAACTTTTTGAACCTACCTCGTATAAATAAATGTGTGAATAATCATTTTAAACTCTGTCTATTGCGTTATACTTGCCTGATAATACATAATTGCACTAGAGGTGTTTAAAATTTTTTAGGGGTGCCTATTTTTTTTTCATGATGACATGGTTCGTACGAGTCCTTGAAAAGTCCTTGAAAAAGTTTTTACGTTTTCAAGGCCCTTAAAAGTACTTGAAAACTGAATAGAGTCATTGAAAAGTCCTTGAATTCTTTAAGAAAGAAGAATGGTAATTCTTCCACGTGGTTTTTCTTAACCAACTTTTATCTCAACAGACAGAAATACCAAGAAATGAGTCATCACATACTCATTTGTGGGAAAATCCCCTTTCTATACGAATGCCCTTTCTATAAATAGCTTCCATCCCCTATGTTTTCATAGCACAATTGCTAATGTTAAGTTCCCAATGAAATCTGTTAATCATTGTTGGATAGAAAATGACCCAGTTTGGGAAAGAGCATTGGAAATTATTCCATATTGGAAAATATCGATGAGCTTTTGAAGACAGTGGATGAATATGCAGAACAAACAGAAAAAAAAAGTAAATGACATTTTACTAATAGCTAAATCGAACAGTTTAAGACGAACAGCTAAGCAAAAGAAGGAGGAATTATTGGAAATGGAGAAAAACATATTAAATAAAAAAATTAAAAGCATAAATTATCAATTAATTTTTTTGAATAAATTATATATGTATATGTTAAATGTCATTTGTATAAGTATTTGCTCTTCATAAGTTAAATGAGTCCTTGAAAAACATTATTTACTCCTTGAATAGTTCTTGAATTTTTTCATTCACTTTTAAATAGAAAAACTCATACTGACAATGTTGTATATGTATAGGGTTGTGCATAACCTTCTGCTAGGGGTCTGGAAAATAAACAAAACTAAGTGGAATGTTCTGCGGTTGATAATCAAAAAGTACGTTTATTTCTGCTTTTATCACATCAATATTTAGTGGGGCCACCACCTGCTTCTCGAACAGCACGCGTCCGTTTCGGCTTTAATTTCTTGTGCAACGTTGACACAGCTGCGACGTCTTTTGCCACTGTTATTAGCAATGATGTTTTTGCTTTTCTGTGATAATTTCTCGGGCCTACTCTCAGCAAATTCGGCACGGCAGTTATCATAACCTTTCTTCCAATTGTCCGTCACACATCTATCCGATCGGTTTAACTTGTTCGCAACCCATTTGCGATCATTAAAAGACACACCTGCTTCCATTGCCTCTCGATATGCATTTGCACGAACTCTATCCACGAAACGCTGCTCTTCACTGTCATTTATTAAACCAGCCATATTTGTTTGATACCAATAGACACACAATGAACTACTCTCTGCCGAAGCGTCATAAGAGTGTGCTACAACGCTGCGGTTTAAGTCGCAGCCCCCTAGCAAAAGGTTATGCACAACCCCGTACTATAATTTTATATCAAGATGTTTATTTATATTTACTTCTCTCCTTTAAACATTTTATATTTTTTCATTTGGTTTTGTTATTTTATTTGCTAAAACTAATTATAATTTAACCTACTTGCAGAGTGTCAGAAGTGGAATTGTTTATGTGCATTGTAGGATGTATAGTAGGGTTCATCGTATTACTCGTAATTCTATTAGCATTCATGTATGTTATGTGGAATCGTGTGGAACGAAGAATGGAAACAAGCATTAGGTCTCAAGAAGAGGTGAAGTGCGATTTAAAGATTACGCAGTATGAGTTGGTAAGTCAGCATAATTGCACCAAACCGTTTCATGCCCATAACAATATATGTTGGTTGTTTTTTTTTTTTTATTGGTTGTTTTTTTTCCATTCATTTCCTATATAACAGACGTGGGCGCATGCGACTCTTCGTTGAGTAAGTGCGGCTCCCATTGAAAATTTAAACCTGTTTTTTCAGAAACTTTCACTGAATCTTATTAAATTGACTAAATCTTATATATAAAATGCTAAATCCTCCTGCTCTGTGCCCGTTTCAATAGTGACGAGCAACAATACTAGTTTCATTGTTTCCAACAACTGAAAAAACACTTGTTAAAATCCAAAAATCGCAGCCGACGAAAAAGACTATTAAAGAAATCTTTTCTTTTTCGTAGGCTACGGCACGGCCTTCTAGAAACTACCAGACCCGAACGTGGAAAAGATAAAACATTATTAAGTCAAACTGATGGTGCTATTACAGAAGTTAGTTCAACGTCACAATCTTAGTGCTTCAACAATACGGTATTGACGTAATGTTCAGGCCTGGTAGTTTCTAGGAGGCCTTGGCTACGGTTCAAAAATATATTGTCGTCATAGATTTAATTATATACATCTATTGGCATTTAAAAATAGCACGCTAGAATAAATAAATTAATCAAATTAAATGAGTAATTTTAAATTCATTACATGCATTCTTATTTTTAAATTTTGAAAAAAAAAAAAATAACATTCAAATAAAACATTTTTAAATTGATTAACAATTCAAATCACAAGTAGGTGACATTAGTTTTTACATTTTATGACATTCTTTCTATAGTAATAATTTTTCAGTTGTACAAATTGATAAAAAGGAAAAAATTCATAAATTAGAAAAATAAAAAATCAAATCGAAAAAAAAGTCAAAAGCAAATAACATTTTTTCTCATTTTTTTATTCATTAATATCTTTTTAGTTTTAAAATACGCTGTGGCTACAGTCACGGAATCGTGTACGATTTTTCAGTCCCGGAATGACATCACTTCCTGCTACGTGAAGGGAAGAGCGGTGCACGGCGGCCACGGGATCGTGAACGAGATTTGTTTCACAGATCTGCGGCTGTGAAAGGCATAGGGGGTCATTCAAGTTTTTAGCTACAATAGGGAAATTCATTCGTTGTTTAGCTGTACAAAATTTGTGATCGTGCAAAGGAAATGCAGAAATAATTTCGTTACCCTCGTCGTTTATAAACCATTTTCCAGTCATTTTAATTCCTTATTTCTCTATTTAGCAATAGGGAAGCGAAGTTCATCTTTATGTGTCGTTTTCTTTCTCTTTTTGTGGCCCCTTCAATTGTTCTAGAGTCGCATGTCCACAATTGAACATAATTTTGCTTAGAATATCCTTAACAAAGCTTTATAATTCGTTATATGATAAAAATTCGTCTTTAAAATCCATCGCACATGTGACTTGAACATTCGACGCGACCGCCGTGCACCGCTCTTCCCTTCACGTAGCAGGAAGTGACGTCATTCCTGGACTGAAAACTCGTACACGGTTCTGTGACTGTAGCCACAGCGTTTAAAATATAGTGGTCGTGCCACCCCAGAAACGGTTTGCCGAGAAATAGAGCAATGGGGTAGCAGGGTGTCTACAGGTCACGAAAGTCCCGAAAAAGTCACGAAATTGGAAAGTGGTCACAAAAGTCACAAAAAAGTAGCGAAATTAGAAAATGGGTCACGAAAATTCCAAGTCGTAGAATTAAAATTTGGTCATGGAAAAAATCTGCTCACTCCAGTCTGGGAAAAATTCTTAAAAAGGTTTTTTTTTGACGTTACAAATAATTAAATTAGGTCGTGAAATTTTTTTAAGAGGTCACTAAAAAGTCACTAAATTGACTTTCAGAAACTGTTTTTTTTTTTACCTACCCAGGGTGTCTACAGTCATTTTCAGAGTCATTTTCACTGAAGAGCAAAGTTTACATCTAATAGTTGCAAATGTGTTTTTGTGTTAGGTTATAACTGTCAAATTAACAGTAGCTACTTTGTCCCATTGTAACAGGACACATTACATTTTGGTAGGGATTAGACCTTATGTGTTATAAAATGTGGGTTTAGCAAAAAACCCAGTGAAAAAATCTCATGCCCTACCCCCTTTATCGAGTGGGTAAAGTGAAAGGTATGGCTAGCCGAAAACGGTAGGGCCTACATTTGGAAAATTAATGAGAATGAATGAGTCGTTAACCCTGAAAAGCTAATAAATTCGACCGGGCTTTTCCCCTCAGGAAAAGCATTATGAAATTTGAAAATGTCCCCCTTTATGTGTTTTTGTCTACATTAGCTAGCCATACCTTTCACTTTACCCACTCATTAAAAGGCAGAGGATGAGATTTTTTCACCAGGTTTTTTGCTAAACCCACATTTTACATGATGCTCTACAACTTTGTAAACAACACATGGGGTCTAACCCCTACCCCTACAAAATTAAAATTTGCAAAATTTACCCCTTCACCCCCAGGGAAGCGAAATGTTTTTATTCTGAATTAGGGGACATTAAAACCAAATAATCAAACGGCCCGAGCAACGCTATCAGCTTTTGTTTTCAAAGGATGTCACTAGATGGCGATGCCAGACGAAGAATGTTTCATTTTATTCATTTTTTCCAGACTTGCGAGCTTCCTGAAAATATGTACCTGCGATCTTGATTCTTTCACGGTCAGTTATACGTTGCTTGCTCCCGCATGTCCAGTTGCTGAAATTTACATGTTTTTGCGCCACAGGGGAAGACATACAATGTTGTTTACAGAAATGGACTTGAATGCACAACTACTTTGCCTGTGTAGCTGATTTTTTTTTTTCATTATTTACTTTTGTACATATAATTTAATTTTCTTTTGCTCCCAGTTCATTGTTCATAAATCATTATTTTTGGTTTAAAATGATTAGGAAAGGTTTGGAGAAGGATTTCTAGACTTATTCCCATTTTCGTGCATTTCGTTCATACTTTGTTAATCATAGTTCAATTTTTAACATAACAATCGTTAAAAAAATTACTCAATGCATCTTTTCCACCCGGGCGAAGCCGGGTAATATTGCTAGTATAAAGATAAATTAGAAAATGGATGGAAAATTTCTGGTTCGAATCCAGGTTGCCTAATTTTCTCATCCATTTTCTAATTAATATCATTTACCTGATATTTGGAGTTAAATCCAGTTTAATTTCTTTATTTCATATAAAAACAGATGTTTGAATTTTGCGCTCTTGATACATCATATGAGGCATTCCTGGTGCAGAGTTAGTTCACATAGTTTTAAATGATGATCAGCGTACTAGGGTGTCTGTTGAATCAGTATTTGGTGGTTATGGCCACCTCGATCCCCCGATATCTTTCTATTGGCCTTATTTCAAAGAACGTATATACAAAAACAGTCCAAAGACAATCAATGCCTTGTCATCACAATATCACTTCATTCATTCCCACCAATACACTTCGTGTGGCTACAAATATCTGTTGTCGAGTACAGTTGTCATTGTTAGCATTTGCTGTTATGCACGATGTTATGCAGACATTTAACTATTTACAGTGATAATTTCATATTTTTGTCTTTATTGTTTTGGGAAAAATCGACCCACAGATATATAGTAAATATACAGGGTCGGGACACATTAATATGACCACCTGTCCTCGAACATGTTGGAACGTCCCATGGTATGTAAATGGAAAATCATTACATGTCATTAAAAGCTGACAACAGCAGACATGTAGTAGCATCTGTTAACACAGCAATTGTCGCAGTCATGGGCAAAGCAAGTGACCTGTTGGACTTCTAAAAGGGGATGAGCATTGGCTATCGGGCCAAGGGGGGCAGCATTTCAGAAACGGACACCTTTGTGAACTGCTCTTGGGCTGCCGTTGTGAAGGTGTACCGCAACTGGACGAACCAGACAGTTTTGAGCAACCGAAAAAGTAACTGTGGGGCCCTGTGGGCCATCAATCCTAGAGGCAAGCGTCGGTTACGGCGCCTGGCCAAGACCAATCGGCGTGCCACCTTTGAGCAACTGACACAACAAATGAACAGTGGGGCCACTAGGCATGTCAGCACCAAGACAGTGCAATGATCCCTCTTGAGATCGGGCTCCAGAGCAGGTGTATGGTAACAGCACCCATGTTGACGCCTGTGCATCGCCGAAAGCTCCTCCAATTCGCAATGGACTATCGCCATTGGACCTGGGCTGACTGGCAAAGGGCTGCTTTCTCTGACGAGTCGCAGTTTCTGGAGAACAGAGTGGACGGGCGATGGAGAATTCGCTGGGAAGCATCTGAGAACAGGCATCCCGACACCATCGTTGGCAGACGACAGGCTGGTAGGGGATGTTTTCATATAAGGTCCGAGTCCACTGATACCACTGAATGCTGTTCGTTTTCTGACGATCGTCGCAGACCAGGTACACCCCTTCATGTGGACAGTGTTTCTTCATGGTGATGGCACCTTTCAACAGGACAATGCTCCCTGCAGTACTGCCAAAATTGTCTACGACTGGTTCGAGGAGCATGAGGATGAATTCAAGCTACTCCCATGGCCACCAAACTCCCCGGACCTCAACCCCATTGAACCATCTCGATCGCCATGTCCGCAAGCTGGACCATTCACCATGCACGGTGATGGAATTACGGGGTGCACTGATCACCGAATGGTCCCAGATATCTGCAACCACCTTCCGAGGACTTATTGACTCTCTGCCAGGTCGACTAGCTGCTGTGACCCTTGCCGCCACGGGTGGATATTCCGGATACTAGCAGGTGGTCATATTTATGTATCCCGACCCTGTATATCTTTATATGTGTATCGACCAAACTGTGGATTGCACGACTTACAAACAGCCTGTAGTTGAAAATAACTTTTGGCGATATTAGTAGCATATGTGTGCACTTCAATTGATGTATACACGCATTAAAAAAAAGCATTTTTGTTTTCCAGGTACAAGTAAAGTTGAACCACCTGATGATTGAAGGAAAGTTCCATGCAAGAGATCTGCTCGAAGTGTTCGAGAGCGTATATGTTAAACATGTAACTCTACCACGAAAGAAATGCACCACATCCAAGGAAGAAGCTGATAGACGAAAAGAAGCTTGGACAGAGTTCGTCTCGTCACCCGATGATGTTAAAAAATGTATAGTCAAAGAATTAACTGATGCTAAAGAACAGCTTACCTTTGACACAATCCCCTATGTTGCCATGACTCTGTGGAATCAGCTCAGCAAAAATATGCCACAAGGGACATTAAAGAATAAGTTCACTCTGATAAGAAAGGGTTAAACGAAATCTGAAGTTATATTAATTACCAAGATATCTGAACTCATTTTAGATAAAGGTTCTTTAATTATATTTGATAACCAAGATGAATTGATAGACCAAGTTATGCGTGAAATTCTGTCAAATAAGCGGAAATCAAATTATTATTAAGAAAATGATTTTTAGAAGTATGGCACAAAACCGAAGGCGATACTATTCCCACTTTTAAGCTTGTTCTAGTTGGTGATGGAGGGACAGGAAAGACCACATTTGTGAAACGTCATTTGACTGGAGAATTTGAAAAAAAAATGTTTCTATTCTTGGAGTGGAAGTTCATCCGTTGGTTTTCCATACAAACCGTGGTCCTATTAGGTTTAATGTATGGGATACAGCCGGTCAGAAGACATTTGGTGGTTTGCGTGATGGTTATTACATCCAAGGTCAATGTGCTATCATCATGTTCGATGTAACTGCCAGGGTGACTTATAAAAATGTTCCCAATTGGCACAGAGATCTTGTTTGTGTTTGTGAGAATATTCCAATTGTGTTATGTTGAAGCAAAGTTGATGTTAAAGATAGGAAAGTCAAAGCCAAATCTATCACATTCCACAGAAAAAAGAATCTTCAGTACTATGATGTTAGTGCCAAGAGTAAATTATAAGTTTGAAAAGCCTTTCCTTTGGCTTGCAAGAAAATTGATTGGCGATCCAAATCTTGAGTTTGTGACCATGCCTGCTATTGCTCCTTCTGTTGGCCTGTTGACAGTTAAATAGTGTGAATATTTTGAGTGAGAGTTACCATGAAAATTTGCTAAATTATATTGAAACATTTTATTTTTAAATTGTAATATGAAACATCTTTTCATGTATCTGTAAGAGAAACGTTTCTCTCAAAACAGAAAATAAATAAAAAAAAAAAAAAATTGAATAAAAATTTGTACAGATAATTTAAGAATACTTGAGTCCAGCATTGCAGTCAATACCATATCTTTGCTCTTGTCTATCAGTAAAGTATACTACTCAACCACTCTCACAGCCCACTGAAAGATTCTTAATTATTACAGTACGTCACAAAAGTTTGGGATATCCCAAAATTTATTGCTGGGCATCCACGATGGGTGCCAATACACGATTTGTTTTTAGGATAAAATTTTTATTATTGAGGAATTATCATAACTTCATCCAGTGTATTAACTCTACAAAATTTTTAGTAAGTACCTTTTAAACAAAAGAATTTATTGGACTGTACATGTCGTACATTTGTCTCAAAAACAAAAAAATTATTTCAAAAGTTTGGGATTTGTTTTTCACCATTTTGTGAAATTTCCTTTAGCATGAATTACTGCTTCACAATGCTTAGGCATACTCAAAATTAAGTTATCATAATAATCTGCATCAATTTTTGCCCATACATCTCGGATACATCGAATCAAGTCTGATTTCGTCCTGGGACATAACTTTCTCACGCAAACCTTAATTATCACCCACATATTCTCAATTGGGTTTAAATCTGGGAAGTTATGCTACCCGGCCACTCAATAACACGAATGTCTTTTTCTTGAATATATGCTTTACCTTTCTTTGACCTATAAGCAGGTGCACCATCATGTTGGTAAATAAAGTCATCATCCGGAAAGATTCAATCAAATAACTTTCCAACCATTTGCAATAAACATCGGAATTAAAGGAGAAGTTGGAGCCAAACACTGTGGACAATATTCAACAAGGAAGACAGGAAACCACTGATCCACATAAGATATTTATTCTGATGAATGCGCATTTTGGCAGCCACGCTGCCTTCTTCAGTGTACACGGAGGACCTGAACAGCTTTGTCTGTGTTGATCAAATACTCCGTGTACGCTGAAGAAGGCAACGTGGCTACCGAAATGCGCATTCGTCAGAATAAACATCTTATGTGGATCAGTGGTTTCCTGTCTTCCTTGTTTCATCGGAATTAACTTTTGAACTGATGATGATACAAAGTTCTCCTACACCTTTACTTCCAAAACATCCCCAAACTATAACCTTAATTGGATTCTTTGCTTAACGATTCACACAGGATCGTTGAGCTGCTTGGTTACGGGATCTCCACACTCTATTTCTGGTATTCAAATCTAGACAAAACATGGATTCGTCACTGAACAAAACTTTGCTCCACATTAACGGTGTCTAGTTCAAGTGTTTTGTCGCCCATTCGAGACGTTTTTTCTTCTGACCTGATGTTAGAATTGGCTTTTTTGATGCGATGCATGACATGATATCCATATCTGCTAGTCTTTAACACAGCATTTTCTTTCCTTTGCGTCCTATCCTGAACTCCATAATAGCTACTATTACCTTTTAATAAATAAATATCTTAATGTTCTCCTCTTTTAATGCAAAAACTAGTAAGACAACCATCTACATGACTACATCTATCTACAAGGCTCTTTTTCAAACTTGGATATTTTATCATTTTATTATCTATTTTTGTATATTTTAGTTTACTAGTTTTTACATTAAAAAAGAAGAACACTAAGATATTAATTTATTACTGAACACTCCTTCTCGATTAATAATTATCTTTAATGGCAGCTATGCGTGCGTAGGAGGATTTATTAGCAAAGCTCTTCTCATTTATACAAATTTTTGATTATCGAATGGTCGCACAATTTCTTATCGAGATCAACTTTGCATAAAAGTGGTTTTAATTCATATTAACGGGCGGCACTAGCTTTAGTGTCCCCATGCGAGGCAATGCAAACCTCTAAAATATGCGCCTTTTTAACGTTAGTTTGACGCCGCATCCTACAATGTGCTCCCATGCGACACTTACTTTGCTTACCATTTTGCACAGCATATTTTACTGCTCTTCTTGGTTATTCAATTATTTATCACAAGCTAATTTCACTTTTTTAATCACTTTTTCAGAAGATTTAAAGAAAACAGCTGGTGACCATGCTACTTTACATCTGTTCAAGAAAAGACTTCTTCTTTCACCAGGTCCTGCCTCCTCTTGATTAGGAGATGACCTATCCCTATTAGAGACAAAAACCGTTAACGGGCATTAAGTAATTGACAAGCCTCGGAAGTAGGTTAGATTTAGCCAGGAAGTCTTTAACAGTCGATAGAATAAAGCGGGAGTGAGATTTGGTATCCGCATTAAGCAGGAGAACAGTTGGAAAGTCAAAAGGGATCTTTCGGATTCGGAACAGGGTTGACAAGAAAAGACTTTTACTTTTAATGTTATCTCTTAAGTCTTAAGAAAATGTGAACTTAAGGAATTACCGGGGTTACATGTGCTGTTTTCTTTTTTCCTCGATCATTCCTCTGGTAGCTTACTTTGCATTTTAGGTGAGATTTGTAGGTTCAGGTCTTTCCCGCTTTCATTTGAGGAGGGGGCGGAGTAGTGATTCCTTCATTATTAATTAGTCCTTTTGTATTTGTATTTTGTGTAAAATTGAGATTATTATTGTAATGTGTGATCACACAATTTAATATCTGTACGTGTAATACCGTAAATACTGTATTAAGCGACCGGGCGCTTATTTGCAAAAATTCAGTGGACCCCCAGGCGCTTAATGCAAAGGGCCAGTATTACAGGTCCGGCGCTTATAAAATTCTGCACAACTGTGATGAATACTATTATACAAAATTCTCGCCCTTCTTTGCTAATGTAACCTGCTGTGTTTTCCATTCCCGTTAAGCTCAATGCTAAACTGTTTGCCTGTAGCCTCTGTAGAATGGTTTTCAGCCTACTCTACTGTTGCAAGATTAAAATTGATGCTATAACTGTGAAGTTTTCATTTTTTATCAGCTATGTTGCTTGACTGAATCCAAAATTAAAAGCAAGAAATTAGAAGACTGAATCATACTGGTACCTAATTTCCGGTTTAGCAGTGGCATTTGGGAGAGCAAAAATTCCCCGTGAGAAAGCAGCAAGAAAAGAAAAATCCACGAAATGAACTAAAATAAGCGCCCGGGCGGTTATTGAAGGTCCAGCGGTTATTTGCAAAAATTCAGCGGACCCCCAGGGGCTTAATGCAGGCGGGCCGGTATTTCAGGTCCGGCGCTAAATACAGTATTTATGGTAAATAAAATGTGAGTGGATGTGCTTGCTGCTACACCAGGTAAGAAAGGGGTGGATAATGTTAAGACGTACGGAAAATGTCTTGATCAAAATAATAGACTATTCACTTTTATTAAACCATGAATGACCATGCCTTTTCTGCCTAAATATAATGATTCGAATCAGTGGATATCGAAATGCATAATTCGACAATGAAAAAAGTCCAGTTGAGAACCAGAAATCCGGAACTTTTTGGTTTGACCATAAATATTAGCGAGAACGTTTCATAATTGTGCAAAATTAAAAAAATAGTAATAAAATATGTGGATGCCAAGATGTTTGTTTATATAAATCATTCTAAGGTTGAGGAAATCTCACATCAATGTTTATAGTTTTAATCTGATTTATACCTCGACATGTAAAATAAAGTAAAAAATGTACATTGCCAGAGTACGTTTTTTATATGAATATACATGAATTAATAGATATAGAATTCAACCATGCCCATTGGCAATACAAAGAGTTTTATTAAAATAAATTCAACGCGAGTAGAATAATAAATGTAATAAATAAATTTATAATTTTTTTTTCATCAAATGTATTTGTATAATTATTCGGTCTCTACAGTATTTTACAAAATGCTCAAAAATTCTTATACTGGTGGGGTTTTTTTATATTTATTTATTTATTTATTTATTAATTTATTAATAATTATTTAATTGGAGAGAAATCAGTACAGTAGGGCCTCGACATTCGCGGGGGTTAAACGTTCCCGAAAACTGGCGCGAATATTGAATCCGTTCCTAGAAACTGTTTTGTGGCTTTGAATCCGCGAATGTCCAGAGGTGGCGCGCGGTCTGTGAGACCGCATTTTGAAACTACTTTTTTTTAATGATCAAAAATGAAATTCATGAATATTTTTTATATATCACTTAGTTTACCTCATTAGTAATAGAAAACCTCAAAAAACTTTTCAATATTATCTAAAAAAAAAAAAAATAATAACTTCTAAAAAAATAACTTTTAAAAGCCTTATTCCCGAAATATTCATGTCTAATTTTGACGGAAAAAGAAGGCTTTTTAAATTTCATTCTAAAAGTTGCGTTTTTTTAGATAATATTGAAAAGTTTTTTGAGATGTCTTGTTAATAATGAGGTAAATTAAGTGATAGATAAAAAAAGATTCATGAATTTCATTATTGAACATTAAAAAAACGTAGTTTCAAGATGCGGTCTTGTAGACCGCGCGCTACCACCCGTGTTACAAACACACGCGCAACCTCTGGAGTGTTAAGTAATTGTTAGAGCCGCAGTGTAACCAACTATCCGGAAAATTTTACTGAATTCTTTTCTATTTTTTTTCTTTTTTTAAAGTTTAATTGGCCATCGGGTTCTGGTACAGTGTCAACTGAAAAGAGCTCCATCGGCTTTAATTAATTTCTTGGAGCATTAACGTAGGCTACAGAGCATTAACATATTACGTCATTTTATTAAAGGAAAAACAGTAGACTCCCTATTAGCCGAAGTATATGCAGGGGCGTAACCAGGATTTTACATGAGGGGGTTCGATGGGGGAATAAAATGTAGAATAGTTTTTTAGTAGAAACAAAGAAAAACAAATGAACTTAAACAGGTCAGGAAAATAAAAGGGGGGTTCCTTTGAATCCCCCAAACACTCAAAGTTACGCCCCTGAATTGCATCTTAGAAGTGTATTGGTTAAACTTTGGGATTTTGGAGGGCTGTTGTCGAGTCTACTATATATGGGAGGCCCCTTGTTGAAATCTTCAGTATTTTGAAGGCCTGTTGGGGAATCTTCCGAATTTTAGAGGTCTATTGATTAATCTTATGGATTATTGATTTCTGTTAAGGGTCTTCTGATTTTATAATTCTTTTAATAGTATTTTGGAGGCCTAGTGACAAATCTTCAGAATTTTGGAAGTCTAATAAAGCATCTTTCGTGATTTTGAGGCGTGTTGGTTAATATTACGGATTTTGGCCAAAAGGCCTCCGAGGCCTTTTAAATAATTTTCTGGCTTTTAAATTTCTACTAATGGGTCTTCCGGATTTTGGAGTCCTATTATTAGTGTTTTGGAGGTCTATTGATTAATCTTTTGGAATTTGGAGGCCTAATAAAAATCTTCTGGACTTTGGAGACATGTTGGTTAATCATCAGGATTTTACATGGGGGGGGGGGGGGATAAAATGTAGAATAGTTGTTAGTAGAAACAAAGAAAAACGAATAAATTTAAACAGATTAGGGAAATAAAAGGGGGCTCCCCTGGTTACGCCCCTGATATGGGCGGGAATTGATGAAAAGATCGGAGCAAGAACACATGAAAAACTCTCCCCTTCCTCAGTTCTTGATTAGATGTATAATATATTCCTGATATGGTCGTTAGAACAGATGGCCAGTTAATCCGAAAAAACATACTACGCGTAAATCAGTAAATATGTATGTCATTTAAGTTTTCTTACATTACGTATAGTATTAGCAGAAGTGTATACAAGGAATATAAAAATACTCTCCAAATGCATTTATCCCACTGTGTAACAAGGCATGTAATTCCTTTAATGGGGCCATTCCAAAACCTCTTCTTTCACTTCATCGTCCGACTGAAACCTGCGGCCTTTCAGATGTTTCTTGACATCCCCAAACGCATGAAAGTCACACGGAAATAAGTCAGGGCTGTAAGGTGAATGCTGCATTGCTTCCCAGTTGAACTTTTTGATGAGGTAGAGAAGAAGCACTCGTTCTGTAAGAAGTCCAGGACGCTTGCATTTGATGGCCGCGCGCAGTGCCTTCAATGTTTCCCCATAGCGTGCTGCGTTAACTGTGGTGCCTTTTTCAAGAAAATCCAGTAAAATCGGGCCTTTGCGATCAAAAATCACGGTCAACATCACCTTCCCCGTGCTGTATGCGATTGCTTTCGATTTTTTTGGGGGGGTGGTGACCTATAATGTTTCCATTGACGACTTTTGCGTTTGCTTTCGGGCTGGATATGAAAGCACCAAGTTACCATCCCCTGTAACGATTCTGTCGAGAAAACTCTCTCCTTCCTGTTCACAGCGAGTTAAATGTTGCAGGGACATGGCCATTCGAACTCCAAGATGTTCCGATGTTAATGGAGTGAACGGTTCCACGACTAAGGCCAATTTTAGCAACCACGACATCGATTGTCACTCTTCTGTTTTCCTTTAAGACAGCGTCAATTTTGGCTTTGGAATCATCCGTGACGGCGCGGTTTGCTTGTCCAGGTCGTCAATCATCTTGCAACGACGACCGTCCCTCCGAAAACCTCTTGCTCTATGCCCAAACACGAGTGAAGGTTAGGCAGTCGTTTCCATAGACGTTCTGCATACGACGATGAATTTCAGAAACTGAAACTCCTTCACATGTCAAAAAACAAATTACTGTTTCGTTGACTCCATTTTGTTGTTTGGACGAAGCGATCACTCGCAGAACTTGAAGCGCGAGCTATCGTTCTTTCTCACGTGATGCGACACTTGCGAGGCCTTGTTAATCTCCCCCATTTTCTCAAAATGTTTCAAGTGGGAAAGTGTGATTAAAAATTGTTATAGCTTAGATTGTTTATCGAGTTTACTCCTCCTCCTCCATGGTATAAGTAATATTGTGGTGGTGATTGTTGAAGGTTTTTAGTATGTTGTCAGCACTGTTACTTCAAATTGTTCACTATGATGGTATCATCTACTGTAGCTTGTTATTTGCCCTTTATGTATAATCCTTGTATGTGTTGTAGAAATATCTCTGCTAACATTGCACTTTGAAATAAACAGCACTTAGTTTTCAATTAGGTATTTATCATAATTTATTATTGCGCTAAGCTTGTTTTCTAATAATAAGAATAATATATAAACGTTACATAAAATAGATTTTTTTCTATTAACGTTTTATGTACATATACTTTACAAAGAATTTAATAAATATCATCATATTCACAATATTCACAATGTTTAAATAAAATTAAACAGACATTAACCGATACCACCACCACCCCCAATAGAACCTCCAGCACCAGCACTGCCGCCTGCACTTACGTCTCCACCAGCATTAACACTGCCGCCTGCACTGACATCTCCACCAGCATTAACACCGCCGCCTGCACTTCCACCCAAACTCCCTCCACCGCCACCATTAACGCCGATACTTCCTCCGCCACCTGCACTTCCACCTAAACTCCCTCCGCCACCTCCACTGCCGCCTAAATTGCCCCCTCCACCCCCACCTGCGCTGCCACCCAAACTCCCTCCGCCACCTCCACTTCCGTCTAAATTTCCACCTCCACCGCCGCCTAAATTGCCCCCTCCACCTCCACTTACACCGCCACCTGCGCCGCCACCCAAACTTCCTCCGCCACCTGCGCTGCCACCCAAACTCCCTCCGCCACCTCCACTTCCGCCTAAATTTCCACCTCCACTGCCACTTCCCTCTATACCTCCACTGGCACCAGCACTACCGCCGATACCTCCACCGCCGCCAGCACCACCACTTGCACTGCCATCCAAACCTCCTCCGCCACTGGCACCACCGCCTAGGCTTCCACTTGCGCCAGCACTGCCACCGATATTTCCACTGCCTCCTGCGTTACTGCAAACACATTCACCATCAGCATTCCGTTTCGATCGTTTTTCTTCAATTGGATCTAGAAAAAATACACAATTAGGAATTTTTATTTTATCAAAGAATAAATTATCTCAATTCCAAATTCTCGATACCAAAGCTCTCTTTCTTCTGCTCTTCCTGGTCGTTATTCTGTATCCAGTACCGGGAATCGACACTTGCTGTCAATACGATGAGTACCGCAACGCCAATTTGCAAGAGTTTTGGTGTTCCACCCATCTTTAAAGAAAAGCAGTTCATGGTCAATTTTGAATTTTGTTATACTTATCACAATTTAAATATTTATAAACTTCATACAACTTAAAAGTAATAAGATATTACGAGGGAAAGTCACTGCCTAGTTCAGCAGCAGCCCAAAGAATTTTATCTCATCAGTGGTTGGTTTTACTGGTGTTATTTATTTCTTCTCCTCACATTTACAATTTACGGAGTCTCACCATAAAATCTAAACAAGTTATACCTGTGTGAAAGGGGGTGTTCTGCCGAACTCATTCTGAACTCAATTACAACATCTATCAACCGAAAATTCAAAATTGCAATTAAAGGCAGACACCGAACTTAACACTCCAGAGGTAGCGCGGGTGTTTGTAACAAGAGTGGTGGCACGCGGTCTGTGAGACCGCATTTTGAAACTACTTTTTTTTAATGTTCAAAAATAAAATTTCATGAATATAGTTCATCTACCACTTAATTTGCCTCGTTATTAATAGAAAACCTCAAGTTTCTAAGTAGGAAAATATTAATAAACAAAAAATAGATTGGAAATTAACTTGGTAAATATTTTCAGCAATAGAAAATTAAAAAGAAGTATTAAAAACAAAAAAAAGATTTTTACTTAAATTTATTTTAGTAACGAAGTTGGTGGCGCGCGGTCTCTGAGACCGTGGATTATGCTATACTGACTTCTAGACGGGTCCGAGTTGGGAGAATACAGAAGTGGTCATTTGTTTCTTTTAAATTCATAAGAAGATATTCTCAAAAATGTAGTGCCGCGGTCCGTGAGACCGCGCGCCATCTTTGGAGTGTTAAATCTAGTTAACCTTGACTAGATTCGTTTCCTTCTGTTTAACATTCTTCCTTTTGTTTTTTGGAAACCAACTGAGTGAGCAACAAGTGAAGTGGGTTTGATCTGAGTGGATGAGGTACGAGTTTACATGATTTGAAGAGAATAGGAAAGAGAAATTGTGCAGAGCAATAGTAAAAGTGAGAGCAATCCTTCATGGAAGAGGAAAGCATTCAAGGTTCGTCAAGACATGCACCACCCACCCTGTACTTCTGATTGAGAGTAGGAATCTGTAGAACTCACTTTAGACACTTTGAGAATTGTAATTAAGATAAATAAAACTTCTTTAATTAAAAGAAAACGAATAAATTAAAATAAACAATAGAAAACAATGAAGAAAGTCACCCAATTGGATGGATTTCCAGCTCGCATCTTCCTCTTCCAGGAGACTAGCCGTATGGGATGAAAGGATGATGATGAAAATAGACAAACACATACATCTATACCCTTGGCGGGATTCGAACCCGCAACTCGCTGGTTACAAGAGCGGCAAGACCTGCGCCTCAACTCTCTCGGCCACCGAGCCAGCAAGTTACCCAATTGATAAAGTAAATGTTGAAGGACGAAACACAAATGAAACAAAGGTCTTGTGGAGAAACTCAGATGAAATCACTTCCCTTGCACTCAACAATCCTGATCACAACAATCAAACTAATCATAATATCGCACATTGTATTTGTTTTGTTTTTTATTATTATATCTTCCATTCATTCAAAAAATTTATTACTGAAGATGGGAAAAAATCCCGAAAACGTTATAGTCATCTACGTGTTACGAATCATCGAACATTCATCATAGACCTTCTTCATCTGTAACTGTGTGCTTCCCTGTGTTCGTGCAACATTTCTTCACTAGATCCTCGTTTCTTCGGTATTTCATCTGGGAGACTTTGGGTGAAAGTCAATTGGGTGATTTTTTTCATTGTTTTCTATTATTTATTTTAATTTATTCGTTTTCTTTTAATTAAAGGAGTTTTATTTATCTTAATTAATATAAGAGAAAATTTTTATTGCAGTTCGGATACCGGGGCACGGGGGCGTTCGTTTTCAATATAAAATTTTTTGGTCATGGAAGATCATTCAAGCAATTTATGCGCATCTCCTTTTTCATTGTTTAAACTTGGAAAGAGAGCATTAGAAAATTGACCTTTTCAGATACATCAAGGCCTATACTTCATAAGCCGCCTTTTTTTATTTTTAGATATTTGGCGGAACTCAGAACGAACTCCTGACTTCGATTCTTGATAAGCCGCCTCCACATCAGAAGAAAAGACTTCAAAAGATTAGAATATTGGAAAAATGAGCACCATTACAATTATCTTACTATAACAATACACCAAGCCAGCATTTCAGGAATGATAAGAACACGAAATAGATTTCCATCTTATGTCCATCTCGGTGCTTCATGACCTCAACGTTTATACTTCGAATATGCCGAAGAGAGCTTTTTCTTTCAATTTTACCGCAATTGGGTGAAGCTTATCTGGAGATACATACAGGGTGACCCAAACTTATCCTATAAACATTCCATCTATATAGTTTCGATCGCGTGTGAGGTATCGACGTTTGTCTATTTTCTTGAAGAGTTGTTAAAGCAAATAAAGAAAACACTTGAACGTGCAGATCACTTTGATTCTGCATATTGACAGAACATCACATTGAACTCCAAAACAAAACTAAAAAGTAACAAGTCAATGTCGAGGAAGCCCCTCAAAATGGTTCCCCCCATCTCCAATGCAACTGCTCAAATTAACCGCCAAGTCAATAAAACACTTTCACACGTGTTACAAGTACGACGATTCCTCTTCCTGTTTAGCATATGCAAAACAGGAAGGGTACATTTAAGAAGAAATAGGTAAACCTACGTTTTTTCTAGGAAAAGACTCTAAATAAAAGAAAATAGACAAACGTTTTTCGCCCTCGAAAAGCGCTTACAGGATTATCCTGTATTTTTCTTTTTTAAAAGTTGTTGTGGTTAAAGAGTCTTTTATTGTATTGAACATATCCACATCTCTTCTCCCCTTTTATATTTTTTCTGCAATTGTTGTTTGTATTACTGGAATTAATATTCTTCTCACTAGATGTCATGTGTATAGGACATTTTTTGTTCCATTTGAACCATACAATGTTCCTAAACAAGTATGCCGGAGAAGTTTGGCTCACCCTGTATATGGTTGGAAGAGCCTGTTTTTGAATCCAGTTCGGCTGTTTGAATAACCCTCAACATCATGTACGATCATGTTTCCTATTTTTGGTTAGTATTTGTGCAAGAAAGTTGTTTTGTATATCCTGTTTCCTTTTTAAGAACTTACCTTGTTCGCTGGAAATTTCGAAATTTAAGCAACTAGAAGAATCGAGGAAGAGTCCCGACGAAAGCTCATTGGATGTTTCTTCGCTTTTCTATGTTGCATTCAATCCAATGAGAAAATGATCGCATCCGTTTGTTTCGGAGCTTTTTCACCAACTTAGGCCCCCAGAAGCACCAAAATGGATTTGAGTTAAAGAACGTTCCACTAGGAAGGCGACAGCGTGATTGAATTCGCCTTAGTTTCTTTGCAGTGGTCTGTCTGAGATCTCGCTTTTATTGGTTCCGATTTTTTTCTAAACATTGATTTATTCTCTTTCTAATTCAGAAATTGTTTTTTCCGTTTTTATGCTCGCGCATTTGAAAGAATTCTTATCAGAAAATATCCATTTGAAAAAAACCTTGCTTGAAAATTCTAATGTTTTTTTTGTAATATTTTTTATTGTTTTTAATATTTCCTCTCTATTCAAGGTTTACATGCGAAAATATTTTTTTATTCATTGAACCCGAAATTTCGCGAGTGATATTCAAAATAGGCTTTTTTTCTTTGGTTTCACGTTTGAATTTTAAATTTCTTTTCTTTTTATTATTCAAATAGCAATTCCGTAATATGATGGAATCGAAACCAAACCATTCGAATTCTCTGATGTAACAATTTACAATTTTAATTCTAACCATTCATAATATAGAGCGCAGGTTGCTTCTGTTCTTAAGAATGGGGGAAAACCTAGGTTGGATATAGAAAATATTCGTGTCTCTTAGGCTTCTATGTTGTATACAAAGAGAAAAAAGAAGACGAAATAATCTCCCTGTTTAAAATCATGACATTGAAAATAATAAATGAGCGCCAAAATATGAAAAATAATTAATTAAAAATAATTCTAAGCATGTGTAAACAGGTAGTGGCTCATTTCAATATAGAATTTTTTTAGTAGAACAACGTGCCCACGTGCACAGAATTTGTTTATTGTTGAACGTTTCACTGTGCACGTGGCCAGATTGGGAAACAAACAAAAAAAAAAAAAAAAAAAAAAAGGGAAACGACTGGTGATCTGGCAGTCGTTGGGCAAAGCGTGTGTCATCATCGCCACAAGCAAAACTGTCTGATCTCCAGCGAGCTGGCCGGCCGTGCACAGCTCTGACTTCTGCAATGTCGGAACATGCGAACACTCTCATTCGAGCAGATCGACGGATCACAATCAAACACTTTTGACAGATCACCGTAGACATTCTGCAAGCGCCTATGAATATCTGAGATGCCCTGGTTTTCCGCCAAAAGAAACTCAATCACTGCCCGTTGTTTGGAACGCACCTCCATTGTAGACGCCATTTTAACAGCTCACTATAGCGCTATCACCTATCGGACGTCAATGAAAGTATACGAGACGAAGCGGAAATGTTTCAAAATGTTCCACAAGAAATGTCCACTTTTTTCAACCAAAATTGACCGAGAAAAAAAAATGTGTTGCATTACTTGTTGAACTCCCCTCGTATATGACCCAAACTGTGCGTTATTGGAGAGTCCTAACGGGCAAAAGGAAAAGATCCTTAATTGACCCCTTGATGTTCTTGTTCTTTCTTGAAACAGGGGTGCATTCTCTTCTGAAAGGACAGACAAGAAACTGAATGGGCTTTTAGCACATTACATAGTGAGGTGAAAGATAATCGTTTAAATGGTTAGCGTTGTTGCACATTCACAAAGATACTTCAATTGACACGCAAGAAATATTGTCCACAACTGGTTCCAAGAGCAATCACGCACGTGAACTGGCCTCCGCAAAGCCCTGACCTCAATACTTACTTACTTACTTTTCAAACCCGCTTATCCGTTAGGGTCGCGGGGGCAGCAGCCCTATGGAGGATCTCCAGCGATCGCGATCTTCCGCCATCAGGCGCATGTCCTCCCTGGTAATATCCAAGCGACTCGAACCCAGATTCTCCAGGTAGTCTAGCCACCTGGTTCTAGGCCGACCCCTTGGTCTCTTACCCACCGGCTTGGAAAAGAACAACTGCCTAGGAAGACTAGTTTGCGGCATCCGAATCACGTGGCCATACCAGCGCAACTGAGACCTCTCAATGCGGAGAAGTAGCGGCTCAACACCTAAAGATTCCCTTATTGTATTGCTGTACACTCTATCTAGTAGGGTAACACCTGCAACACCTCTCAGAAATCTCATTTCGGCCGCTTGTACCCGCGATCGCACTCTTTCGGTCATTACCCAAGCCTCATGACCATAGGTGAGGATGGGGACAAAGATGGATTTGAAGACGGAGAGCTTAGCTTTGTTACCTGACCTCAATCCCATTGAGAATCTGTGGGATGTCCTAGAGAGGTCATTGAGAAGTGAACCAACTCTTGGCGGAATATTGATGTTATTGTGGCCAAAAATAAGTGTTGAGACCTTCCAGTAGTTGGTACAATCAATGCTAAGGCGAATGCGTACTGGCCCTACAAAATATTACTGTGTGCGACTTTTTTTTTGGTCAGGCAGTGTAAATGAAAATATAACCATAAAATCGGTTAACGAAAGAACAGTCTTTTGTGCCAAAATAAAAAGAAACTTATCTATGGGATTTGGTCCTATTTTAAAATCATTAATTAAAGTTACATAGGGGGGGGGGAGGGCGCCGAAATCATGTTAGAAACCCCCACTGTTCGTTATTTTCAATTTATTTCCGAATGTTATTCAAATTATATTTTTACCACTTAATCGTGACAGAATCGCCGCTTTCTTTATTAATTTTTGAAAAAAGGAAGAATTGCGTAACTTTATTGCTACGGAATAATAATGAGTTAAAAAGAAGTTTGCATTAAACACGCAGACATACATAAATTTAAATTAAAATAAAATTCATATATGTTTATGGCTTAAAGGTGAAGTGTGGTTGTGCGTGTGTGTGGATGTATGCACGCTTGCGTTGTGCGTTTATGCTTAATGCTTCACCTGTAAAGTTTAAAATTTAAGAGAAAAAATTTAAACAAGCAATTGAAACCAGCAGATATAGAAATTGTATTTTTTATGGTTTTAGAAGGGTCCTATTCAGAAAGAACTAGAACGATAAACTCTTTTAAGAAAGATGCAAAACCATGAGTTCCCAATTTAGTTAAAACGTCATAGTAATGTGAGACTCTGAGAATATGTACATCAAATTTCACCCTTCCATATTGAAGCGTAGAAGGCAGAACCATTAAGGAACCCATAGATGCTTCGGCTACTTAACAATTAAGTAGATTTTTAGTAAGGCGGGTGCGCATGTTCGTCTTAATAAATTGAAAGGATTCAGGAAATAGCGATTTTTGGTAGCACTTTTATTACTTTCCACGCGTTTCGAGTGAACCTCATCGTCAGAATTATGTATACTACAAATCAGTTCAGACAATCGACAATCGAACAGTGAAGTGTACATTTCTTCAGATGGGACGGAAGCTCATCGAACCAGAATAAATTCCAAATGAAATACATTGAGGTACTCAAGAACCCTGACCAACCCAAGCGGTCTTCCATATTAAGAAGAAAGTATGATTGACGATTGTCAGAAAGAAAATACAAACGAAAAAAAAAAAAACGAGGGTGGAAAATACAAACGCCAGCCGACCTGGATGGTTCTCTCCACTTCATCATATGCTCCGTGCTCGATTCGGTCACCGAGCTGGCCACTGAAGCAGGTGGAAGTCCGCGTCATGTTCCTCGAACCAGTCCAAGACCATTCGAGCTCGGTGACAGGGAGCATTGTCCTGCTGAAACTGCCGTCATCACCAGGGAACAGTCATCATGAACGGGTGCACCTCCCTACAGTGTGTCCCAGGAGACCAGCACTCCTCCTCCACCCGCCCCACAGTGCGGCCAATTGCCAAAAAGCTGGCCAAAATTCGAAAATTCAAGTAATTCACTCCAAAATGGAATCTTAGCGGTTTTTGGGGTCGCTGATTACAAATTTTATGTCAAATGTACGGAAATTCACCCCCTTCACCCCTAATCGACCACCCCCTGGTGTATAATATCATGTATTATTTATCATAATCAAGTTACATATCGTTTTTGAGGGTTTTGGGGGGTCGCTGATTACGAATTTTCTGTCAGAATTATAAAATTCGAAATAGCAAATACAAGATGGCGTCCGTAGTTGAGATAACCCAAGTTCAATAAAAAGTGACAAAGCCTCGTCGTTCGTGAAAGGTAAATTTGAATTTGCAGATTCCAATGATTTTCTGTACTTTTTAGCTTTGGTTGGACTTCCTTCCGAGATAGCACGCACTACTGTTGCAAAATCTGTTTTACCTTCAGATCGTAATTTACTTGTTGTTGAGTATTTACCTTCAGTTGAAACATTACCTCGTAGATCTTCGGTTTTTCTGCGCTTTCTTCGTTCTGATGATTCTGAAAAAGTAAGTTCTCGCCGACCTACTTTACAATTCTTTTCAATATCCTCTTGTTTTGTATTAATATTTTTGGATTTTTTTTTATCATCTTTTTTCAACTCAACCAATCATAATTTTTTCTTATAAATTTTTCTTCAGTCCTATTACTTGAATCTCATCTTGTTTTTATCTTATACACCAAATCTGATATTTGCCGTTTCTCGTTTTCTGATAAATAATAAGTCGCATTTTGGTTTTCAGACAAAAATTTTTCGATCCTTCCATAAATCACGTTGATATCATCCTTCAAAATATCTTTTATTACTTGGAATAATTGTAACCTTGGTAAATCAACAGTAGTGGACATACTGGAACCTAAAAATAACATTATTTTTATAGTTGAGAGAAAATTCTGAAAAAAATCCTATGGGTTTTTTGAAAAATTAACGCATTCGATTCGTTTAAGAAAAATAATAGCTTATCGCAAAAAAATTGTTGAATAATTATTTGTTTAAACAATTTCTTAATAACTTTTGGGCAACATTATTATTGCTAATTGTTGTTTAAGGCATGCCAGATTTTTATTGCATCATCAAGTACGGAAATTTCAATAAGATTAAATTTTTGACTGGGAGGTTTGGGCAAAGCATCCTTAACAATTCAAGTGGCAGGAGGTGGCAGCTGAATTTTGGCTTAATCGATAGTTAATACTTTTCCAAGTAACCTCCAAAAGGTTAGAAGACAGCATTCGACAGCGTTTTATTGGCATTTCATTTGAAAACTCAAATTTTATTGGAAAAAAACGAAAAAAAGTACCCTTATTATTGTGCTGCTAAAAATTTTCTGTCAAAGAAATGACATTTACAAAATGTTTTACGTATTTTACTAACCTTCAAACGTACATTCCATTTGGTTTTATTAGATTTTCTTTGCTGCACGTGCTTTCACACGTTTAAAAGTTCTGCCGAATAACTACACCAATAGTGCGCTTGAAAAAAGACCAAACTCCAACTGAAAATAAAGAAAGAATTTGGGGTATAGGACGTTACTCTTAACCATTTTGAATTCTTATAGGAACCCTCTAGCCAACTGCGTACTAAAAAACCTTATCTAGACACTTTGATTTTTCGAGTTTTGGCCAGCTGTTTGGCAATCGGCGCGCCCGTACGGTTGTCTGCTGACAGGATAGGTCCGTGGCCTCGTACTGTCTGCGCCAAATGCGCAGTCTGCCGTCCGCATGATGAAGTAGGAACCGCGATTCGTCGGACCAGGCGACCTTCTTCCACTCATCCAGTGGCGATGCCTGTCTGTGTGTTCATAGGAGGCGCGCTTTCCTATTTTGCCGTTGGGATGCTCCCTTATTGAACTGGGTTGTTCCCGTCCTGTTGCTGTGGATGATTCGTGCCAGTCGCCGTTGGCCTCGTTCATCCACGGCCCTGTTTCGTCCGGAGTTGTGTTTGTTGGAGGTTGGTTTTTGGCAGAACTGCCATTCACGAAATACCCTTGACACTGTTGAACGGGAAAACCCGAGGAGGTTCGCGGTTTGAGCTCCAACGATCATGCCTCGTTCAAAGTCGGTCAAATCCTTGGATTTCCCCATATTCAGTCCACTTCTGAATGGTCTGGATGAGACCAAAGGATGGCCAGATGTCGCACAGGGAATGGCATATCTGCGGAGTGTTACGTTACCCGAAACTGAAGATATCGTCGACTACTTCGATGGAACTTACAAGTCCGGACCGCAGAGGGAAATATTCGGCATCGTGCTCCTCAGTTTCCACCATCTGTTGCCTCAATGGAATGTCTTTGAGGCAACTGTAAATGGTGAAGCCAGGACCAACAACCATTCAGAAACCTGGAATAGAAAATTTTCAAGTATCATCGGCCACCATCATCCTACAATATGGAATGCTTTGGATGCACTACAGCTGCTGAACATATGGGACCATTATCTCCTACTTTGCATTTGGGACCATATTATCCTACACCCATACACACCTTTTATGAAGACCATCCATTAGAGTTTAAAAGAGTATCGTCTCATTAATTCTTAGTTCAAATTGTTAATTGATTTGCTGCAAGTTAATGAGAGAATACATGCAGTTATCTCAGGGGGACCTTATATAGGGATCATTTTAGACTACACTCAATAATAGACGCTTAACTTGTTCAGTCCTTGGCATTTTGAATTATATCTTCTACAGACGCCTTTTTTAACAGTCATTCCAATTAGGGATGTTATTACCGGAATGCATTTGGGTAATAGGTAAAACCGGTTAATGCATCGGTAATATCCAAAACTGCATCCAAAACTACATCCTGCAGCGAAATATGGAAATGTCAACTATCGTTAGTTGCAATAAATCTATAGTATTAGTGCTTGTATGTCAATTAAATAGCTTTGAGAGGAATCCTAATAAGTCATTAAATGCTGACAAGGGACCAATCCCAGAGTCTGTTCGATTTGACTTATTGAATCCTAATTTTTAGTTTTCCTGTTCCAATTTCTATTTCCTCTCTTGTCGTGTTCTTTTTGGTTTTCATGTCTGATTGGCTTCTTCTCCACCAATGAAAATAATTCCAGCCACTAACCCCGATCCCCCCTTTCAGTAGTACCCTATTGTATTGTTAGATATATCTTATAATTAGTCTCAACCTTGCCCTTGAAATGAAGGCATAGCCGGCGTTTCCATATCCCCAACGTTCTTTTGTGGTAAGAGGCATACAAGGTGGTCCTGAATGGTCTGTACAAACTTTCAGGTTATGTTCCAGAGACCAAAACAAGTAGAAAATTTAACATGAACATTGGCTCAAAAACGCTTCTTTCAAGAGTTATCGTGGTTTGAAGGTGCCCTGCAGTGGAAGAAGCATTACGACAATTCAAATTCTTCTGAAGAAAATTGTGCTCTCTCAACATCAGATTCGAAATGTCCTTGGAGCACCATTGTTAAATTCAAGCAATACCACCTAGAGAGAAAGCCTGTACACGGAAAACTCGTACATTCTTACATCACCTATGGTGTGGAAATTTCGGGCTTTTTATTGGTAGAAATACGATTAATAATGCATGACGTTTCTGTGCGCAGGCTGTCTCTCTAGGTGGTATTGCTTGAATTGACCAATTGTCGATAAGCATAGATTAACCTGCCATCTATCATGGTCGATGAATAGGTCGGGGTGGACCCATATCGTGGTCAGCACACTCGCCTGACATGAATCCATTGGACTTCTTCTTCTAGGGATATTTGAAACTCTTGTTTATTCTGCCCCAGTATCAAGATGTTGGAACACTTTGACATCATCCATCATATACCCAGTATAATCCATGAAGCGATGCGCACTGTCTATAGCAAATGCATTATCTGGTTATACTGTAGAAATAAATCACACTGTTCGCAAGTCCTATACGCTTTAATCGTTAATTACATCTACTGCAGGGCATCTTCAAACCGTTAAGGCTGTAGAAAAATGCGTTTTCAGCCCCATGTTCGTATGACATCTTCTGCTCGGTTATGACATATGACATAGTATACAGGCAATTCCAGGTCATGGTTCCTTATTAGTTTTTCATTAATATTAATTAGTGCTTTCAGAATCACATGAGCATTTGAATTAGCCGAACAAACCTTGTAAATTCTTTTATAGGCATGAGAATCTTCCTAAATTACTTAATTAGATTCATTAGCAAACTCTGGAGAGGAGCTTAATATTTTACTTTTCCTTGCTCAGACAGTTAACAGCGGAGTAACGCTTAAATTATATTGTTACAGCCATGGAGGCATTACTTTTCCATTGACCCTCGCAGGAAGTAACTTTCAATTTGCTGTTACGGAAAAAAATGTAGACTACATCTATAAAAGAACCCTGTCTCAGCTTTAGTTGAGAGTGACGTCACGAGTGAAGTGGTTAGAGCTGGTCCGCATGAAGAAATAGTTCGAATAATTTTCCTTTTAAAAAGTTCATAATTTTTTTCTGCAATCACATTTCATATTTTTCTCTTCGATATAATAAAAAATCGGCGGATAGAAAAGCCATTTGATGAAATTTAAAAAAAAAAAAAATTAAATATAATGAAACCGGTCTGTAGTCGTGAAAGAGATATCAGAAATGAATGATGACTGAGTTTCCACGAAGAGGATTGAAATATTTTAAACACACTTAATTTTAAAAAATGATATCTGACAGAAACCATTCGACTATTCTACTTTCGAGAAGCCACACGATTACAGGACGGTCTAACGCATTACTAGTCTTTTGACTTAGTTACTTACATTTTGACTTGAAATATTGCATACAAACACCATGAACAGTGTGCAGCTGACCTTGATCATAACACTTGTACATGTCTCTGCAAACTCAAAGAACACGTTTTCTAAAGCGTCGTCGGTAATGGCTTCAATCTCTTGACGTATAGCATCTTTCAGGGCTGTGATTGTGCGTGGTTTATTTCTGTACACTTTTCCCTTCAATAATTCCCAGAGAAAGAAGTGGGGTGCTGTAAAGTCTGGAGATCTGGATGGCCAAAGATTTTTTGAGACGATTTGATCTTCAAAAAACAAGGGGCCTATAATTCGCCTATGAGAAATTCCACACCACACTCTGATTTTTTGGCAATGTGTGTGGGTTTTCTTGTGCCCATCTCCACATGTTTCGTGAGTTTACATAGCCACGCAGATGAAACCATGTTTCATCCGTAAACCAAGTGACGTCTAAAATCCCAGGATTCTGATGAATGAAACCACAAACAATACTGCAGACAGTTTCCGTCCCCCTGAATGCTGTTGGAATAGGCTTTCCATTGTCTCCAACTCTACCAGTTTCTGTATACAAGACTTTGAGGAAATGTGCTGTACACCAAATTGAACATGAAATGCTTGTTGCATGCTTTAAAAGAACCAGTTTGCCAATATTTACGAATAAGAAACACACGCTGCTCGATTGTGCGCATGTTGCTCATGCCGTGATGTTCGGCCAAGATTAGTGACTAATTTTATGTGTTACGGAAAAAGATTACTAAAGGTCACTGAACGAGTCCAAACATACTGCGAGGGAAAATTACTGTTGCATACTGTTCAAGGCGTTTGTATGAAACATTTAAAGTAACTTTCAATTTTATAGGTAAAAGTTTTGGGCCTCTAGCGAGAGAATCACCCGGTATGAAGTGATCATGAGGAAGTATATTGAGTGCTATGACAAGTGCTTAAGTAAACTTGGACACTACGTGGAAAATTACAATGCTTTGCAATGAAATTGCCCCACTAACAAGGAGTTATCCGACCTTATCCATATTTAGTGGGGGTTTCGTCTACCTCCGACTAGTAAATGATTAGATGCATGTTCACGGGACGTGACCATTTGGGTTGATACCGGGTGTCCGGGTGCCTGTATAGGCTCATCAGTTGACACCTGTGCGAGACATTCCATACAGTATAGATGAAGCAACTGCCTCGTGAACGTACAGTACTGTAATCCGCACAACGGTCTCAATGCCGCAACAACGACAACCGTTCACGCAATTAACGGACTTTGAACGAGGTCGGATTATTGGACGCATGGATGGTAGGTCTATGTTGGAGGCAATGGCAAGAGGAAAGCATTGAGATAGGCAGATACTGCGAACAGCACTAGCGGGCAGAACCATCACCCTGTGGCAACTGCGCGACAACATCACTATTCCCAGTACTACTCCAGTATCAATAGCGACAATAGCACGCCAGTTACACGTCGCGACAATGTCTGCTAGGCATCCATTGTCGTGTCTTCCTTTGGTGTCGTGAACGAATGGGCTGGGAATGGAATGGTGACTGGTGATCTTCAGCGACAAATCCCGGTTTTGTTTGGACACCTACACCAGACGCGGGCGGGTATGGCGCAGACCACTGGAACATGCCAATGAACAATGCATCCGGTATCGCCATCGTGGACGAACATACAGGATCATTGTCTGGGGTGCCCTCGGCTACGATACCAGAACGCCTTAATCACCATCCAAGGCACAGGGCGGTATCTGATCGCCTTCGAACCTCTAACTTTCGTTCTTGATTAATGAAAACATTCTTGGCAAATGCTTTCGCAGTAGTTCGTCTTGCGACGGTCCAAGAATTTCACCTCTAGCATCGCAATACGAATGCCCCCGTCTGTCCCCTTGACAGCAGCACAGTACGTATTCTGCAGCCCGTATTACTGCTCTTTCTGCAGTCTTTCAGCAGGATAATGCCAGACCGCACACGGCAAACATGAGCATGGTCTGTTTACGTTATGGAGCCTGTTCAACTGCCTGCCATGGCCTGTCAGGTCCCACAATCTCCATGAACTGACACGGCAGGTTCACAGGCCTGGGCAGAAGTGCCCCATGATGACATTCGCCACCTTTATGATCACCTACACCTGCGGCTGGAACAATGCATTGCCACAATCTACTGATGGTGCTTTCCGTTGGGACACCCTGTACAAACGAGTGCACGTCTTGGCTCCATAACGTAATAAAGGTGTGTTCAGATGTATATCTACTTGGATCATTCGGATAACTCCTTGTGGGTGGGGCAATTTGATTGCAAAGCAAAAGGTACATAGAACCTGGTAAACGGACCGTACTTTACGAACAACCCTCATAATTAACCACTTTTGACCTGCAATTCTCCGTCGATGCTAATAAGGCTAGCGTATGGTTTATCAGCACAGTTCTAACCTTTCCGCAGTTTGATTACGGCAAGATAAACTTAGAAAGATAGATAACGAAACTCTTTTGGCAAATTAGATGGTCACTTTATTGTACAGGAATAATAAATTAGAGAGCAAAATAATAAGAATAAGAATAAAATATTTAACAGCTTCGTTCATCATTACGATTGCGATCCTCAGATCAAACTCAAAAACAAAGAGAAACAAAATAAATCTTTTCTTCTTCTTCTTCTTCTTCTTTCAGTCTTTTTCTTTTTTTTCAGCACCACAAAATGCAGTACATTACATGATCTATTTCTAGAGAATATGGAATTAAGTAAAGTACCCTCAAATTGTTCCAAATGCATTGTCTCTGCCACTTGTCCTCCTTCCGAGTGCTCGTGGGAAAAAACTTCATCAAAAGAAACCCCAAAAAATAAAATAAAATAAAATAAAACTAAAACGGAATTCCCTATTTTCAAGCAATTATCATAACTCGTCCTTCTGCGAACGATCGCTTTGGTCCCTTTCGTTTACCGAGGAAGACGTTTCATCTTGACCACTGCTATTGTCGTGAACTCTAGAGTACAATAAAGTATTAATCAGAGAGACTACTGCATTATTTGTGTTTTTACTATCGTCAGTAGCTTTATCACTGGGTGGGTGAGACGCTTTGGGCTGCATGAACTCGCTAAGCTGATGGAGAAGCTGCTTGGCATTCGCATCCATCTCCTCCTTCTCTCCCATTGCCGTTTCTAAGAGTCTCTGCAAAGTCGCTAGGTATTCCTGTTGGCGGCTCGAGGGCACTTTGGTCTCACTGTTCTCGTCTACAGTGTTCTTTATGTTGGACAGAAACTCCTTACTTGCCGCCATCTTATCGTCTTGCAAGTCCTTTTGCTTTGGATGGAGCTTCTCTTTTGCTTCTGCAAGTTTGTTATCCAAGTTCGGAGACAGTAGGGAGTCGACGTCGATTTCTTTGGCCTCTCCCTGTGAATTTGTTGGAATTAACTCTGGTGCAGTCTTCTCGTCTGTGGAGAGAAGAAAAATAAAAAATGAGAAATAATAAAGGGACAGAAGTGATAATAATAATGGCCTAGAGATGGCAGCACTGGTATAATGAACATGGCGGCCATCATGGATACGCTTTGTAATATGCCTTAAGGTACGTTCACAAAGATGCAGTACATGCAGATATGTGCAGAAGCAATCAGATTCATTCCGCGTCTGCCGCTTCTAAGCATCTGAGATTGTTTGGAGTCAACTTTTTCCTATGCGGTACATGTGGCGAGAGCAGCAAGGTTTTCACGTGAATTCTTTCTACCAATCAGCCTGAGAGCGCCAAAATGGAAGCATTGGAAGGAGTGGGAAGTGCTCTGAGGCTGAAATAAAGCTAATAGAAGTACGAGGCCTGTGAGAAAAGTATCCGACCTTCGGCCGGGAAAAAAAAAAATTACACATCTGGAACATTGGAAACCTAATCACCCTCAAAGTAGTCTCCTTGGGACTCCACACACTGCTCCCAGCGGTGCCACCATTGTTGAAAACATTCCTGGAAAGCATCTTTCGGAATGGAGTTTAGCTCGGCTGTCGTTGCAGCCATAATGTCCTTTCTTGTCTGAAATCACATTCCTTTCAATGGCCTCTTGAGTTTGGGGAACAGCCAGAAGTCGTAGGGGGCCAGGTCAGGAGAGTAAGAAGCCTGTTGTACCATGGGAGTCTGGTTTTTCGCCAAAAAAGTCTGAATCAAGTTTGGTTTTTGAGGCGCCAATTGCCTGTCGACCACAACTGCGGTCTCTTGCGCCGCACTGCATTACGTATGCGACGGAGGACACGTATGTAGTACTCTTTGGTGATTGTTTGTACCACACCGCGAGAGTCAAAGAAAGCAGTCAGCATCACTTTCACATTGCTGCGCACATGGCAGGCCTTCTTTGGTCGTGGTGACGAGGAATGCTTCCACTGTGACGACTGATGGTTTCCACCTGGCTGTCGCCCAGTTTCTGGCAAAATTTGATGCAGTGACGCTGCTCCAGTCGTTCTGTCATTTTCCTTCAAATCAAAAACCGATGAGAGCACAACACACTACCTCCCTCTAATGCTGATTGCTAGCAACTGACGCTATTGAGAGGCGGGAAAAAATTCACGCATACGCACAAAGGTTCGAGGTCGGCTCATGCAAGCACGCGCGATCCAAATCCATCAGGTTTTCGCAAAATAAAATTAGGTCGGATACTTTTCTCACAGGCCTCGTATATCTTCATCTACATCCGCTGAAATTATATTTAACAGAAATCTTCCGACACCTAATAAAACGGCAAACACGTTCATCATAAAAATTTGCCAGTAATGGAGACCGATTGTTTACTTTTGACTTCCTGTGAACAGGAGAGGGATTGACGCATCGCATTGCAGCTGCTTGCTTCCGCATGTACCACGTCTTTGTGAAAGTATCTTTATAGGCATAAAGCTACGTATAAATTCTGATTGCCACGAAAAACTTTAAGGGTCAAATCTTAATAAAACAGTTTTTATTTAATTACAGTCGAACCCTGATAACTCGAATCTTCAGCGGACCAGATAATAAATTTGAGTTAACAGGTTTTCGAGTTAACCAGTAAATCAAAAACAAGGCTATATGACAACTACAAAGACTACATGTAGATACTTGTAGTGCATGTATGAATTCGATTATTTTTAATGAGAACCAATTAAATATACCGAGTGTCCCAAATTAATCTATACACTCTTTGAAACGTTATACCTCAGCAATAAAATGAGAAGGAAATACACTGAGTGAGCATATTATTATGAGCACCCTGTCAGTGTCTCGTTGGGCCACCTTTTGCCTTTACTACTGCGGTGATTCTTCGTGGCATCGATTCCACAAGATGTTGGAAGGTGGTGGGAGGAATCCAACACCATGCCTCAAGGATAGCACTGTCTAGTTGTGCTAGATTGGACGCTGGTGGATCCAGCCGTCTCATGGTTCGTTCGACTTCATCCCATAAATGCTTAATTGGAGCGAGATCTGGGGATTGTGGGGCCACCGAAGTAAGGTAAAGTCCCCCTCACGTTCCTGGAACCACTCCTGCACAACACGAGCTCTGTGGCACGGCACATTGTCTTGCTGGAAGTAGCCATCTCCATTGGGGTACGCCATCGACATGACAGGGTGGACTCGATCGGCGACGATACGAAGGTATGCTGTGTCATCCAGACGTTGTTCGACACATATTAACAGACCCAACACAAACATTCCCCATACCATATCAAAGTCCGCACAGGCCTGAAGGGTTGTACTCGTGCATGCGGGATCCGTGCTTTCGTGCCGTTTCCGCCAGATTCTCACGCGGCCGTCTGCACGATGTAACTGGAATCGTGACTCGTCAGACCACACGATTTGTTTCCGCTGCTCGATACTCCAGTCCTCGTGCTCCTGAGCGAATCGGAGTCGTTTCCGCTTGTTGGCTGCGGACAGCAAAGGTGTGCCGACAGGTCTTCGGCTTCCGCATTCCGTGCGATGCAGTGTGCGGCGGGACAGTGCATTCAGAGTCCGTTTTGGAAAACCCCTGATTAAGGTTAGCAGTGATTTCACGCACAGTTGCCCTTCTGTTATCCTTTACCAGTCACGACAGTCTCCGTATCGATGCAGGTGAGCGAGCGGCGATAAGGAATTGAGCGCACTAGCTTTCTGTGTGGATGGCTCACAACGAATACAAGTGAGATCCGTCCGCACAGTTTGCCGCGCTGTCAGAGTTAAGGTGTGTCTGTGGCACATGTTTGCGTGCCGTTCAAAACCTTCCAAGAGGGGTTTCCTTGTTTCCCCCTTAGTTGTGGCCTACAAAGGAAGCCTAGTTGTGGGGGGGGGGGGTCTCCATGTAACAGATTAATTGACATGGTGGCCAATTTCGAGGGGGGGGGGGAGGATTCAGCCCAGGGTTAATGAATCTTTTATCCTACATTGTCTGGCGATGGAAATAGTTCTTGAATCGATTGTCACTGAACTGGCACAACGAAACTTTCAGTTGGTCATGAGATTTATAATTTTCACTCCTACGTGCGGTTCACGCCGTTCATTATCGCAATTGGTTATATTGTTGGGTGTTAATTATTGTTAATTTGGGTACATACCGGGCTTTGCAAAAGTTCTGTTACACTCTTTACATCCCCCAAAAAATGGACTGCTCGTGATTTGGATAATTCCATTTCGACAAAATGATCAACTAATATATTGGAAATTACGTGTTAACCTCTGAGTGATCCTAATGTCCACGACAAAAGCGATGGAAACGAAACGAGTAGAGATCGCTGCTCTCCTGCGCACGGGCCACACGAAGTCCGAGATTGCCAAGCTCCTCAAAGTCAGCCGGATGACCATCCACAGAGTTGCAGACAGGCTCGAGAATGGGAGAGACCTTAAAGATCAAAAGTTCAGGTAGACCTCGAGTCGTCAACCGTTTGGCTGTGAGAAAAGCCTTCGAACGAGACCCGACGCTCAAAACGACTGCGCTCGCAAAGAAAAAGAAAATTTCGGTGTCCACAGTGTCCAGAGCGGTCAAAGAAGAAGGTGGAAAGAGCGTGAGGCCTCAGCTGACGGATCGGATACGGGAACGACGTCGGGAACAACTTGAAGAGTCGTGGCGAGCGAATTGTCGTTTTCTCTGATGAAAAGACCTTCACGGTCGATCGTGTCGTCTACAAGCAAAACGACTGCGTGGTAAGCTTCGGCCAGGACATCTCCAAGGTCCGCTACGTGTCTACAACCAAGCACTCGGCCTCTGTGACGATGCTTGGAATCGTGGCGTCGAATGGCGAGAAAATGCCACCCGTGCGGTTCCCAAGTGGATACCGGCTAATGGCGGCTGATTACAAGGACATCCTGGCCACAAAAGTCCTTCCCTGGGTGAAGAAATGCAGACTACATCTTTCGACAGGACAGTGCCCCTGCCCACACGGCCAACACTGTGCAAAACTGGTTGGGGTCCAACGTGACCTTCTGGTCGAAGGGCTTTTGGCCTCCACAGTCTCCAGACCTCAATCCATTTGACTACAGCGTGTGGGCGCATGTCGAGGGGAAGGCCTGCACGGTCCGTCACAGCAACGTCGACGAGCTGAAAACATGTGTCAACCGTGTGTGGACCAGAATGAGGAAGGACTACATTCGCAAAGTTTGCAAGGCTTTTCGGCCTCGTCTGGAGCGGGTTCTCGATGCAGATGGTGGCTACATTGATTAAATGACTAATTCCAATGTTATTCTACATGATGGCCCAATAAAAACATGTCTAACTGCATCGTCAACATTGTCGTGTCCATTTCTTTGAGGGTCGTCACGAGTGTAACAGAACTTTTGCAAAGCCCGGTATGTTGTTGTATTTCTTAAGTTATATTGTTAAAGAAGCTCACAAATCATTTAAAAAATTTTATTTAATGTTCCGTTTTGGCTTCCGTACTTTTGTGTATAAAGATCTCTGATTTGTGCATCTTGAGCTTACATATTTTTTCCTTTTATAAAAACTCTGTTCTCAATTGCTGCCGTTAAGAAGGTCACCACACATGTAGTCACTTTTGTAATGGAAAGTCAATAAGTAATGATTAAAGTTCCTTCTATTGAGTCCGTTTAATCTACGTTTTGCGTCCTTTCTATCCACGTCCTCTTTATTTGAAATGGCATCAATGAAAATAGGCACTGATATGCGTTGCAAGCACCCTAAGCTCATTCCATGTGCTAACACCATGCTACGCTTCCCAAAAAAAAGCAAACAACTTACATCGCGCTATGAGTCACTTCCGGCAATGTGATCAAGAATCGGGACCCGGTCACCGTTTACGTAGTCACATCAATTACAAAAAGCTTAGCTAACAGTATGGCATTCATAAGAAGTTTGTTGTTTTTTTTTAAGACCTTTAGCAAAAAGCTACTTATAAGAACGCACTCTTGATCTGTACATTTATCTGGCCGGCGTCTGCCATTTGCACGATAACTTGAAAACGAATTAACTTTTTCAAATTCCGTTTTCATCAAGGTCTTAGCTCGGCTGTATCAACTTTTCAGGATTTTTCGTGGACCCCTTCTAGTCAAATTCACATGCTAAAACAGTGACTGTAAAGAATACCAAGAGAACGGCATGTCATATAAACAATCGATCAGTCAAAAACGAATACAATGTCACTTTCTGTTTATCTTTTAAGCACATCCATTAGGGTCGTGAGGGCAGCAGCCCTATGGAGAATCTCCAATGATCATGATCTTCTGCCATCAGGCACATGTCCTTTATGGTAATACCCAAGTGACTCGAACCCAGATCCTCCATGTAGTCTAGCCTGTGCACGCCAGCTTGTAAATTAACAACTGCCTAGGAAGACCAGTTTGCCACATCCGTATCACGTGGGCATATAAGCGCAACTGAGATCTCTCGATGCAGAGATGTAGCGGCTCAACACTTAAAGACTCCCCTTATTGTGCTGCTGTGCACTCTATCTAGTAGGGTAACACCCGCCACACCTTCAGGAATCTCATTTCGGCTGTTTATACAAGCAATCGCAGTCTTTCGTTCATTAACCAAGACTCATGACCATAAGTGAGAATGGGGACAAAGATAGGTTTGAAAACAGAGAGCTTGGCTTTGTTACCCAGCTCACGTTTCGTTACCACGGATCGCCACAGTTCACGTCTGACACGGCTTGCTGCACCGATCCGAGCATCCAATTCTTTCTCCTGCCGTCCATCACTCGTGAATGCAATCCCGAGATACTTGAATTTCTCCACCTGTCTCGATGAGGCTCCCCTAACATGGAGAGCGCACCGAGCAGGCTGTCTCGGAAGGGCCAGAACCTCAGTCTTGCCACACTGATCTTCATTCCAGGCTCTTGACATTTGGCTGCAAACCAGTCTAGTGCATGCTGAAGACTGGTGCAAGAAGACCCTAGGAGGACAAGGTGCTCAACAAAGAGCAACCTCTCCACTAAGCAGTTGCTCACACAAACACACTCATCGCCTCGGCTATCCCTGTCTATTCAGTCCATAAAGATAATGAACAAGAGGGGCGTCAGCATGTACCTTTGGCGGAGCCCAACACCCATGGTGAACGGTCTTGAATTAATGCCATTTAACCAGACGCACATCTCAGAGACACGATAGCAACCAGTAATTTGACTTTTTTCTTTAATTGCCTTGTCCACAATCCACAATGTCTAAGACCTTGATTTGTTTTAATAACAATTGTGGTATACTTGTGATCCAATTTAATTTTCATCATCGTTACTTCATAGAATTTTTTTTAAAAAAAGTTTAATTCAAAGCGATACTCACCGACATTCTCATACTTTTCCGCCAGTGTAACTTCTATGTCAGGATTTGTTTTGAGAGCAGTCAGAAAAGTTTGTGCATCGTTGGAAAATAAAAACAACATGGGAATGCTGACGTCGCTTTTGCCGTCCCCAGACATTGCAAACATTGGCATGTTTTGACTGTTGCTCTCGGGAACATTGTCTAGAACAAAGAATAGAGAGACATCTTTATAACTGAGAATCAATCAACACATTTTACATAAATTAAATTATTAAAAGGAGGGGGGGGGGGGGAGAACTCAAAGTACACTGAGTTAGCAAAACTCATGGGATAGTTACTTAATATCGGGTCGGGCCACCTCTGGCCCTGTGGAGTGCAACAATACGGCGTGGTAGCGAGTCTGCAAGTCCCTGATACACTTCTGGAGGCAGTTGACACCAGATAGTCCGCAGAGTCGAAGATAGTTGCTGCTCGTTCGTGGGCGGATGATTCAGTGCCCGGAGCCTGACTTCAACAGCATCCCAGATATGCTCGATGGGATTCATGTCAGGGCTCTGGGCTGGCCAGCTCAGTCGTTGGATCATTTGCGGATGACATTGGAGCGATGTGGTGGAGCATTGTCATCTTGAAAGACTGCTACGTCGTCAGGGTGTTGAAATGTCAATAACGGGTGCAGATGGTCTCCGACACGAGTTGACGATACCGTTGACCATTCAAAGTTTGGTCCAGGATAACCAGAGGGCCCATTCCAAACCAGGAAAATGCACCCCAGACCATCACTGACGCCCCACCACCCTGCACCACCACCTGTCGGCATGCGGGATCCATCGTTTCGTGAGGTCTGCGCCTCACCCGGTGCCTCCCATCAGCGTGGTACAGTCGATATCGTGACTCATCTGACCATATGACGTTACGCCACTGTTGCAGAGTTCAGCCAAGATGGTCGGTGGCAAATGCATGCCGGAGTGTCCGACGACGCTGGGTAAGCATCGGCACCCGTGTAGGGCGATGGCTGCCAAACCCGAGGGCATGCAGATTCCAACGGATTGTCCACCGAGAGACGTTTCTAGTGCGGCCAGTATCGAACTGGTCTGTGATTTGCTGCACTGTTGCGCTCCTGTCTCTCTGAATCATTCGTCCCAGGTGTCGCCAGTCACGATCGTTCAGGGCAGCTGGACGCCCGGTATGGTGCCTGTTGTGGACTGTGATGCCTTCATCCAGCCATTCCCGATATACCCTGGAGACAGTTGAGCAGGGAAAGCCAAATTTCTGCACCACTGCCGAAATGGAACTTCCCATGCGTTCAAAAGACGTCAACTCGTGACGACGTGCCATTTCTGATTAATCACTTATCCAAGCTCTTCCCACAACGTCTAATAGTCCATTTCCAGAATCCATTACCCCTGTGAATTCGTGAGCCATGCCCATCAATCAATGTGCTTGCTATCCCATGAGTTTTGCTAACTCAGTGTAATGCACTTCAGTAGAATTGTTGACTGTCTCGAGATGGTCAAACTCAGATGATTGTGTCTCAGAACGTGAATGTTCCCTGACTTTTTGGCAAAGGTTCCAACAAGATGGAAAATCTAAGCAGAGTACACAAGTGGACGCTTGCTACAAACAGAGCAACTACAGGAGTGGTAGTTTCTACAGAGCACTGTATGCCAGAAGGCAAGCAAAATGAATCCCAATGACTGCTGCCCATAGAAGAGCCTGCGTGAACCAATACATGGGACCATTGGAGATGACTTCTGCTTACAGATGAATCCAGGTTCACTCAAGAGTGATTGATGCTGTAATTTCATCTGGAGAAAACCTGGCAGTAGATACAATCCTTGAACGGAAACATTATGGTATGAAGATTCACATACAACCCTCTATGTTGTTGTTTATAGACGATCTTCAACACGAGGTTATGACATGCATAAAACACAGTTTGTTCCCTGGATTTAAATCCAATTGAACATGCATGGAATCCTCTTGGCCAACACATTGCTCATCATCAACCACTTCCAGATTTTCTTCATTAAAAACTATTTTGTGGACAAGTGATCTATTGCAGTTTCTTCTTCAACATTAAATATTTCCAAGGTCATTTAAAAACTGGTAATATAGGTTATTTAATAGAATTACCGTATATACTCGTGCATGAGCCAAGACAAAAAAGGCAACGCTTGAGAGGGAAAAAATTTTTTTATAGAACACAACTATTACAAGAAGATTAAATTTACACAGTAAACTCCATGTAATTCGAATCCAAACGGACCAACAAAAAATTCGAATTAGGTGATATTCGAATTCTACGATATTAGTCATACTATGTAATACACACTAAATTACATTAACCTAAAAATTACATGTATGTGTTTTGGACTATGGATAATCAGTAATCATATGTACATTGTGACATTTGTCAATCACAATGAGTTGTGTCTTGTTCATCCGCCCCTTCGCACGTGATTATGTCGGCACCCCTGCACGTGGCTGTGAGACCAATGATGCCTCTTTTGGAAATCGCGCACCAAGTGGATGAAGAGGCGACTTATGGATCTCACGAGGGTGCTGGGAACCCCAAAAACGAACGCTGTGTTTATTAACGTCACCTGACAGATGGAAGAAGGCCTCATCTGACACCCACAGGTTGTCCACAATGTCCCGATTAGCTTCCATTTCTGCTCCAAACTCCATCGCAAATTATTGGCGCTTCTGTCTTCCAGTGTCTGTTAACTCCTGATAAACATGGATCTTATACGGGAACATGTGTAAATCCTTTCGTCGTGGTATACGACAGCCCTTCTTCAATGGATAGGTGGCGACCAGATTTTTTGATAGGGGAATCGACCAACCTTGTGCGAACATTTTCGACAACTTCGGCCGTTCGAACATGAGCTTCGCTCCCGCCTTTTTTCGAACACATCCAGTAGCACAAAATTGCTTGACAAAATCCATGATTGCTTGCTTGCCTGCCTGGTGCGTATCGACACTTATACTCCTTCCGGAACTTTCTTTGCACGGTTCCAGGTGATTTTGTCTCGAAATACCATTCGACAACCTTGCATTTCTGCTCTGTTGATAAAGCGGGCGTCATTTTTCAACAATACGATTTTCATGCAGCGCCGTTGCAACAATACAAACTCGATATGGTGCTCATATTCTTTCAATTGTTTATCCCTAATGCACGTCATTCGAGTGAAATGGTCAGAAATTGACTGAATCATCCTGTAAATGAATTCATAAATTATTATTTAGTTATTTTAAATTCCACTTGTAAGGATGCTCCTAACAGATTTCATCAACTCTGAGTCGTGCACAAGTCGAATGGGGTTTTTAGGGGTCATTTTTTAGTACAAAGAAACTCAGCTTATAGACAAGTATATACGGTATGCGAGATTAAATACAAAATTAAAAAAAAACAAAAAAACCCACAAATCAGAAGACTAGAAAACGAGCATGGGCTTACCTAAAACTATTCCGCCAATAGCACCGATGCTTTGCAATTGCCGAGCTTTGTCTATGAACATACAATCTCCCCTTTCTACAACTGCAATTTTTCCTTGCACTGCTTCAGCATTTTTAATGCCTTGACAGCTACGTATTGGCTCGACGATAATAGCCTGACCAACCACCTGATTAATTAACAAAAAAAAAACGGCATAATTAATTTCAACATTAACGGGAGACTCTTTGCTTCAGTTTCTGAAATCTACCAGCAGAGTGTACGATGTGTCATTGAGAGTTGTTTTTATTTCCGGTTTCTCGCGTCGCCTGCTTTTTGAATAGGCAAAACGCGAGTAGTAACGTAGGAGCAGCGATAAGTTATTAAAATAACAACAAAATGAAAACAATGAATTCAAAAAATGAAAACCTGAACTTGCCCGTGATTAAACAAAAGTTGAAAGAAAAAGGAGCTAAAGTATCAGGAAACAAAAGTGAATTAAAAGAAACGTTAGTAAACCAGCTACAGAATTTCTTAGTTATGATGTATGCATACTTTAACTTTTAAAAATAATTACATTTAGAAGGATGCAATTTGATTAAATTAAATAACTTTCAACTTACTTACTTACTTTTCAAACCCGCTTATCCGTTAGGGTCGCGGG
>JAHWFO010088514.1:124256-186666 GCA_023313115.1 Rhysida immarginata | reverse complement strand
TTTTTGTATCTTGTATTATTTGGCGGCCTGGGTATTTCTCCTAGGTCCGCGCTTTTGTAAGAAGAGGTTCCCTCGTTCTTCATTGGCTGTCCTTTTTGCGAGGTAGCAGTGAGAGGAGGATCGGTAACCTGTTCCCTATAAATATATGTTTTGCGATTTGTATCAATTATTCCTTTGACATTGAATAATGAACCCGAAGGGTTCGAAATACGTATATGTCCAGTAAAAATATTTTGTGGATAAGAGGTGTTTCTTCTGTTATTATGTCGCTTTCCACAGTCATTCAACGTTTTTCATTGCTTTTGTACTCATTAAATAAATATGTTATAAGCAAATTTCATTTTTTTTTCTAAGAAATATCTTTTTTCCGTCAATTATCCGATTCGGGTCCGGTTCCAATTGAGCTGGATAATTGGAGTTCTACTGTACCATGTATAAGCAACTAAAATCGTACCTGAGAAGTTGTATGGAGTAATTGAATCCGGCCATCAGAGAGTGCCATTATTGTAATGCCCATTTTTCGAAGTAATTTGGCATGTTCGTGATTGTTAGGTTGAAAATCGACAGCATGAAGTCGCCTGGGTCTAAAAAAAAAAAGTAATAAAACATCAAAGAAAGAAGAAAAAAAAACTTAAAAATTATTCCTCTGAAGTTAAAAAGAGATGAGAAACGACGACTTACGGGGATCGCTGTTTGGGACAAATGCCTTCGACAAGATTTTTCAGGGGCATTCGAATACTTTGAGCAAAATCTTTATTCCCTGGGTAGAGGTAGAGAGTATTTGGGCAACTATGATCAAATTCGTCTTTTTCATCAAAAGAAGACAAAGGATTCTAAAGAGAAAAGCAAAAATTAATTTGTTATAACCACGATAAAAAAAAATAAATAAATAAAATCAATTTAAAAAAATTAAAAACTTTTGCAAGCAGCTGTTGCAATTTCCGCTTCAATGTCATTAGTTTGCCTAAAATTGAATCGGGAACATTTTCGATTGACAGTGCGAAAAAAGATTTCTCTTTTTCAGCGTTTTGTAAAAAATCGTTACAATGAACAGGTACGATCATTCTAGGGACCAAAAGTTTTTTTATAACGAGGAATTTGTTTAGTTTTTTTTTGTTTTTTTTTAACATTAAATCAGCTATAATTTGCCGAGACTTCAAAAATAATTTGTTACATCCAGGAATTCATTATAAAGGCTGGTTTACATTTAGCGTTGGCGTCCTTTTTTGCAATCGTCACCTGTGAGACGCGCCCTGATTAGCACGCGAGCGTGGTCGTTTTCCATTTAGCGACTTTCAACCATTATCTTGAATCTGGCCTGATCTGATTGGTCGAGTCGCTGCAAACAACTGTCGCTCTCTCAAGGTGATGGAAAAAGAAGATATCAACCACTCCGGTCAAGTTCACGCTTTGAATTTATTACTATATCATTCTTACTTAATAAATAAATTATTCACGAAATTTTTATAACCTGTTTACTAATAAATTCACGAGGGAAAAGTCGCGAGAACCCGTGTCGGCGAACAGCAGCTACGGCAGCCACGATTCTCCATCTGAATCGGCAAAGACAACTACCCAGAATCCATAGCGAAGTAGATCGCACCTGATTGGCTACATCAAAAAGACGCCTAAAAATCTAGCCATGCCAGATCTTGAAACGACGCGTGACCGACGCCGAACCGACGCAGGCGCTTAACAGACGCTAATTGGAAAACGAATGCGTTTTTCAAAAATTCCAAAAAAAGACGCAGACGCCTAACAGACGCTAAATGGAAACCAGCCTTTACGAAGATGAAGATCCACCTGTAATATTAATTTCTATTATTTAACCTTTCATTCAATATTGCAAACCAATTCAACATGGGTTGAGCTTCGTCGAGTATCATAATGTCTAAATAAATAAGGCAATGATCAAATAATGATACGGTTGTATGATTTTATTACGCCTAACACGTTTCAGCATTACACCATCTTCGGAGGCTAAGCATCTACAAGTTGTCAAGCTGGCCAGGCCAGGTATTTATACAGTAAGTGTCTGGATAACCAACAATAAAGCCAAGATCCGGCTTCGGGAAGAAATGGAAATCACGAAACGAAGACAGACTGAACCAACAACCAGACGATCTTCGAACGGGAAGACTTAATTCAATTACTTATAGACACTGAAGCACGAACAATGAACGATAACCGGATGTTACCAACCAAAGCTCTTTATAAGGTCGATGCTTTACACCCCCCCCCCCCCAGCTTAATTTTCCTTCTATAGCCACCCAATTATCTTTTACCAATTATATTTACCGTAATTTTTGGTAGTAACGCCGCAGCAGCAAAAATTTAACGTAAATGTAAAATCTCTGACAGTAGCGCCGCAGCAGCCGATACGCCCCCCCACCTATATTTATTTATTTTCCTATATTATAATCTGGTGGGGATTTATTACATTTCAATGCAAAAACGAGCGTTAAAACGCAAAAATCTACGTACAAGAAAAACGAACCCTAAGAGAAAAAATTTTAAAAAATAAAAAATATAAACAATCTTCGCTTTTATCTTCAGCTCCTTCGCCCCTACAGTGAAAGCGAACAGGCGTGTTTGAACGTGATCAGATTTGAAAAGTTGATCATGTTGGTCGTATAGTGAACGATAAGGGCGGGAAGTTTTTAAATGCAGTGCTCACGTTGATCGATGAACATGGGCAGACAGGCAGTCTAAATTGTACGATATGAAGTAGGCCTAAAATCATGTGTAGAATCATTTATTTTTTTTTGTAAAATCTCCGGCAGTAGGGCTGCGGTGGCTGATACGCCGCACATGCCGAATTTTTAACTTTTAATAACAGAAACGCCGCGGCGTTACTACAGGAAATTACGGTAAATTTCTCATTTGCTGATATACCTGACATTTACTGTATAAATACTTGGCCTGGCAAGCTAAGAACTTGTAGATGCTTAGCCTCCGATGATGGCGTAATGCCGAAACATGTTAGGCATAATAAAATCATACTATTGTATCATTATTTGACCCTTGCCTTATTTAATTAATTCTTACTGTTTACTGTATAACCAATCATGACATATCACGTAATTTATTTCAAATGTAAATGTCAAAACCGGTTGGAAAATATTTATACTAATACAATGTGACAATTATTAAGCTATACGAAAAAAAACTTGATAACTTTTGAACAATTACGAGATTCAGTTAAAACTTAAATGCAGGGCATGTTGGGATTTTTTTGAGCATGCACACTCTTATTGTTGTTCATTTTTTGTTGAAATGTCGAAATACAGCATTTCTGAGAATATATCCATCGTCAAGGCCAACTATTCCAGCTCAAAGGAAATTTGTGGCCGAGTACAAACTGAAGACAACCAGTCCGAGTGTTATAACAATCAAAAATCTGATTAAAAAGTTCGAGAGAATTAGCAGTGTTTGTGATGACAGTGTTGCCAATGTTGGTCATCGAGCAAGTGTGAAAACGCCTGAAAATCTTGAGAAAACACAAGCTGTGTTTCAAATTAGACGAGCTTCACAACAGATCGGAATCAACCAGGAGACTTTGTGACAAACTATTGTTCAAGACCTAAAGCTCTTACTTACTTACTTACTTTTCAAACCCGCTTATCCGTTAGGGTCGCGGGGGCAGCAGCCCTACGGAGGATCTCCAGCGATCGCGATCTTCCGCCATCAGGCGCATGTCCTCCCTGGTAATATCCAAGCGACTCGAACCCAGATTCTCCATGTAGTCTAACCACCTGGTTCTAGGCCGACCCCTTGGTCTCTTACCCTCCGGCTTGGAAAATAACAACTGCCTAGGAAGACTAGTTTGCGGCATCCATATATCATACCAGCGCAACTGAGATCTCTCAATGCGGAGAAGTAATGGCTCAACACCTAAAGATTCCCTTATTGTGCTGCTGTACACTATCTAGTAGGGTAACACCTGCCACACTTCTCAGAAATCTCATTTCGGCCGCTTGTACCCGCGATCGCACTCTTTCGGTCATTACCCAAGCCTCATGACCATAGCTGAGAATGGGGACAAAGATAGATTTGAAGACGGAGAGCTTGGCTTTGTTATCCAGCTCGCGTTTCGTTACCACGGATCGCCACAGTTCATGTCTGACACAGCTTGCTGCACCGATCCGAGCATCCAATTCTTTCTTCTGCCGTCCGTCACTCGTGAATGCAATCCCGAGATACTTGAATTTCTCCACCTGTAAAGATTTTTCTATCAAAAAATGGAAGGAAAATTCTGCGACCTGGGTTCGAACCAGGAACCTCGGCTGTCATGGCCGACGCCTCTACCAGTTGGGCTATCGCAGACACCCGGACAGCCATGCTGTCTCAAGGTGTCTTAAAGACAACCAAGTTGTCATGGTTGAAAGCCCAATGGGAGGCGGGGCACCTGGCTCACAAATCGAGAATCTCTCCTATCCAACCATCAGAAAGTTTGTGGAACTCATAGTTAAATTAAATAATAAATGATATTATAACTGGAGATAAGCCTATCAAGCATCAGGTAAAGATTTTTCTATCGAAAAATGTAAGGAAAATCGTTTTGCATTTTTTGATCACAGTGCCCTGGTGATTAAACAATCACGTGATTAAATGGCAGGTGATTAAATGTCGACGTGATTAAATGTCCCTGTTTAACCGTCGGGTGGTGAACTGTCGGGTGATTAAGTGTCCGTACACCATCTTAAAGACAACCAAGTTGGAGAGATGGTTGGATAGGAGAGATTCTCGATTTGTGAGCCAGGTGCCCCGCCTCCCATTGGGCTTTCAACCATGACAACTTGGTTGTCTTTAAGACACCTTGAGACAGCATGGCTGTCTGGGTGTCTGCGATAGCCCAACTGGTAGAGGCGTCGGCCATGACAGCCGAGGTTCCTGGTTCGAACCCAGGTTGCAGAATTTTTCCTTACATTTTTCGATAGAAAAATCTTTACCTGATGCTTGGTAGGCTTATCTCCAGTTATAATATCATTTATTATTTAATTCTCCACCTGTCTTGATGAGGCTCCCCTAACATGGAGAGCGCACTGAGCAGGCTGTCTCAAAAGGACCAGAACCTCGGTTTTAGCCACACTGATCTTCATCCCAGCTTCTTCACATTTGGCTACTGCAAACCGGTCTAGTGCATCCTGAAGCTCTTTCTTTACAAAATTCAAACTCATCAGCCATTGAGCACCACTGCCATCGAACAGAGTTTGTGTTTCGGCAACACTATTGTTGACCGACAAACAAAAATTTGATGTGAATATGGTTTGGTTTAGCGACGAAGCCCACTTTCATTTGGATGGGTACGTCAATAAGCAGAATTGCCACATTTGGGGGATTAAAAATCCCCATTTCGCGATCGAGAAGTCTTTCCACCCCAAATGAGTAACTGTTTAGTATGCAATGTCAAATGGCGGAATAATTGGTGCAATATTTATTAAAGGCACGGTGGCTGCTGAATGATATGTCAACATTTTAGAAAATGATCTCATGCCGATCATCCAAGTGACCCAGGTTTAGAAAAGACGTGATTCATGCAGGACGGAGCATGACCCCATCGGACCAATAGAGTGTTTGAAGTCCTAGAAGAGCACTTTGGAGAGTGCATTCTGGCTTTGGAGTACTCAGAGGCCAATGGAATTGATATTGCTTGGCCGCCATATTCTCCTGATCTCGACCCTTGTGACTCAGTTTTGTGGGCCAATATTAAAGACAAAGTTTACGCAAATAATTCCGAAACCACCGCAGAGCTCAAAACAGCCATTTAGGAGGTCATCGAAAGCTATGATGTGACGCAGACGAAGAGCAAAATGATGCAAAACTCGCTCGACTGTCAAATCATAGCTACTGATGCCAAGATTATTGAACTTGTCATAAACTAAATCCGGATATCTCTAGTTACTGTTAACATTTTTTGTAAATTTAACCAGAAAAGGTTGATTTATTGGAGTGGAATCTCTTTCGTCAGTGGATCTAGCCCTGAAAAGGGCTGTTGCTTTGATATTTGTTTCGTATCAATGTCTGAATCCAAGGACGAATTTATTTTGCTGGAAATTCCTGATGCCTTAGGTTTCTTCTGGCCGCCAGTTTTCACTTCACTCGTGCAACTCGACACCTTCTCGAGCTACTTTTCGACACACAGTCTTGAAACTTGACACGAAGACAAACTCAATAGTACGACGGTGTTAATAATCTCATACAAATTCAACAACGATCGACAAAGACTACGACAGAAATTCAACTTACCAAATCGATGGTCATATTGGTAAAGCGTGCTAAGGACAATGGCAGTAAATGAGCTTCCGTCGTGAAAAGAAAATTATCCAAGTCAAAGATAAGGTCTTCTTTTTCAGCAAACAGAAGATACAAATATTTAAAGGTCTCGGCCAATACAAACGAATCCATCCTAAAAAAAAAAACAAAACAAACCCCATTTTACATCATCATCATCATCATCGTCGTCTGTAAAAGAAAGGCAAAAACTCTGAAATATGTAATCTTGGTTATGTTTCCATACCTCTCAACTTACAAGAAAGCACCCCTCTACAATGTCATATCAATGAATTATGACCGGACCCCTTCAAGGAACATGCATGGTTCACCCCAACAACGATTCCACATTGAAAAATTTGCATAACAGGCCAAGAAAGCTTTAAAGCTGTTGCATCAAAGGGCAGGTGCACGAGCCTCGAGATGGGTAAACGTCCAGATTTAATGGACATCCAAAAAGGGATGATAATAAGCTATCGCAGCAAGGGTGGCATCATCTCCCTTATGATGTAGTGAGGGTGTACAAAGAATGGATAGCAAGGACAGAAATCGCGTCTTTAATGCCATCACTGTAAAGGGTCACGAGCCGTCGACCGACGGGGTAAGCGGCGCCTACGACGACTCGTAAAAGATGATGGGAGAGCCACAGTCCATCGACTGTGGAGCAAATTCAACAGTGGTGCCAACAGACATGTATCCGACATTACCGTCGAACGCACCCTGCTACGGATGGGCCTGAACTGTCGACACACGGTTGCTGCACCCGTGTCGACCAGGGTTCATCGTCGACGATGCCTAGACTTTGCACGTGAGCACCGTCATTGGACCACAGACGAGTGGGCTAAGGTCGCCTTCTCTGACGAGTCAAGGTTTTTGCTCCGTTAGATTGATGGGCGATGACAAGTGTGTCGTGAATGCCATGAAAAGAGACTACAGGAGGCTATTGTGGGCCAGAAAGAGGCTGGTGGGGATAGTGTGCACGTATGGGGGATCTTCTGTTGGGAGCACCGATTCGTCAACAGGGCAATTTGAATGCCTGTGGCTATCTGTCAATCATAGCGGATCTAACCAGGTGCACTCGTACATGCTCACGATGTTCTCCCAATGTGATGGTGTGTTTCAGCAGGACAATGCACCCTGCCACAAGGCACATCTCCTTCTGGATTAGTTCGAGGAACACTCTACTGACTTTCAAGTGCTCCCGTGGCCCGCTAATTCGCCGGACATCAATCCAATCGAACATCTGTGGGAGCACCTTGATTGCCATGTATGGGCCTGAACGAGTCGATGCACGGTTGCTGCACCATTGAACCACAGACGAGTGGGCTAAGGTCACCTTCTCCAACGAGTCAAGGGTTTAGCTCCGTAAGATTGACGGGCAATGGCGAGTGTGTCGTGAACGCCAGGAAAAGAGACTGCAGGAGGCTATTGTGGGCCAGAAACAGGCTGATAGTGTGCATGTGCGGGGGATCTTCTGTTGGGAGCAGTTAGGTCCACTGATTTGTCTAGAGAGCAATTTGAATGCCTGTGGCTATCTGTCAATCGTAGCGGACCAGGTGCACCCGTACATGCTCACAATGTTCCCTGAATGTGATGATTGGTTCGAGGAATACTCTACTGACTTTCGAGTGCTCCCTTGGCCCGCTAATTTGCCGGACATCAATCCAATCGAACATCTGTGGGAGCACCTCGATCGCCATGTACGGCAGCTGGACCCTCCACCTATGCCTATCGAAACTCTGTTGACAGCGCTTCGAGTGGAATGGACTGCCATACCATCAGACACATACAGCACACTTCTTGCGTCCATGCCACGATGCCTAGCAGCAGTTATAGTGGCGAAGGGTGGCTACTCTGAACAATGGCAAGTGGGTAAAACACCGATTGCAAAATACGACTTACACAAAGTATGCGACTTAAATAAAAGAGAAGTAAAAAGAAAACGAGTCACCTACCTATCTTCGTGCGTCCTAGTTCGAACGTCCTTCACTGCAGCATATCCACACGGCACTTTGGCATACGTCTGCAAACTATTCAGAACGTTCTTCCCCACTTCCAAATAATAGTTATCCCCCGTTGCCTGCCATTTACAAAACAAGATTAAACAAATAAGACTAACTCCGACGTTAACACTTTCAAAACGAACGCTTATGCAAATGCTCACCTTATAAAGAAAATAGGTACTTTCTAAAAACTCTGGCCGCAAGGGATGTTGTCCCCAGTGAACCTGAAAGTCGACTGTAAACGCTTCAGGTAAGAAGGTATGACGCTGCATTACCTGATACAGTACTTCGTGAGTTTCAATTGCAGGTTTAATATCGCCCTTTAAAACCTTCACGTACAAAACAACGACACCAGTGAATTAATCAAGCACTCCAAAACTAAAATTAGTGTACACTCGTTCGTCCACTTACAAATGGGCAGCCAACGAATAGGAAGCATATTCCAAACACTTCTTTCGTATCTGCTTATGCTTTGAGGTAGGGTTCGTAGCTAGTTATTTCCGAATGAAGTGTGCGATTCTGTGAAGCGTCTCTTATGAAGAAAATAGCACATGTACAGTCGATATCCACGGTACTAATGAATATGGATCACTGCATGCTACAGAGGTATAACTGTAAAATTGGTAGCTAACTGTGCGGAAATCACAGGTGGGGTTTCGGTGATTCTCCCCACGCTACTCGTTGAGTCAGCCAAAATTAAAAGAATCACTTGACGCTTTCTGGCGTCATGCCTGTGGGTGATTGTTCGTATCAGACCCAATTTTTTTGCTATTTGCATTACACACTCATTCATGGAATTCTTTTCGTACTTCAACGCTCGTGCTTAAAGTTCCCTGTCGTGAAAGGTAATTGAGCTGTGTAGGAATTGTAAGGAACAGCATGCGTTCTGTGCTCCCGGTGGGGACGGACAGTATACAACTCATTGCAAGAAATATCGGATATTTATTTCTAGTTCAGCTAAATTCATACAAAAGCTTAAATTTCCTCAAAAATAATGGACACATCCAAAAGGGATGAAGCATAAATTACAGAAAACACTTTATTCTATAAACGAGTAATTAAGCGTATAAACAAAACATCATTTCTGATTGAAAACATACATTAATATAACGAACACAGTGGAAAAAAGTATTGGATAACCTTGTGGCTTGGAAATAAATATGGGATAATGCCAAATAAACATGTCAAATATTATCAAAAACTGTCTTTAATATTTGGTAGCCCCGCCTTTTCACTTGATTATTGCCTTAATTCTTCGAGGCATCGATTCATATGAGTTTATGCATCGGTGTTCACTGATTTTTCCCCAACATTGACGAATTGCTTCTTTCAGCTCGGACTTGTTGGTTGGTTTGTACAAATCAATCATTTTCTTTAAATCCCACCAAAGATTTTCTATTAAATTTCCATCAGGACTTTGAGCTGGCCATTTCATCCGTCGGATTCGATGATGCTCGCAGTATTTGGCAACAGCCTGAGAACGGTGGCACGGTGCATTATCGTCCTGAAAGACAAAGTCATCCGAATCACCAAACGAATCTTCCAACGTTGGCAGAAGAAACTGATCCAAAATGTCTATATAGGTCGCACTGTTGACAGTGCCATTTAAAATGCACAATTTTCCAGGTCCTGCAAACGTCACGCATCCCCAAATCATTACACCCTGTGGAAACTTTACACTGGAACTTAAGCAGTCAGGATGGAATTGTTCTCCTTTTGTTCTCCAGACAAACACGCCGTTATTATCACCGTTCCCTAAGCAAATCCTACACTCGTCACTAAAAACAACTCGTTTCCAATCGTCCACAGTCCACTTTGCACGGTCTTTGGCCCATTGCAAGCGTTTACGTCGATGCTCGTTCGAAAGCAACGGTTTCTTCTTCGCTTTCTCGAATGAAAACCCAGCCTCGTTCAAACGGTTTCGTAGAGTCCGATCGCAGACCTTGACGCCGCATTGTTCCCATTCGCGGTTCATCAATCGGGATGTTCATTTTCGCATCCGTTTACAGATCCGGATCGGTTTTCTATCGTCGGATGCACTTGTCTTCCTCGGTCGCCCACATCTTTTCAAATTCTGCACATTGCCACGAGAATTAAACTTGTGCCACAGACGTGACACTGTGCTCTGGGAACATCTCAACAAAGTTGCGACTTCTAATCGAGTTTTTCCTTCTTTTAGCAGGCGGACAATGCGAGTTTTCACATCAGTAGACAGTTCTTTAGCTGGAGCCATGATACTCAATTAGCAGAGTTTTCTGTCGTCTACTAACCTCGATAATTGTGAGCAGTTATAAAAGAATAAATAATTTCAATAACATTTGCATATTCGCAAACAAAATGTATCATTGGATGTTACTCACTGAATATATTGCGTATTTTTTTCCAACCAATGAGACTATCCCATTCTTTTTTCCAACACGTCCGTATTTATTTGCATATTTCAAAGAATCTTTTTTTTGTTTCCAATTTTTAACAGTAAATCGTATTTATAGATTAAAGTGTTTTCTTTAATACAGGGTGTTTCAAAATTATGTGCAATAAATTTAGTGACATATTCTTCAGGTCAAAAGAAAACGAAAATGTTGTATAGCACTTTGTCTGGAAACGATTTGTTTGCGAGTAATCCAATATCATACAGTAGGGAAGCACGGTAGTTAGCGGACGATATTTTAGCAGTTCCAGCGTTTCAACCCAACACTAGGTCGCGTGGTTTGTTCCATTTAAACCTACTTTAGGGTTGTTCCATTAGTTGTGTACGCTTGTTTCCATTACTCTACATCCACTAGGAATAGCAATTTCAGAACGTCTGCGTGCTTTGACATACGCATTACGATTTACGTAAAAAAAGTCATGTACGCGTATTCCAGTGCAGAATACACTGACATGCGCCTAATGTATGGTCTTGTGGACGGAAATGCTGTGGAAGCAAGAAGACTCTACCGAGAACGCTTTCCGAATAGATGTTTGCCAAATAACCGAACATTTGTATCTGTCGACAGACATTTGAGGGAGCGTGGTTCCTTTGGCCGTCAAACAGGACAAGGGCGGCCTGTAGCACATTCTCCAGATGAACCACAGACAAGCACCCGTCGTATTTCTTTCAAGGTACACATTCTGCACTCGTCTGTTTGGCGCATTCTTCACCGTCAGCTTTTGCGTCCATACCACCTGCAACTGGTTCAGGCACTGAACCCAACGGACTATCCACACCGACAAAGATTTTGCCAATGGATACAACGTCGTCGTGCTGCAGACCCTAGTTGTCTCGGCCAGATACTTTTCACGGACGAAGCAACCTTCACCCGGACAGGAATCGTAAATTCTCACAACCAGCACCGTTGGGCAGATGCTAACCCGCACGTTACCAGAGCTCGAGCGCATCGAGAGCGTTTCTCCGTGAACATTTGGTGTGGAATTGTCGGAAATAACTTATTTGGCCCTTATGTGATGCCGCCACGATCGACTGGGTGAACACATCGTATCTTTTGTTTCTGCAGAATGCATTGCCACAATTACTGGAAGATGTTCCTCTTTTGATAAGATCTAACATGTGGTTCATGCACGATGGCGCTCCAGCACATTTCAGCCATGTCGTGCGAGCACACCTTAATGCTGCGTACACGAATCGGTGGATAGGTCGAGGTGGACCGGTAGCCTGGCCTGCAAGATAACCCGATCTTAATCCCTTGGACTTTTTTCTGTGGGTCATGTGAAAACGATCGTCTATAGCACAGAAGTTCCTAACATTATGGATCTGCGACAACAAATTGAAAATGCATGCCAAACCGTTCGTTATGCTGGTGACGAACTCTTCCGTGACATCCAACGGTCGCTCGTGCAACGAGCCGAAGCGTACGTGCGAGCTGGTGGTGGGCACTTTGAACGATTCCTGTAATTTGGAGCCACGGGTTTAGTTGGCTGTATCGCGTAAATAAATCGTTTCCAGACAAAGTGCTATACAACATTTTCGTCTTCTTTTGACCTCAAGAATATGGCACTAAATTTATTGTACATAATTTTGAAACACCTTGTATATGCCTCATCCCTTTTGGATGCGTCCATTATTTTGGAAGAAATTTAAGCTTTTGTATGAATTTAGCTGAACTAGAAATAAATATCCGATATTTCTTGCCAGGAGCTATAGAGGCAGCGTTTTAGGCTAAGGGGCCCCTTCAGGCTAGCATTGTTGACTATGTACGTAGCACAACTAGACTAGAACATTAATTTTTTAAGAGAAACCAAAGTCGGTATTTTATGTTAATTAATATGCTGATAACGTTAATAAAAATTGATCTTCTTTCTAATAGTTTGTGTGTTTAGATCCTCAACACCTCTCCCCTCACATATCAGTCTCGAACCCCGTTGATGATTTCCTCCCCCGACATATCAGCTTTGGTTGTGTGCTCGTTGGATAATAAATAGAAGGGGGGGGGGGGGGGCTCGGCACAAGAGTACAAAATACGACATTCACTATTTGGTTCATGGTTAACCCACAGGGAGAAAAATTTGATTTTCGTCCAACCAACCCCACCCACTCTCCCCTACTTTAAATAGCTTGCAAAAGTTCAAAACTGTAGCAGTTCCTGGCTACAAAAAGCACAGGAAAACCCTCCGACACAGAAGGCAGGAACACCTGCGTCGATGGTAAACCACATAATGAATTGCAACTTAGGCCTGCACAAGTTCCATAAAGCCAAGGTTCATGCTCTTAATGAACGTCACATCCGTGAACGCAAAACCAATGCCACAAGCCCTACGAAGGCTACCTTGCGGGTAAGAAACGTCGGTTTAAAGTCACGTTAGATGAAGCGCGAGTTTACCTCACAAATTGCGGTAAGGTTCGTGCAATTCCTATCGTCCGGCAAATGTCGTGAAAGTTTTTTGAAAGACTTCAGGTTGGTGCAACCTAGTTGGGTGGAGAAAAACATTAAGGTGAATGCAAATGACTACCGGGAGAACATTTTGAAATCTCCTTACACTGCAGAGATCCCAGCATTGTACGGAGAGGAGAGCAAAAGTCTCTTCATCGAGGTAAGGCATCCAGCCACACAACACGCTCGACACAGAATTTCGTGGCGCAAATGGAAAAAGAGGCCAGCATTCGTGGAATACCCTTCTCTGTCGAGCCACCTGATCCCTCCCCCATGGACCTTTGTGGCTTTGGCCTTCTCAAAAGGGGTCTTGAAAGGCATCGCCCCAAATCCACGCAAAATCAGCTAAGTTAAGGAGAAATGACCCTCTGTATACTACATAGTTTTCGTAAATAATAATTGCAACGTTCTCCCAGATGGGAATAAGAAATAGTCTTAAAAATTGCCCAAAACTTAGCAGATTTAGGGCGCATCTAAAAAGTCCGACCGGTCAAAGCTCGTTGCAAAGCTAGTTTTGGAGCCACCAGTGACTGACTATGTCCGATCGACTCGCAACTGGCTTTATTCATTATAAATTTTCGTCCGTTTCATAAAGTAACGACCGGTCGCGCTAACCGCGACCGGAGTCCAATGCCGGTCGTAATTAGTGCGATCGGATTCCAACGCCAGTTGTGGTCGGCTGCCTCGGAGAGTAGGATCAAAATGGCGGACGAAAGTAGAAAATTCAAGTGTTCGAGTGCCCGATACGTAATAAATATATTTTGGAGAAAGGAGATGGTGAAATATGAAGAGGAACCTTGCTGCGACACCATTTTGAAGTAAAATGCTCACGACCGTGCGGTCCATAAACGAACAAACGGAAGCAAACTGCCGCCGATTGTACCACGTAACCTGTTGGCGACCGGTTGGACTTTTTAGACACATCCTTTATGTTGCAACCTGGCAACACGCTATTCATTCAGAGGATCCTGTTAGAACCCTTGCACAAGCAACAAACCAGTTTATGCACCGCTTCGCAGACAATTCGTTTGTAAGTTGACGAATGAGAAAGAAAACTAAATTCTATTTTCCCAAACCTGCAATCCCGGCCAAAACGCTAGCAGAGCATCCATGAAATTCCTAGAATTCGTGTACGGACGATGCATGTGAACGTCGACTAGCAAAGGTCCTTGGCTAATGTACTTCATGACGGCTGAATAATGCTGTCGAGTCAAAATTTCAAGATAAAAATATAGGCTAACAAAAGACAATACCCACGTACAAGATAAACAAAACAAAACTGTTCAATGAAATGAAGAGGACATAGCAACTGGGGGAGAAGAAAGCGACTCCGAGCTATATCTTCTTCATATGAATTGATGAATCATCACTACAATAAAAAGGGATCTTACCTTATTGAATCTGTCCAGGTATGAATCGTATCCCAACAAGATATAAGCTTTCAAGCAGTATTCGTAATACGAGTCTATTCCTGCTCCGACTCCGCTATCTACAAGGAAAACAAAGGATGGGTTAGCGTTAAAGGGTTTCACAAATATCAGAGGAAAAATAGGAAACCACCCAAAATAAACAGGTACCAACTATGTAAGTATCAAATCAAAATTATTGTATAGAAAATCCACGTTCATTGTATCACAATGATTAAAAATATTTTGTTCCAAGTATCGCCCATCACTGGCTATACATTTTTCCCATCTGTCCGACACCTAAAAAACAGTTGCTCTTTTAAGGCAAACCAGTCAGTGGGCCACATGCAAGAGTGCATCCCATCGACACAAATAACCAGTCATTGGATGGTGAGTAAGCCACATGCAAAAGTATTACCCAACTAAACGTTTACTTGACCAGTTTTGCTGCGTGTGATGGTGCATTATCGTGAAGCAAAATCACTTTGTGTTGGCTGCCTTTTTTGATATTTTGGTCGTATTTCACACAAAACTTGATTCAAGTTGTGACGTGCCAGTGTACTGGTAGTCGCTTGTTGTCCGAGAGAAGAGAGAACGAAGGGGGAATTATCTTTGGAATTTATTTGCGTATTTACGTATTAGTGTCAGGTAGCCAAGAAGAAATCCGCCATATGGTTTGTAGCAGTCGTTATGTTAAGGATACAGGTGCGTCAAGTAATTGGTTGTTTTAGTCATTTGTTGTTAGCGTGCGAGCGATCGTAATTAATCCTCTGTTGGAAGCTGCGTTTGTTAGTTGTTCCGAGAAAATCGCCTCAGCTTCCAACAGAGGATTGTTGCGATCGTGTTCAGAGAAGTAATTTTACGTCACGGTTTTGTTGAATGTTATATATTTTTTTTTTTCTTTTTTTCGCAAAAAATTAAAAAATTCTGGCCGGGAGTGGTATAGTTGTGTTTTTCTGCTCAGGTCGATTTCCCTTGACTATATCGTTCGAAACAGAAGATATGGAGAGGGAACATCTACTATTTAGCTTATAAATATTTTATTTGTAATATGTAATTATGTTGTTTATTATTCTGCGCTGGAAACCGAACCTGGATACATGATGAATTGTCGTATGAGTACAGGACCTACACTATATGATCACAAATATCCGGACACATGCACGTTTGCGCTCTAGCCACGATTTCATGGAAATCAATAGGGCGTTGCACATCCCTTTGCCCGAATCACAGCTTCCACCCTTCGGGGAAGACTTTCCACCAAATGTTGGTAGGTACTTTCCGCAATGTTCCTCCATTCCTCCCGAAGAGCGAGAATCAGTTCAGGTACAGAAGTTGGCCGATGTGATCTGGCCCGCAAGCGTCTTTCCAAATCATCCCACAGACTCTCTATAGGATCGAGGTCGGGACTTTGTGCCGGCCAACCCATTTCTTCGACCCCTGAGTCCGCAAACCACTGCCGTACACGCCTCGCTTTGTGGCACGGAGCATTGTCGTGTCGGTAGAGAAACGGCCCGTTTCCGAAAAATTGCCACAACGTTGGAAGTGCACAGTTGTCCAAAACGTTAAGATAACAGTCAAAGTTCGTGATTCCTTGTACAGGAACGAGCTGGCCCATTCCGTACCGTGAAAACGAGCCCCACACCACGACTCCTCCTCCTCCGAACTCGACTGTGGGCTCTGTGCACTCGGGTAAGAAGCGTTCTCCAGGTATGCGCCAAACCCAAACTCGTCCGTCGGATTGCCAGAGTGTGTAGCGAGATTCGTCTGTCCACATTACACGTTTCCATCGGTCCATTGTCCAGTTTCTGTGGGCTTTGCACCACTCCAGACGTCGCTTGGCGTCGACCCTGCTGACGTGGGGCTCGTGGGCAGCAGCACGGCCACGGAATCCCATCGTGTGCAGTTCCCGACGAATCGTCACGGCACTGGCATCCTTTGCAGAGACGTTTTCAAACTCCGTGGCAATTTTTTCCGCCGAGGACTTCCGGTCGCTGCGGGTGACACGACGAAGCACTCGACGGTCTCTGTCCGTTAGTTTCTTGGGTCTACCGGTTCGTTGTTGAACTGTGGTCGATCCCCGGGTCTTCCATTTCATAATGACATCGCCTACTGTCAACTTGGGTATCTGAAGAAGGCTGGAAATGTCACGCACGGACTTGCCGCATAGGTGACATCCGACGACGGTTCCACGTTGGAACTCGCTGAGCTCTGCCGAACGACCCATTCTTGCCAATGTCCAAGCAGGGTTGTGTCTGAAGGTGTGGGAAGCTATTTAAATGATGTGCAAGTCATTATCATGTGACATTGGGCCAATCGATGATCTGTGAGGGGTGTCCGGATATTTTTGAAAGTTGTTTAAATGGAAGTCGAAGCAATGACGCCGCCACGATGTCGACAAATATGATAACGATGATGGAAATAGCAGTTCATTTCGTCATTGGAGTCGGTAATGCTGATGTTTTGAAGATTATTGGCGAGTGTTTTGACTATTATTATAACAACGTGCGGAGAATTAAACGAACACTCGGAAACGTCTAGTTCTAGCGTGCCGACGGTCCTCCCGCCGAGAGCAATCGCCACGAACATTCTAAGTGTCGTCACTGCACCCACACGCTGTTTATAGCGTAGCTCTCAAAAGAACCCAGAACTGTCAGCTATTTCTGCGACTTTTTAAGCATGCTGCTTACTCTGTTTATAGTCAGGATATTAAGCACTTAGTTCAAAAATACGTATCGGTCACGCTGTACGCAGGTACTCAGTCAAAGGGGAGTATTGCCCAAGTTCGTTGCATCGGTAGATTCTATGTTAAAAAAATAAATCACTGAAAACGGTGATGGAACTTTCGACTTGCCAGTGGCCTCTAAGTTGGGTTCTCCCGCGCTGGCCAAGAGGGGTCTCTGCACCTCTCCCCTAATTGCCCTAGCAAAGGAGGTGCGCTACGCCGACGTGCGTTAATGAAGAAGGAATACTTATGCGGGAGTGCGCGGAGTTTCCTGACAAATGTGGCTAGGAGTTTTATACTCCCTCAGTAATGACGCTGGGACTTTCATGTACGTAGACCTTGATCTCTTTCAGAACCAGAGTGCCGGTAAAGCCTTAGTTTGTAAGTCGGATCTGCCACTCTGAATAATGTCAATGTTCTCTTGTGGTATTTTGATATTTTAAGGGGCCCCTCTATTTAATATAAGTGTGTCGAAAGTTAATATGTTGAGAGATTTTTAAGTCTAAATGGAAATAAAGAGTTATAGTGCAATGAATATCACGTTGTCAAGGAGCATCTCGTAGTAATTGGTCTCGAACTCTTACCACCCCTCACCGAACGCCATACCTCGTGTTCGACTTTGACGGAACCATATCGATTGTGGGGGTGGGGGACGCTACAAAGTCGATCATTTGTTGTCAGTAGCGTTCAGTATTAACGATTTCGCCAGGTTTCAGCAGCTCATAGTAGATCCCACCAAACACAGAGCATCGTTTCTAATGTCAAAATCACCACTTTTGAATTTTTTGAACCGCTCAAAGCATTACGATTTACCAAGAGCATGCTCACCGTAAGCTTCGACCAGCGTTCGATGCAAATCCGCACCGGTTTTCTTCAAATGGTAGCCGAAAAACAAAGCTCTCTGCAAATTGTAGTTTCCTGGCATAAAATTTGACATGTTCAACACTATTACAAACGATCTCTTAAATGAAACTTGTATTGTCAGATGTCAGAGTAAGAAAACAGCGCCAACGATGCGATTTGACGGTAACAACATTGACAGCTAGGGCCATCTATGGGCAAATTCCAGTTTCATATTTACAGACCCAGTAAACCATGTAGCTTTGGTTGTGCATGTGTAAACTAAATGTAGGGCACTGCTTGCAGGTAAGTTTCCTAACGACAAAATAAGATGAAAATGATCTTAGAAGTGAGCATATTATTATGACCACCCTGTCAGTATCGCGTTGGGCCACCTTTTGCCTTTAATACTGCGCTGATTCCACAAGATGTTGGAAGGTGGTGGGAGGAATCTGATAGCACTGTCTAGTTGTGCTACATTGGACGGTGTGGATCCTGCCGTCTGATGGTCCGTTCGACTTCGTCCCACAAATGCTCAATTGGAGCGAGATCTGGGGATTGTGGGGGCCACCGAAGTAAGATAAAGTCCCCCTCCTTGCTGGAAGTAGCCATCTCCATTGGAGTATGGCATCAACGTGACCGGGTTGACTCGATCGGCGACGATACGGAGGTATGCTGTGCCATCCAGACGTTGTTCGACACGTATTAACGGACCCAACGCATGCCAGGAAAACATTCCCCAGACCATAACACAGCCCGCACCGGCCTGAAGGGTCGTACTCGTGCATGCGGGGTCCGTGCTTTCGTGCCGTTTCCGCCAGATTCTGATGTGGTCGTCTGCACGATGTAACTGGAATCATGACTTGTCAGACCACACGATTTGTTTCCACTGCTCGATAATCCAGTCCTTGTGCTCCGGAGCGAATCAGAGTCGTTTCCGCTCGTCGGCTGCAGACAGCAAAGGTGTGCAGACAGGTCTTCGGCTTCCGTATCCCGTGCGATGCAGCGTGCGGCGGACAGTGCATTCAGAGACAGTTTTGGAGGACCCCTGGTTAAGGTGAGCAGTGATTTGATGCACAGTTGCTCTTCAGTTATCCTTTACCATCGTGATCAACCATACGTGCACAGCCATGACACGAATGTTCAGACCCGTCTTCAGGTTAACCGTCCAGTCTTTAAATACCTTAACGACGGCTGCTCTCGAGCACCCTGCGAATGCTGCCGTTTCGCTGATGCTCGCTCCATAGCTCCTAGCACCTACAATCGTCCCGTGTTCGAAGGTTGTTAAATCGCGTCGTTTACCCATAGTTGTAGAATGGAACAAGTCTACTTTTGTCGACAACACTCAGCTTCCCTTTTTATATTGGTCCGGCCCGCTAGCAACATTGTGGCAATGTCCGTGCGCGCATTTGCATAAACATGTCAGGTGGTCATAATAATATGCTTAACTTACCCTCGACTATCACCAGCAGCAATTATGTTTTAAACTTGAGGTTCAGGGACTTTCAAATCACCCTGTAGTGATTATCTGCAATCATGCCACCATAAAGTTATCCATACAATCGTATGACGTGGCAAGTATGAAACATGCTTTGCTTTTTCTCCTTCTAGCTCGCTCAATTCAAACCTTCGGGACTACTGGGGCGTCATTACGAGAGAGGACAATTCTAGTAGTTTTTAGTCATGCAAAAGAGCGTAGTTTTTAGTCATTCCAAACCTCGGCGAATCCAATCCCCACTGTGGATGTTGAGTACAGTCCCCATGAGATCGCTCGAACGGTGCCGTTGTTGCCATAAATAGTCCATAGCTTGATGAGCCTTTTCCTGCAGTAAACAAAATTAAAAGCGTACAATTAAAAAGTGCAATAACCAATTCTGGGTCCGTCCAGCAAAAGTTGAACACGGTGCAGTGCTGGAAGTTTTAAATTAGCCAATTGGAGAAAGGTAGCTTAAGTGCCGGGTGGGCAAGAAATAACGTGAGGTGTTCAGAGCTCGCTAGCGGGAATTCTATTAGGCCAAATGCAGTACATTTTGGTGTATATACTTAGTGCAACATGCAGTTTCCATTTCTGCAAAAAAAAAAAAATAGTACCAAAAGTCGCCATAGGGGGCGCTTATTTCAAGAAAACAATGAATGAACAAATACCATACAAACCAACCAGTGTGCTGTTCCAATAGCTGCATGCAGTACACGACATTTTCTACAGCAGCTCGTAGCATATCTGCATTAATTAGTCTGATATGTAACGTTATTTGATCCTTTAAGGTCGAGAGGTCAGGAACATGTGCTCGATACACGAGGCTTTTCAAATATCCCCATAACCAAAAATCACAAGGGTTGAGATCAGGCGACCTGGGTGGCCATACCGTAGGAAATGCACGACTAATTATTCTGTTGTCTGAAAAACGTTCTCGCAAGATCTGCTGCACCTGACGTCCGACATGCGATGGCACACCATCCTGCATAAAAATGGTAGAATCCAGACGACCCTTTTCCTGCAATCGATTGTGGTATCACAAAATTCTCGAGCATATCGGCATACCTGGCAGAATTGACGGAACGAGTCACCGGTCCATGGGGACGGATTTCTTCAAAAAAGTACGGGCCGACGACGAAAGAAGCAGTAAAGGCGCACCATACTGTTAGTTTCGGTGAATGCATAGGAGTTGGCAGACACACTTGTGGATTTGATGCACTTGTGGGTATTGATATCACCATTCAAATAAAAATGTGCCTCGTCACTCCATATGCATCATCCACTTCCATACGTGCTAAAAATCTCAACGCAAAGTCAGTTCGGGTACATTCATCTCCAGGAAGCAATTGTTGAACAGGTGGGAGTGAGTTTATAGGGATAAAATGTCAATATCTTATGCAATATTTTCCTCACCGTCGAATATGGGATATCTGTTTGGTGTGCTATTGCGTGTGCATTGCTGGTCCCCTGCACAGTAGTCATCTCCTGTTCCCCAACAGCAGTTGCAACTTCTTCAACGTGTTGCTGCCTGATTCGTTTGCATCCCCGACCCGGTTTGCACTCTTAGAGTTCCGGTAGATTCAAATCGTTCAATCATTAGTTATGCTCATCAGTCCTCTTCGTAACGTTTTCAATCGCGGGAATTGACGAAGGGCACCACTTGCATTGTCGCTCTTCTGATAAAACAACTCGACTAATAACGCCCGGTCAGGCAGAGTAAGCGTCATCATCAGGCCATTCGTTCGTGAATAATGAGAAATCCTCACCCTTGCCTTTTATTGTCAAGATTGCTCGACACGGAACGCGCTTGTGCAAATGTATTCATTGTTTTCTTGAAATAAGCGCCCCCTATGGTGACTTTTGGTAATTTTTTTTTTTTTGCAGAAATCGAAACTGCATGTTCCACTAAGTATATACACAAAAATGTACTGCATTTGGCCTAATACACTAAAAGATGATGACATATTTGCGTCATTAACGAAATGATGTTTAAATGCAAAACAAACAACAAAAAAGACATTAATAGGGTATGTGAGCACCCCTCAACGTCATACAAAGCATACAGCGTGTCATCATGCTTGTTACGAGGTGATCAAACACCGCAGAGTCCAGTAATAGCCATTCCTCCTCTAGGGCAGTTTCCAAATCGTTAAGAGTGGCTGGAGGTGGGAAACGTCTACATACAGCACGGCCGAGGGCATCCCAAAGGTTTTCAATGGGATTAAGGTCCGGCGAGTAAGCCGGCCACTCCATACGCGAAATCCCCTCACTCTCCAGAAAGTCGTCGACTATGGCAGCTCTATGGGGACGGGCATTATCGTCCATTAAAACGAAAGAAGGACCGACTGCTCCAGCGTACGGTTTCACAATGGGGTCTAGGACTTCATCTTGATACAGTACAGCTGTCACAGAACCTCGCCTGTAGATGTGCAAGTCGGTGCGATATCCCAATGCAATCCCTGCCCAGACCACGATGCTTCCACCGCGGAATGCGTGACGTTCGATGATGTTCTCGGGCCGATTGCGTGTGCCTTGTTCCCTCCAGACCCTTACACGCTTATCGTCGGGTTGTAGGGCAAATCTGGACTCATCTGTTGCCCCAATCCGACACAGTCCAATTCACATGCTGGCGGCACCACTGTAATCGTGCCTGTCTGGATTGGACGGATAAAGGAGCACAAACTTGTGGTACCCGGGCGTACAGACCATTCGAGTGTAGCCTTCGACGAACAGTAGTGGCAGATATCGTCTTACCAATGGCCGCTGCAACCATAGATGTCACCTGTGTGGAGGTCGATCTTCGATTCCGCTTGGCTACGACAGCAATATAGCGATCTTCCGAGGGTGTCGTAACCCTTGGACGACCGGCTACAGGTCTTCGGACGACTGTTTGGCTGGTTTGGAATTGTTTCCATAATCGTGAAATGACGAAATGACGAACGCCGAAGAAACGAGCAACGTCTGTGATAGACTGTCCTGCTTCAATGCGTCCGACAGCCCGCCAGCGTTCGTCTTCTGGAAGCCATAGAAACACGTCTAGCTTGAAAACAAATCTTACGAATGTTGTAAACACCTTTTACCAGCACTTATATGCAACTCCTATAACCCTTCTTATACGACTGCCTGTTTTGCATATTTCTCAACACGAAATTGTGACTGGCTGTCAGCTAACATATTTGCGTACTTCCTTCTACATTTGGAGCAAATTTTAGCATCTTTAATTCAGATTGGCTTACGCAAGTTAACATTTTTTTGCTTAACTTTTGGAAGTGAGTGTAGAATTCCCGCTAGCGAGCTCTGAACACCTCACGTTATTTCTTGCCCACCCGGTAGATAACGAAGAAACCCCAAAACTCCATGTGCGTCGACGGCTGTCTCAATTAATCAATATCAATACCAGCCCAACACCCAGTTCAACTTTTGTTGGACTACAAAGTGGCCGTTTGTTTTAACAGGGTCGAGTCACTGAATCAAGACCGCTACATGGGTAAAGGACGCAACCTTAACAGACCTTGAAAAAGCTATGATCATCGTGTACCATGCAAAAGGCAGAAGCATTTCGGAAACCACAGCTTTCGTGAACTATTCACGTAGTGCCGTAGTGAAGGTGTACAATGAATGGAATAATGGACAAGAAGTGCATTCCAGGTGAGCAAACAGTAGCGGACTGCGAGCCGTTACTGAACGGGGTGAGCAACGCTTGCAATAAGATGGGCTACCGTCGATAATCGACAGCCCAAATGAACGAGGAATGCACCAGAAAGCTATCGATAACAACTGTGAATTGTTGCATCTTGGCCTCTGCACGACGTGCGTTTGCATTGCAGTACAAACACTGGACCCTAGACCAGTGGAAAAAGGTTGTATTTCCCGACGAGTCGTGTTTTACCGATGGGTGCTGGCGTATCTGCCAGGAGACATCCGAAAACAAACTACCCGAAACCATTGTGGGCAGCAACAAGCTGGAGGAAGCAATGCAACGGTCTGGGGCATGTTTTGATCCATTACTTCCTCTGGAAGGTAGCGTCAATAGCTGAGCACACTTATCTGTTGTTGCCGACCAGCTGAGCATTTGCCATGCATGGCTCGAGGAGCGTGAGGATGAGTTCCACTTACTACACTGACCTCCAAACTCCTCAGACCTTAATCCTTGCGAGAATCCGTGGGAACATCTGGATCGACACGTCAGGAAGAAAGACCCTCCCTCCGGAATCTTCATGAATTAAGTGATGCTCTGCTGTTCACATGGACATAGATGCCTGTTGCCGCCTTCCAAGCACTCATCGAGTCCACGCCCCGTCGCCTAGCAGTCATTATTAAGCGACTCGACCCTTACACAACAATTAAATAATATTAAAGCTCATTACCTCAAAAATGAGTTCTCCTGTTAGCCGGCTTAAAGCAGCCAATTCTAAGATCATAGTTCCTGCGCAAGCTGTACACGTTTCACGAACGTTCCCCAGTTTTGGAGATCTCAACCCATGGCGCAGATTTATCTAAATACGTCAACAAACAACAAAAGATTTCATTAGAAAACACAAATTACAACGCACAATACACTAACCGAGCAAAACTCATTGCATAGCAGGTCGTTGATTCGCGATCAGACACCACACGTGTTCCACGCCCTCTGGAGGCCTATGCGGTAGCCGCAGTTGTGCGTGAGACCTTGTGGGAAGTGGTTGCGTGTTTGATTCATGTAAATGCAACGCTATCGTGAGTTGACGGCATTCAAACGGGGGATGGTGGTGGTGGGTGCCTGACGCATGGGAAGTTCGATTTTGGTGATCATGCATGAATACCATACCAGGTGTCCAGCCACCTCGATGACTGTGAGTGGCGATGACTATGACTGGGAGGGCTACAGTGCGACAAATCACGAACCAATTCAACGTTGACCAGGCTAGAAATGTCTCCCAGCTAGAATGTACGTGCCCTCGGCTGTGGGAGCCGTCACCCTATGCAGGTACCAGTGTTAACCCCGTGTCATCTGACACTTCAGCGTGCATTTTCCACCAATCACATCAAAGGCGCATTCTCCATGGCGCACGAAACAAACTATATGCACGTTGTATCCGCACTGGCTGTTCCTCATCGCTCCGTGCGTTTCGTGCACGCTGTTCCCCATCGCCAGTGCGTTTAGTGTATTTCGTGCGCGCGGGGGGTTGCCTGATCATTCAATTGTTAACGCTCTGTTCTCCTTCAGGCTGCATGATTCGCACGATTCAAACTGCACGATTCGCACTGATCACGTGACTCACTCTCACGATTGTGCGTTTCGTGCGCGATGGAGAATGCGCCTCAAATGACACAGCAACAGTGGTGTAACGTCACAGGGTCGGACAAGTCACGGTATCAACTGTTCCATGCAGATGGGAGGCACAGTGTGTGACACACAGCTAGTGAGGTGATGGACCAGTCATGCCAAGAGGGCGTGGGTCAGGGTCTGGGGCGCATTTTCCTGATATGGAATGGGCCCCCTTCTTCTTCTGGAAAGCGCGTCGGATGGTCTGCAATATTGCCAAATGCTCGGAGACCATCTCCACCCGTTTTTCGCCTTCCAACACCCCAACAACTTTGCCATCTTTCAAGATGACAATGTGCCACCACATCGCTCCAGAGTCGCTCGAGAACAGTCGAAGAGTATGCAGGGGAGGTCCAACGACTGGATTGGCCACCCCAAAGCCCTGATGCCATCGAACTCAGGCTCAGTGCGCTGGATCCTCCACCTGCTCACAATGAGTCTGCAAGTCCATGGCACAAGGTCAGTCTGCAAAGCGTGCCATGGACTTGCAGACTCACTTCCACAAGACCAGAGGAGGCCCGACCACGTATCAGGTGACTATCCCACGAGTTTTACTCAGTCAGTGTACATGTATAAGTAACAGAGAACTTAACATCAATTAACGAAAAATATTGTCGTACCCTCGGATGGGGAACGCCTGTCGTCGTATTGAAGGCAGGAAGAAGGCGGTAACCTAAGTCCTTGGCCATGGAGAGCATCTCTCCTCGATACCAACGGAGACGATTGAACTTCTCTTGAATGTACAGAGCAAGAATGTGGCTACTTATTAAGCCCCTGGTACAGAGCAATAAACAAAAATAAAAATTAACAAACACGTCCGTTCAAATATTAAACGCACTTTTATCAGGTAAGGGATCTTACAACAAAATCATGGTCTGAGCTTACAATGATACAGGGTGTTTATTCCTAAATACCCTAATTTATTTTGTACTTACTTTCTCTTCAAACCCCGCTTATCCGTTAGTGTTGCAGGGGCAGCAGCCCTATGGAGGATCTTCCACCATCAGGCACATGTCCTCCATGTAGTCTAGCCACCTGATTATAGGCCAACCCCTTGACCGGCTTGGAAAGTAACAACTGCCTAGGAAGACCAGTTTGCATTGGCATCCGTATCACATAGCCATACCGGGCTTTGCAAAAGTTCTCTTACACTCTTTCCATCCCCCAAAAAATAGACTGCCCATGATTTGGATAATTCCATTTCGACAAAAGGATCAACTAATCTATTGGAAATTACGTGTTAACCTCTGAGTGATCCTAATGTCCACGACAAAAGCGATGGAAACGAAACGAGTAGAGATCGCTGCTCTCCTGCGCGCGGGCCACACCAAGTCAGAGATTGCCAAGCTCCTCAAAGTCGGCCGGATGACCGTCCACAGAGTTGCGGACAGGCTCGAGAATGGGAGAGACCTTAAAGATCAACCTCGTTCAGGTAGACCTCGAGTAGTCAACCGTTTGGCTGTGAGAAAAGCCTTCGAACGAGACCCGACGCTCAAAATGACTGCGCTCGCAAAGAAAATTTCAGTGTCCACAGTGTCCAGAGCGGTCAAAGAAGAAGGTGGAAAGAGCGTGAGGACTCTGCTGACGGATCGGATACGGGAACGACGTCGGGAGCGCTGTCGCCGTCTTCTTGACGACTCGAAGAGCGAATTGTCGTTTTCTCTGACGAAAAGACCTTCACGGTCATTCCTGTCGTCAACAAGCAAAACGACTGCGTGGTAAGCTTCGGCCAGGACATCTCCAAGGTCCGCTACGTGTCTACAACCGAGCACCCGGCCTCTGTGACGATGCTCGGAATCGTGGCATCGAACGGCGAGAAAATGCCACCCGTGTGGTTCCCAAGTGGATACCAGCTAACGGCGGCTGATTACAAGGACATCCTGGCCACAAAAGTCCTTCCCTGGGTGAAGAAATGCGGACTACACTTTTCGACAGGACGGTGTCCCTGCCCACACGGCCAACACTGTGCAAAACCGGTTGGGGTCCGACACGACCTTCTGGTCAAAGGGCTTTTGGCCTCTGCAGTCGCCAGACCTCGATCCATTCGACTACAGCGTGTGGGCGCATGTCGAGGGGAAGGCCTGCAAGGTCCGTCACAGCAACGTCGACGAGCTGAAAACATCTGTCAACCGTGTGTGGACTAGAACGAGGAAGGACTACATTCACAAAGTTTGCAAGGCTTTTCGGCCTCGTCTGGAGCGGGTTCTCGATGCAGATGGTGGCTACATTGATTAAACGACTAATTACAATGTTATTCTACATGATGGCACAATAAAAACATGTCTAACTGCGGATTTAAGAGAGAACTGGAGCCGGACACTGTGGACGAACTTCAATAAAGATAACAGGAAACCACTGATCCACATAAAACTTTTAATAGAACGTATGCGCATTTCGGCAGCCACGCTGCCTTCTTCAGCGTACACAAGGATTTTGATCAGAACAGACAAATCTTTGAGGCGCATACGTTCTATTAAAAGTTTTATGTGGATCAGTGGTTTCCTGTTATCTTTATGTCTAACTGCATCGTCAACATCGTCGTGTCCATTTCTTTGAGGGTCGTCACAAGTGTAACAGATTTTTTGCAAAGCCCGGTATAGCGCAAGTGAGATCTCTCAATGCAGAGAGAGAAAACGAAGAACTCGTTTCGGCCGCTCATCACAGTCTTTCAGTCATTACCCAACACTCGTGTACAAAGATTTGAAAACGGACAACTTGGCTTTGTTTCCCAGCTGACGTTCCGTTACTACGGATTGCCACAGTTCACGACTGACAGCTTGCTGCACCGATCCGAGCATCCAATTCTTTATCCTCTCTCGATGAGGCTCCTCTAACACGGAGAGCGCACTGAGCAGGCTGTCTCGAAAGGACCAGAACCTCAGTCTTAACCACACGGATATTCATCCCTGCTTCTTCTCTTTGCTAGGGGGGCTCCATCGAGACAGGTTCTCAAAGTTCGGCGGAAAAGTAGTGCGATTTTCTTTTGGTATTCTGTTAAGTTTCTTTACGGGGTAGGACCTCGTTAGTTTATTATCGTTGCTCATTATCGGGCGGTAACTTGCTTTGTTGCAACGCAGATTCGCACTGCAACAGAGATCGTAATTGTTGGGAGAAAACATGATAGTCTCCCAACAGAAGACTGTTATCTGTTCTTTGTTTTAAGAAGAGTTTTTTTGCGTTCGTACAGATCGGACGTGAAGCTTTTGTGAGCAAAGCACGAGTTTTCTCTTTTCTTTTATCTGGGTTTGTGAGCAAGGCACGAGTTCTAAAGTTTGTTTTTTTGTCCTTTCGCACAAGTTTTCATTTTGGTTCGTCGTGGGCATGAGAACACAGACCCCGATTCTAGACTGTGGCCGCATGCAAATGCAAAAGAGCGAAGTTTCACGTGAGATCGACGCTGTGCGTAGCAGGCAAGCTTCAAATCACTTCTAGTTCCGAAATGATGACGACGAGTGGGTGAGTGTTAAAACTTTGATGTTTTCTCCGTGTGGACGAAACGTCTCGTAGGGGTCTCAACAAAATCGTGTTCCAAGACGATTTAATTTTGGTGAAGTTTCACATCTGAGGAACAACGTAAATAGCTCCAATGTAAACAAAACGGCATACAGATTTACTGTGACATTAGGGTTAGGTTAGGTTAGGTTAGGTTACGGATTTACTGTGACATGACGCCGTGAGGGACGTCAGTTTTAGTTGAATCTGCCATTGTTGTGCTGTTAGCTCAGAACCCTTGACAACCCCCCTCCGACATTTTGGCTGTAGGGCATTGGTGATCCTTATAGCGTGTGGGTGAGGTACATCACAATTCAATGGGTGACCCAAAGAGCCAATCAGCGAAACTGATTCCTTTCATATCATTTCACTTTACTTCTGATTGGACGTAGTTCCCTATAAATACTCGGCTTTTTCAAGACACAGGCAGTTCTCTCAGTTTCCTTGACGTGCTCCTGGGCTTCTGAACGATGGAAGCAATTGCTTTCGAAAAGTACGAGGCGCATCCAGAAAGTAAGTTTCCCGATGTTTTCCCCTTTAAAGTAAACGTAATTAGCCGTGTCAATTGTGCATGCGTAACAGATCTATGACGTATCACTCATATGCCAGCCAGACAGGTCCCTCCTCATGCCAGTAGCAATGGTCCGAAATGGAAGCTCTTATTTCTTCTCCCACCGCCTGCGAGGTTCGGCAGGTGATAAAGTTCTCGAATGCACAAAGCATTGCGCCAATTGAAATACATCGTCAGTTGTCAGGTCTATGGGCCGAACATCACGAGTAAGCAGATGATGCATCGCTGGTGTAGGCAGTTTTCCGAAGGTTGTCAAAGTGTCCACAATGAAGAGCGCAGTGGGCGACCACCCCTCATCAATGATGATCTTGTTGAGCTTGTGCGGCAGCGCGTGATGGAGAACCGTCACTTCACGATTACGGAGCTGAGCACCCATTTTCTGCAGATATCGCGATCCTTGTTGCATGAGATTGTCACTAAGCACCTGCTGTTCAAAAACTTGTGTGCCAGGTGGGTGCCGAAAAACCTGACACCCGAACACAAAATTCAACTCTTAGGAGCAGCACTGACATTTCTGCACCGGTATCACGATGACGGCGACGAGTTCCTCGACAGGATCGTCACGAGCGATGAGACTTGGATTTCGCACATCACCCCGGAAACCGAGCAGCAGTCAATTCAAGCCCTGATCTTGCTCCCAGCGATTTTCACGTTTCTTGCACCTCAAGAAATTCCTGTCCTCCGGTGAGCGTTTTGGCAACGACGAAGAGCTGAAGACGTCTGTCACACGCTGGTTCCATTCACAGGCGGCAGAGTTCTACGACAGGGGGAAACTCACTTTCTGGATGCGCCTCGTACTACCAGAATTGGGCACATCCCTGCATATTGGAAGCATTTCGGCAAAGACGCCCTCTATTGTACGTAGCGTTCCGCCCAGAATTTTTAATCGGTCACGTGAAATAAGGAAAAGTTCACTGGCTCAAAAAATAAATAGAAAATTCCACGAACCAGAATCAAAGGATTCCGTTTCGACACTTACCCTAACATACGAATATTCGTTTCAAACACCGATACGACCACATCGTTATCAAAGGTAATATCATTGACGATCAAATGTACACCACGTTCAAATTCGTCTAAATCTCCCAACACCTGCAACAATAAAAAAACAAAGACATGAACTTTTCTGCAAACTTATTACGGCGGCACAATTAAACGAGCGTTTCAAACTTAAAACAAATTCTACTCACTAGGGAACATCATGGAGTGATAATAAAATTACAAATCAAAACTAATATAGCTAACGTTATACACTAGTGTTTATAAAAATCGCAACACCCTGATGGAATGGTCTAATCCATATGCAATGGGTCAGAGTATAAATGATTAGATTTTCAGAGTAATTGCTTGAAAGAACACCATGCCTCGACGACGACGAAGGGTACCATATCGACAGCTGACAGACTTTGAAAGAGAACGCATAATTGGTCTGCGTGAAGCGGGATGGTCGTATCGTGACGTTGCTGCTCGTCTAGGACGTAATGCAACGACAATTATGCGTGCACGGAGGCAGTGGAGCGAAGAGAACGGGGCACACCGAAGACCAGACTCAGGAAGACCCAGCACGACGACAGACACCTCTATCGCACGTGTGTAGCAAAGCGTACAGCCACTTCCACAGCGTTAGCACAACAGTCGGGTGCTACAGTAGGCAGGACAATGTCTGCTAGCACTGTACGACGCCGTTTGATTTCCAGAGGATCGATGGCACGAGTACCGTTGTTGCGGATTCCTTCGACTCAAAACCACCAGCGCCTCGGGTTGCAATGGGCCCATCGACACCGACAGTGGCAAGCTGAATGGCAACAAGTTGTTGTTTGCGGACGAGTCGAGGTTTAACTTGCAGCACCGTGACGGCAGGATACGAGTCAGAAGACATCGTGGCGAGCGCGACCTTCCAGAATGCATCCTGCAGCGTCATTCGGGACAAACACCAGGGGTGATGGTGTGGGGTGCAATCGGTTACCATGGCTGTTCCCGTCTGATCAGAATCCATGGCAATCTGAACAGTGACCGGTACATCAGGGAAGTTGTGCAACCCAAGGTCATCCCCTTCCTGCAGAACCTTCCAGGCGCTGTATTCCAACAGGACAATGCCCGACCGCACGTGGCCGCAAATGTCCTCGCCTTTTTCCAAGCACATCAGACGCCCTCGTTCCCCTGGCCTGCTCGTTCACCAGACATGTCCCCAATCGAACACGTGTGGGACAGGGTTGCTCGTCGATTGGCTCGTCAGACTCCTGCATCAGCAACTGTGGATGAAGTGTATACCCGTGTAGACAGAGCATGGCAGGACATTCCCCAGGCCCTCATTCGGAGCTTGTTTGACTCAATGCCACGACGTTTAGAGGCTATAATTGCATCCCACGGTGGTTTCACCCAATACTAATGTGACAATAAAACGCATTGTATTCACCTGAAAATCTAATGGTTTCTTTTCTGACCCATCATATGCAAATGCTCCAAATTTAATGCACATTGGGCTATTCCATCAGGGTGTTGCCATTTTTATAAACACTAGTGTATCTAATAATATAGCGATTATAAAAAAATTACACGCTAAGGGTCATATTCAAAGATTTTATACACCTACGTTGCCAAAAGACTGATCGTGACGTCTCAACCACGTATCGTGTGATGATAAAACAACACCTCATGGTCGAAAGAACCTTATACGAGCACAATCAGTCGACAAGAGCGGACGTCGAAAGTTGCACGAACGGGAAAGGGGCATAATCATAGGCACCCACCAATTAGGACATTCCATAAGAGCAATTTCTGACACCCTCCAGATTCCACAGTCAATAGTTGGTGATGTTGCGGCGAAATGGAAACGAGAGGGTGTTGTAAAACCTGTAACCCGACCAGGAAGGCCTCGAATATTGACCGATAACGAGTTACGAGAGGGAACCGGCTAAGGCCATTGGACACCGTTATCTGAGAGTGATGCCAGTTCTCGCATAATTCGTTGGGAACCGTCAGGACTTAGATTCCATGGACGAGCGGCCGTGCACTAAACGCACGCTGATTAGAGTGGTTCAAAGCAAGTCGCCATTGGACAATGGAGTAGTGGAAAAACATCGTGAGGAGTGATGAGTCACAATACTTGTTGTGGCACTCCTACGGGCGTGTGTGGATGTGGTGAATGCCCGGAGAATGGCACCTATCAAATGGCACTGTCCCCACTGTGAAGTTTGGAGGTGGCAGCATCATAGTGTGGGGATGTTTCTCTTGGTTTGGTTAGGTTAGGTTTGTTTGGTATTAACGTCTTTTTCCACTCCAATAGTCATTTCAGGACAGCGTTACAGGGGCCGCAAATTTTGCCTCACAAGGGTTCTTTAACATGCAGCTGGCAAACGACTACACGGGACCGACGGCTTTACTTCCCTTCCGAGGGAAATGCGTGATCTCAGGATTTTCCCCTTGAAAAAATCCTTGTCGTCCTCGACCGGGAGTCAAACCCGCGTCCTCGGGCATCACCCCTTGGTCCCCTGGTTTTAGTGCAGCGGGTTACCAAGAAATCCTCGACAATTCAGCGCTTCAGTGATGGCCGTTACATGTTCCAACCTAATAACGTGCCCGTGCATAAAGCGCGTGCCATTATGAACTGGTTTGACAAAATGTGTGTGCAAGAGCTTGACTGGCCAGCCCAAAGTCCTGATCTGAACCCCATGAGGATCTCAGCGCCGGTTGAGAGCCAAACCTGTTTGTCCCAAAATCAACACAAAACTCTATGCCGTGTTGAAGGAGGAATGGAAGGCAATACCTGCAGCCGTCTACCGCAACCTCGTGGAAGACTACTGAGACCACCACAGCGTGAGATGTACCAGGGGGTGCCCGGTCACTTTTGGCAACATAGTGTACACTAAAGCTATTGCCTTCTTAAGACTCAGTAACCCGATAATAAAAACCTAGCATCAATAAACTTCGGACACGAAGTAATTTGGCTAAAAACACAGTGAAAAATGCATGCAGAGGATTGCAGGCTAATCAAAATACATTTACTCAGTGTACATGCAACAATATCAACATCCATTTAGAATCGATTTAATGGTGGGAAAGAATTTATTCAAATTTATGTAAAATTGCGTTGTCAACAGGTTTCAAAGAACTTCGTACACAAGGGGTCGCCAGCACATAGAACTTTCCTGAAGGCTGTAGAAATGCCCAGAATGCTTTGCATCAGGCTTTAAATGCACCGTCCACGCGACAGAGCACAGTATTCGTGTCGTTTTGAACCATGGGACGTGGTAAGCCAGTAGAAACATGGATACGGCAAAAAATTATACAGCAGTTCCAGAATAACAAATCCCAGCGAGCTATTGCCCATGAATTATCAGTTCCACTCTCTCTCTCTCTCTCTACTCTTAATGGGATCATCAAGCGTTTCTGAAAAATCGGGAAAACAGAAGCAGGGACTGCACCAGGCAAGCAGCGATTATTGAATGTTAGGGACCTACGAGTATTTCGACGTTACATTGTGAAAAACAGGCATGCTCCCATAAGTGAAATGACTGTTTGGGCTCGAGAATATTTTCACATGCCCATACCCGAAAGCACAGTCCGCCGTTACATGAGAAGATGCAACTATTACTTATACGCTACAAAGCGGAAGCCATTTATGAGCACTATAGCTAAGCGTCGCCGGGAATAGAACCCGTCTAAAGTGGACCCTTGCTCAGTGGAATAGTGTTCTGTGGTCCGACGAGTCCACCTTTGCAGTGACGTATGGCAACAACGGTCGCAAGGTGCTAAGGACCAAGCACGAAAGTAATCGTCCCGACTGTTACCAGAGGAAAGTTCAGAAGCCTGCATCGCTGATGGTGTGGGGCTGCACTAGTGCAGCCGGGACAGGATCGCTTCACTTTTGCGAGGGCACTATTAACTCTGCTGCCTATATAAACATTCTTCAACAGCATCTGCATCCATCCCGCCAAAAGTTGTTCAATAGAAGACCAACATCTTTCAGCAGGACGACGCGAAGTCTCATGCTGCTTGGAACACCAAGGCTTGGCTACAACAGCAGCGTTTCAGAGTGCTCGACTGGCCTGCCTGCAGCCCAGATCTGTCACCCATTGAAAATGTATGGTGCATTTTAAAGCGAAAAGTCAGACAGCGGAAGCCTCGAACACTGCAGCAGTTGCGGGCGTGTATTTCCGAAGAGTGGGACAAAATTCCAGTAGAAACGACGCAGAAGTTAGTGTCCAGCATGCCTCGACGACTTCGGAGCGTCGTTCGTCGGAAAGGTGACGCCACTCAGTGGTAATGTGCAATAAACGGTACGGTGTACGAAGTTCATTGCAACGTTATGTTAAAATGCTATATGACAGTTGTACTAAAGCTCTGTGCACTCAATAAAGTAATTTTCATTTGTTTACAATTAGTTTCCTTGTACTTATCCAAAATTCTGTAGGTGTCCGATGTTCATTGATGCTAGGGTTGTAACATCCTTCGAAATGTTTACTTACCACCAGCGTGTCGAGAGCATCCACCAGAGTAAGGGAAAAACTGGAGAAGGAAAAGAAAATGGAATTAAAACTTGTACATCGATTCATAAGGGGTGACTTCTAAGTCCCGCGAGGGTTTTGGAAGTCGCTACAACAGTAACCATGACAGACATAGTGGAAAAACTCGTATCAGCGTAGAGATTTAGCCGTTATCATGGTCACTGCTCGGTCAACTTCTGAAACTCTAGAGAGATAACCAGTTAAAACTAGGAGCAAAGTCATTTACAGTAAATAAACATTTGTTTACTTTCCAAGAGTATCATCTATATCCCCTCTGTTTGGTTCCGTGTCTCGATAGCGTCCTTTGCAACTCAAAGGCATCAACTCATCCGCAGGATAAGCATGCTCCTAACAAGAGAGAGAGAGAAAAACGACAAAATTATACCAGGTGCCAAACAAATTATTATTCGCTTTAGGTTTAACAAATTAAAATGGAGACCATGAAGACTAGGCAACGTATGCAGATACAAAGCTAAACGAGACAAACCACAGTTTTCTATCGGCATCTGCTGCCATCTTCAATGTAAACGAGTGTATAGCGCTCAAAATTTTTCAATACGAGGTCTGTTCAAAAAATACGTAGACTGTGTGAATTGCGCGGGCCCTGTTGGTCCCAATCAAAATCGCTTGGGGTCGCCATCTTCTGACAGATCCACTGATTACAAGGCAGTTTTTTGATTGCAAATGTCAGTATTGGTTGATTAGCTACGCGGTTGTTTGTGAAGTGTGTTATTTTCGTTTGGCGGATTTTTAGAACGAGTGACTCGAACGAGCAAAGAGTTGCTGTGAAATTTTGTGTTAAACTCGGAAAAACTGCCACTGAAACTTTTGATATGCTCAAGACGGCTTACGTTACGTGACGTTACTATGAAGCGTGCGACATGTTTTAAGTAGCATGCACGTTATTAAGATGGTCGTCAGTCGACTGCAGACGACGAGCGTCCTGGACGTCCTTCCACGTCAACTGACGACGCGCACGTGGACAAAATCGACACCCTGGTTCGGGCAAATCGACGTCTGACCATCAGAGAGCTTGCTGAAGAGTATGGGATAGCAGTTGGATCATGTCACGAGATTTTGACCGAAAAAAGGCCAGAAATGTGGACGAGTGGTGACTGGTTGTTTCGTCACGACAACGCTCCAGCCCATTCAGCCCTCAGAACTCGAGAGTTTTTGGCCAAACACTCGATCACTGTTCTTCCTCACCCCCCTACTCACCTGACCTCGCTCCTTGTGACTTCTTCTTGTTTCCCAAACTCAAAAGACCTTTGAAAGGAAGGAGATTTGAGACGATTCCCGACATAAAGGCAAATGCGACGAAGGCGCTGAAGGACATCACAAAAGAAGCGTTCCAGGACTGTTTCCAAAAGTGGAAACACCGTTGGGATAAGTGTGTGCGTCGGGGAGGAGAGTACTTTGAAGGGGACCCAGATGTGTAACTTCTGAATAAAGTATATTTTGTTTTATGACGTCAGTCTACGTATTTTTTGAACAGACCTCGTATTTTGTTAACAAAAATGCCTTGGAAAATTGAAAATTTGCGTGCAATCTTCCATCGTGTATACAAATTCCCAAAGAGCCTCGTGTATACACTGATGCCTCCCTATCCCCGCCTGATCTGACGGGTGGTGTTGGGATTTATCTAAGGAACATGAGCCCAAATTTCTCAAAAAATTACTCCTGCTACCAGTTCGTATCAATTAGAACTCACTTCTATCCATAGAGCGTTATTTGAAATTGCTTCTCTTCCCCCAGATCACTATCAAATTCTTTCCGACTCCAAGAGTGCCATTCTAGCTATCCAGTCAGCCCTAAACAAGGGTTGTTGGTATTTCAGAAGCCTGCTGGGTTATGTGGTTAATCTCCTTCTCTTACTTACACTATATGATCATGCACGTTTGCGCTCTAGCCACGATTTAGTGGAAATCAATAGGGTGTTGCACATCCCTTTGCCCGAATCACAGCTTCCACCCTTCGGGAAAGACTTTCCACCAAATGTTGGTAGGGACTTTCCGGAATGTTCCTCCATTCCTCCCGAAGCGCGAGAATCAGTTCAGGTACAGAAGTTGGCCGATGTGATCTGGCCCGCAAGCGTCTTTCCAATTCGTCCCACAGACTCTCTATAGGATTGAGGTCGGGACTTTGTGACGGCCAACCCATTTCTTCGACCCCCGAGTCCGCAAACCACTGCTGTACACGCCTCGCTTTGTGGCACGGAGCATTGTCGTGTCGGTAGAGAAACGGCCCGTTTCCGAAAAATTGCCACAACGTTGGAAGTGCACAGTTGTCCAAAACATTCAGATAACGGTCGGAGTTCACGATTCCTTGCACAGGAACGAGCTAGCCCAGTCCGTACCGTGAAAATGAGCCCCACACCATGACTCCTCCTCCTCCGAACTCGACTGTGGGCTCTGTGCACTCGGGTAAGAAGCGTTCTCCAGGTATGCGCCAAACCCAAACTCGTCCGTCGTATTGCCAGAGTGTGTAGCGAGATTCGTCTGTCCACATTACACGTTTCCATTGGTCCATTGTCCGGTTTCTGTGGGCTTTGCACCACTCCAGACGTCGCTTGGCGTCGACCCTGCTGATGTGGGGCTTGTGGGCAGCAGCACGGCCATGGAATCCCATCGTGTGCAGTTCCCGACGAATTGTCACGGTACTGGCATCGTTTGCAGAGGCGTTTCGAAACTCTGTGGCAATTTTTTCCGCCGAGGACTTCCGGTCGCTGCGGGTGACACGACGAAGCACTCGACGGTCTTTGTCCGTTAGTTTCTTGGGTCTACCCGTTCGTTGTTGAACTGTTGTTGACCCCCGGGTCTTTCATTTCATAACGACATCGCCTACTGTCGACTTGGGTATCTGAAGAAGGCTGGAAATGTCACGCACGGACTTGCCGCATAGGTGACATCCAACGATGGTTCCACGTTGGAACTCGCTGAGCTCTGCCGAACGACCCATTCTTGGCAATGTCCAAGCAGAGTTGTGTCCGAAGGTGTGGGAAGCCCTTTAAATGATGTGCAAGTCATTATCATGTGACATTGGGCCAATCGATGATCTGTGAGGGGTGTCCGGATATTTTTGATCATCTAGTGTAGATCCTTATCTGCTTTATCTGGATCCCTAGCCACTATGGTTTCTACGGAAATGAATTGGCGGACAAGCTGGCGTACTGTGGGCGAGTGGGTGCGAAGCCGGCAAACTTGTCACGCGTTGACGCTCAGGTGCTTGGCAGTGTTGTTCGAAACGGCTTGTTGGTGCGATGGAACGCTGCATGGACTCTAGAGACTAAGGGAAGCCATTATAAGAATTTAATTCCGGTGATCAGTGGCACTAACACTTCTGCCCCCAGGTGGCTCTCACATCTTCAAAGATCAACTTTATTCCGGCTGCAAACTGGTCATCTACCTCTAAATCACTTTTTTTCATAAGCTCCATATATTGGACTCGGTGCTATGCAAATGTGGATTGCCGGAAACAGTCGAGCACGCTCTCCTAAAATGTCCTCTCTTTCGCCGCCAGAGGGCCGTGCTGCTATCTGGTTTAGCTCGCTGCAACGTAGCCCCGTCGCTTCAAAATATTCTCCTTGCTTCCCCTCTGTATCAGAAGACCAAGCGCACCATTATCTCCCTACTCTTTGCCTTCCTCGAAGATACTGATCTCCTTACAAGGATTCAAGGCCCCTTAAAGCCCATTGATCATATGCCCTAAAACTTCCTCCTGTGATCAATCTTTATGCGAACCTTTGCTAAAACTAATCAGCTGGTCTCCACTCAGGTGAGACGAAGGCTGCGAAGAAAGAAAGAAAGAAAGAAAAGGCGTCATTTCCTGCCGTGAGAACCTCAGGGAATCTCGTCGCCGAGATTCTAGTCGCTGTCTTATGTTGGAATGCCTTCAATTTGTTCTCTGTTTGGATGCGTAAATAGACAGTCAGATAGAAATTTCACGTTTCATAGATTTCCACAATCGGAATCGATTAAAAAACAGTGGATTAGTTTTTGACAGCCGGGGAACTGGTATCCAACTCCAAACACCATCGTGTGTTCAGCGCATCCGCCGTTTTAAATTCAGTATCAATTCAAACAAGAATTTCGCTGAAACTAGACCACATAAAAATCCCAATACCACGAAGAACTTGTGTTAGATGAATGAAATTTGAACAGTATATTCAGCTATCGTATTTATTCAATTGATTCAAGTTTCAAGGTTACAACTTATAGGGGGCGCCATCAGCGCCACCCTGTACATGCAAATGAGACATTCCAATGAGAGATATAAAGGAGATCAGACGTGCGTCTGTCACTTCAGACACTTGTGGACGTGTGTGATACTGTAGAGTACAGTGAAACATGCCTCGAAGGCGACTGCGACGTGAATATAGGCAGCTAACCCGATTCGAACGAGGACGTGTAGTGGGCCTTCGAGAGGGTGGACTTTCGTTCCGTGCTATTGCAGAACGCATGGGTCGAGACGTTGCCACTGTGTACAATTGTTGGCAGCAATGGTCCAGGGAAGGCAGGATTACCAGGAGACCAGGATCTGGACGACCCCCGACCACTGGAGACAGGGTTGACCGGCGCATCTGTAGGATGGCTGTGGCAAATCGGACAGCATCTGCAGTGGACATTAGGGCTGCTGTGGCACCCAACGTCACTCCACGCACGATTCGGAACCATCTCCTCCCTGTGGCACATTTGCCTCTTACTCCTCGACACCGTGCGGCACGTCTTCAGTGGTGTCAAGCCAGAGCGACTTGGAGAGCAGAATGGAGATCTGTGGTCTTCACGGATGAAAGTCGTTTCTGTCTGGTTCAAAGTGATGGTCGCACAAGGGTCAGCAGGAGGAGTGGGGAAGTCCTGTTACCAAGGTGTATCCGTCATCGGCATACTGGCCCCACCCCAGGCGTTTTGGTTTGGCGAGGGATTTCCTACGACAGCAGGACCTGGTGGTTATTCCAGTTACCATGACGGCAAATGTTTACATTCAGATGGCTGCTTGAACCCATTGTGCTGCCATTCATGGCTGGTATGTCAGGGGGGCTGTTCCAACACGATAACGCTCGACTCCACACTGCTGCTGCAACCCAACGTGCCCTTCAGGGTGTCCACATCCTACCATGGCCGGCACAATCACCAGATCAGTCGCCCATCGAGAATGTCTGGGACATGGTCGGACGCCGTGTCAGGGCTCTTCCACAACCAGCAACAACTGTCGCTGATCTGACCATCCAGGTACAACAGGCATGGAATGTCATACCACAAAATGACTATCGGCATCTCCACGACCGCATGCATGCACGTGTGCAGGCCTGCATAGACCAGCGCGGCGACTACAGCGGGTACTGAAGTCCGTGCTTTTCACCATGTACAGTGTGGCGCCCCCTATAAGTTGTAACCTTGAAACTTGAATCAATTGAATAAATACCATAGCTGAACATACTGTCCAAATTTCATTCATCTAGCACAAGTCCTTCGTGGTGTTGGGATTCTTTTTTTTTCCGCCAGTGTATATGCTATTCCCTTTCTAAACGAGCCTGGCATTCTTCAAGAACAACGACCGCAACAGTATATCCTAAACGCCGAAGGAAGAATGAGGTTGGCCTATCTACTGTGTAGGGCACACGCCGACGTGGCAAGCAGAAGATCTCGTTTCACGGTTTAATGCATGGGGCTGTACAGGGTGATTATAATTAAAGTTACGATTTCAAAAATCGATAATTTGAAAACTACTCATCAGAATGACCTGATATTTTAGCAGAACAATCGTGGGGCAATGGAATTAAGTTTGGCGCAGGAAAAAAAAATAGTTCCAAAGTCTGCCGATAGATGGTGCTGGCAGGGTTCACATTATCTGGAGATATGCTGGGATCATAAGCCGCCCTTTTCCAACAACGTCGCCGCCACGTTCCCTCGACTTAAACCTGTATGATTTCTGGCTTTGGGGGTACCTGAAGAATGTTGTTTACAGCAGGCGGATTGAGAATCTAGACGACTTGAAGGCAAGCATCACACACAACATCCATTGCATCAGTACAGACACTTTCCGATCTGTTGTAGAGCATGCCGTCTTGCTCTTCCAATTAGTAGCAGAACAAGGTGGAGGGCATATCGAACAACTTCTGCCTTAATCATCAGTAAGACGTTTGTTTTTTTTGGCGTTATCAATGTTGTCACTGTAAGCACGTATTCTTGTCTTTTCACTAATAAATTTTTCGTAAACCCCAGAACTCTATTGTTTCCTTTTGGCTAACAACATTCCTGTGTTTCACGAATCCATTTTTGGTTTCCCCCCTGACATTACCCTGCCAGCGCCATCTATCGGCAGATTTTGGAACTATTTTTTTCCTTCGCCAAACAAAATTCCATTGCCTCACGATTGTTCTGCTAAAACATCAGGTCATTCTGATGACTAGTTTTCAAATTATCGATTTCTGAAATCGCAACTTTAATTATAATAACCCTGTATATCGCAGAATTTGCAGTAGCATTTAATTCTGCTAACGACCCTTGTATATCGCTCTCACTGTTATCAAAATCGCAGTTGTCACTATCGGCCTTGTTTCATATTCATAGTCCATTGCGATGCCCAACTGACAACTAACTAATAGCGTCCAATGTGTGATGTCACGATTTTGGAACTCCTTCGCACTTATCTGCAACTTGCGACGTAACAGTTGCCGAAACATGGTGCCAGTATCGATCGCAAGGGAGTGTCCTTCGTTGTTACTGAGACCTTCGTCTTTCATTTTAAACAAAGTTGTTTTGAGTGTGGAGTTCACAAATTTTAACGAGATTTTTTTTTATTTTTTTTATTTGTGACGGGCCACCCCCTCGCACCCTTAGGTTTAATGCATCGTCAACCCTGGCAACCGACGGGAATGGCAAGTCAGGGGTTCGAGACCTGGATCAATCGGAAAAAAACAAGACCTGATACTGGGTTTTAACAACACATACACGCATTTATAGGCACAAAAGAAATACATAAATTATTACGCGGGCATAAGCAACAGTTAGCATGCAGGGTCGGTACAACCTGAGGGGCCCTTCGGAAAATTACGCTAATTAAAACTACAGATTCTCTCAAGTCATCCCAGAATGCTGTGCAGCAAAGAACCGATGGGTCGATTGTCAATGCTATGTGGGTATAGAGTTCTTTAAGCTAGTTCACACCAGGGGCTCCCGCACAAATATTCCTTAACACTGCGCAAGAGAGCGCCACATGCCCCTTTTTCAAGGCCAGCACCGGAACCTCTCCTTGGCAAGCCCCGTGACGCGAACACTGTTTCGCAGGAAGTGCCTCACCAGTAGCCATAATAAACGACGTTTCCGCTAATTAGATGCACGCCGTATTACGTTTTAGTGACTACCCCAGCAAAAACAATAATAAAATATTAAAACAATGTTACATAAGATTCATTATTTTACACACGTTGTATTATAATTGTTACATATGTCTTCACTGTTGTACAAAAGTTTTGATACCGAAAGCTTCGTTATACTGCGACACACAATCACTGTTTAAGATTAACGCAGACAAACTGTTCTCTTCTTGGCTCACGGAATAATAGTTCTCAGGCAAATAATCCTTGGCAAGGTCATAATTACGCTGGTGGGACAGACAATGTGCAAGGGAAATAGGAGCTCGTCAATGAGAAAATTGTTCGGGTGAGCGAGGGGGGCCAAGGGATTGGCCCATCCCTTCCGATCCATCGTCCTGGAAAGCTCACTGCCTAACTTGCAGGCCCCAGTGAGGGGGTGCTCTATCTCAGACTATGTTGGACTGCAGTTCTTCCACCTGTGGAATCAGATACAGTCAAATCCCGTTATAACAAATACCACTGTAACGAAGTTTTTCTGTGGTCCCGGCAAAAATCCTATTAATTTAATACTATTATGATCCCGCTATAACGAAATCTTTATAACGAAGTTTTCACTGTAACGAAGCAAATTTTTGGTCCCCACAGCGTTTTAATTTCATTATAACGACATTTTATTTCGAACTTGCAGTTTGTCCTACACCAGAGAGAGGCCACTTGGCTTCTTGTGTTATAGCCGTCGTGATCGCTGATCAACTGGAATAGTTTCCGCCTTCACCAAGAGAGGGCGCTGCGGTCGTTATTGGTCTCCTCCAATCAGAATACTCGTCGCCCGTTGGTGCAGCATCGCAGTGATGGGGGATATAAAAGAGGGCCGCTTTCGCATGGCAGTCAGTTTCAATTTCGAATCTCTACACTCTGTGGCAATCGACGACTGCTAAGACAAATACATTCCGTAAATACCCATTCTGCATCACCAACTGCCATTTCGGCCATTTTTATTTTAATAGCATTTGATAATTTTTAATTTTCTTTTTATAATTGCACATGATATGTACAGTACTTAATATAAATCGGTATTTTTTTAAAACAGTAGCGAAAACTTGTACCGATATTGGTTTCAATTTCGACATAAGACTCTCGACTGCTAACTTTGTAAGTACGGTAACCCATTTCGTATTTCATTAATTGCCATTTTGGCTAGCATCGTACATGAACTTGAAACTTAAAATTTCTTTTTAGGTGTACAAAAAATGTCTGGCGAAAGCAGCAAGAAACGACGACAATCAAAGACGTCGATGTGATCAAAAATTACAAAGATTTGCAGAGGAACAAAACGAAACCGACGAGCGTGTTTTTCAGAGTTTAGGATTTTTATCTGATTTTATAAATAGCGTTGCTGTTAAAAGCTGTTCTTTTCAGTCAAAAATAACCAATTATTTTAATAATCCATGTAATGATAAATAAAAATAATAATGAGACGATCTTAATCAGTTTAATTTAATTCTGTGGTACACAACAAATCATTTCGAAATCCTAACTGTACATTAAAAGGCTAAAATTGATTGGTATTTGCCATAATTAAGGGTAAAACATTACAAATATTTATATTCTCGGTTTAAAATACGCTATTTTTCATTTATTTTCAAATTAATTTGCAATCTCGATGTAACGAAGTTTTCGCTATAACGAAGTTAACCGGTGATCCCTTGAACTTCGTTATAACGGGAATTGACTGTAGTTCTTTAGCATATCTAGATAGGTAGCAACGGTAATGGTGTCTTCAGCGAAAAAGAAAGGTCTGATTAAGTGATCGTGCATTAAACCAAGGTCAGTGGAAGAAAGGTCCCGCAATTCTTGAGCCAAAATTCACCGCTACTGCGCAGATGACGTCACCGGCACCAAGATCGCTCCCCAGTAGCACGCTTCTACATGATATTTGCCGTGCACAAGCATAAAAATTAATTTTACGATGCCTATCTATGATACAAATTAGCTAAAGATCAAACATGAGATCTTTCATATTATAGAATAAACATTATTTTGTTTATTCGTAAAAAACATTTTGATCAAATAAACTCTTTTTCACACTAATTCCCAACGTCAGCTCAGTGGTTTTATAATTTCTTAGCATATGTATATCCGAAAAGTCAAATATTGGAGAAAAAATAAAAAAGAAGGATTAGATTATTTGAATGGCTTCAAAGCACAAAAATTTCGAAAAACAATATTTTGAATTATTTATTTATTTATTTATTTATTTAACATTTAACATATAAATATGTAAGATGAATTTCCCATGAGCACATAGTGCTCGTATATACGGAAAAACATCAAAGAAAATAAAATAGTATATACGGTAACAACAATTAAAACTGATTAACATATAAAAACCATTAAATACTAATTGTTTTTGACAGTCATAATCCAATTTTTAAGTTTATATCTACATTTTCGTCCACCAGTACCATAATTTTATTTCATTTGATAGATCATTAAACAATTTTTTATAATTCTAATCTATTTGATGGAAAACGAAAGAATGCTTTGGAATTTCAATTGGAATCGTCAGATTTTTAGAATTTCTTAAATTATAATTAAAATGTCTGAAAATTGGCCGTTTCATTTTTACATAATTACATCTCGTATATTTTGCCAAATTAAAAAGATAAAATTGATGAAAATTCATTATTTGATTTTTACGAAAATCATTATTGTTAAAGATACAACGAGTCAGCATATTAAAAACATTTATAATTGGTTTTAAATGAGTCACAAACTGGGATGAGATATTGTAATGTACTTAAAAAGAAAACGTTATATATTAAAATCAGATTTTTAAAAGTTAAGACAGTTTTTAATGATCGAATTATAAAAGTTCTAGATCTTAATCTAACAAATAAACTTCTTATATGGGAATCCCATGATAAACGATAATCAATTGTAATATCCAAATATTTTGTGTGTTCGACATAAGTTAAGAGAGGACAGTGACTACATTCAAGATTATTACATTTCAAATCATGATATTTAAGAAACAAATTCGTATTACAATCAGAGTGCAATTTAAAACGCATATATACAGATTTTTTTTACATTTAAGGGCATATTATTATTTGATAACCAGAAGTTTAATAATTTAAGGTCCGATTGGGCTTCTTTAAAAGGAGTTATAAGCTAAAGACGGTGCAGAATTTTATTGGTATCACAGCTATCAAGAGGGTATTTAAGCTATCTTTCTAATAAGTTACTAAAAGCTCCTGAAGTACTGAACGACATTTTTGAAATTTCCATGGTTCTAATTTAAGAATAGAACAAAAAATAATAACCAACGTTTTTCAGCTAGCTGAAAAAGCGTTAGACCAAAAAGATTACATGTTAACACATGAAATTATACATAAATTTGTTAAGTCGAGAACTTATACTAGATTAAGAGATATGAACCGCATTCTTCTTCATGAACAGAAATAAAAAAAAAAAATTTTTAATTCTAAACTCTTTTGTTTATTTCCTTGTTTAAATAAAAAAAGATATCGTGTAGGCAGATTTTTAAAGCATTTTATTACAATTTATCATGTGTGTTTTTCTTGCTCTTACAATTTCTTTTCCCATTAGATACTTCAATTACAGTGTTTTTAAATGCAGGCAATGCTGTGCTCGGTACCCGTGACGTCATGTTGCTTCCCCGTGGTGAAGCCCACCCTGCGCACTGCGAGACCTTATATTCCACTGACCTTGCATTAAACCACACCAAACATTAACGTTTGGGTTGTCGCGTATATGATCACTTAGAACGTGGAGGTTTTGTGAGCCCCAAATGTGGCAGTTTGAGTTGGTGTATTGCTCCGGACGTATGAATGTTGTACTCAAGGAAGGTGGTTACATTGTCGATTTTTGGAGCATATCCTCAGCTAACTTCTTGCACTTTGGTCAGTCATCGGGCTGCAGTTCGTGCATCATCTGGATTTTGTAGGGTGTAAGACGAAGGCGGTGCTTCACTATTTATGTACGGATGTCACTGGCATATCCAGTTGACGAGCCACTTGGCAAAGTGACTTACAGGGACTACAATGAATGCTTCCCTGGCCTTTTCTATTCTCTGTGATGTCGCTGAAGGTCTGCCAGCACCCTTTTTGTGTAACAGGCTGCCTGTGTTTAAAAATTTTTCATGCCCTAGCTTAATTGACTTATGATTTGGAGGATCCTTTTTAAACTTTGTTTTGAACATTCTCTGAACTGTAATCATCGACTTAAATTCTGCAAGCCATAACAAGCATTCAGCTTTTTCTTGACAGTCTCGCGGAAAATGGAACGACGTGCCAACAAAGGTACCACACGCCAACCGCATGTTTCATTATCGACTCACGTGAGGCTAAGAAACTTTCTGAGTTTTTCTTTGTGAATAAAAAAATCACGTTAAAAATCTGTAATAGTTTTTGAGTAATAAACATGCACGAGGAGCGATTGATAAATAAGGACTCCATGGCTGTAACTTTTTTATTTGTTAGCCGATTTTCCACGCATTGCGCCAACGCGTGACCACTGGGTGAACCCGTTGAAAAGGAATTTCGAGGTTGTTGTCGACACCAAGACTGAATGGCAGCTTTGGACCCTCTTCTGGAGTACGATAACGTCCGCCCGCACACGAGTCACTAAACACCAGAGGCGTTGCAGCGCCTACAGTTCAAAGATGAAAAATTGCAGTTCAAAAACGAAAGACTTTGCACATTGCGACTTTCACCACTTCCCAAAAAAAGAAAGAGCCCCTTAAGGGACATGAGTTGGTTCTGACGGCGAGGTAAACGCTGCCATTCAATCCTGGTGTCGACAATAACCCCGAAATTCCTTTTCAATGGGTTCACCCGAGTGGACACGCGTTGGCGCAATGCATGGAAAGAGATGGGGACTATGTCGAAAAGTGAATAGTGCATTACATAGAGGACAAATGGGAGTATAAGATACAAAAAGAATTTTGAAAATCGGTTAACAAATAAAAAAGTTATAGCCATGGAGACCTTATTTATCAATCGCTCCTCGTGCATGTTTATTACTCAAAAACTATTACAGATTTTTAATGTGATTTTTTTATTCACAAAGAAAAACTCAAGAAAGTTTCTTAGCCTCACGTGAGTCGATAATGAAACATGCGGTTGGTGTGTGGTATCATTGTTGGCACGTCGTTCCATTTTCCGCGAGAGTATCAAGAAAAGCTGAATGCTTGTTATGGCTTGCAGAATTTAAGTCAATGATTACAGTTCAGAGAATGTTCAAAACAAAGTTTAAAAATGATCCTCCAAATCGTAACTCAATTAAGCTAGGGCATGACAAATGTTTAAACACAGGCAGCCTGTTACACAAAAAGGGTGCTGGTAGACCTTCAGCGACATCACAGAGAATAGAAAAGGCCAGGGAAGCATTCGATTGTAGTCTCTGTAAATCACTTTGCCAAGTGGCTCCGTCAACTGGATATGCCAATGACATCCGTACATAAATAGTGAAGCACCGCCTTCGTCTTACACCCTACAAAATCCAGATGATGCACGAGCTGCAGCCCGATGACCGACCGAAGCGCAAGAAGTTAGCTGAGGATATGCTCCAAAAATCGACAATGATCCCACCTTCTTCGAGGACATTTTGTTTTCTGATGAGGCAACATTCATACTTCCGAGGCAATACACAGACTCAACTGCCGCATTTGGGGCCCACAAAACCCCCACGTTCTAAGTGATCATATACGCGACAACCCAAACGTTAATGTTTGGTGTGCTTTAATGCACGATCAAGTAATCGGACCTTTCTTTTTCGCTGCAGACACCATTACCGTTGCTACCCATCTAGATTTGCTAAAGAACCATCTGATTCCACAGGTGGAAGAACTGCAGTCCAACATAGTCTACCGATGAGATAGAGCACCCCCTCACTGGGGCCTGCAAGTTAGGCAGTGAACTTTCCAGGACGATGGATCGAAAGGGATGGGCTATTCCCTTGGCCCCCTCGCTCACCCGAACAATTTTCTCATTGACGAGCTCCTATTTGACAACAACCTCGAAATTCCTTGTCAACGGGTTCACCCGAGTGGTCACGCGTTGGCGCAATGCGTGGAAAGGGATGAGGACTATGTCGAAAAGTGAATAGTGCATTACATAGAGGACGAATGTGAGTATAAGATACAAAAAGAATTTTGAAAATCGGTTAACAAATTAAACAGTTACAGCCATGGAGACCTTATTTATCAATCGCCCCTCGTAGAATACACGAGATAATTTAGAAACACCCTGTACATTTTGATGACAACATCGGCTTCTTCAGCGAGAACTGTTGTGCAAGAGCCCATAAAACGATTCTTGGTATGCCTATTTTCATTATATTGTGACATTCCATGTCAGTGAGTGTCACATGGGTCCGGTGGAGAAAGTGTAGGGGTTTATTTGCTCCTTTTCCTTTTTTATAAAAACTTTTGTTTGAATCTTTTCTCTCGAAAATGTTGATTAATTTAGATATTTCTTTTTTTTGCACATAATTTTAATTAGTGACAAATAACATTTTTATAATTTAGATGTTTAACTATTTTTAGTTTTCTTTTAAATAACTGTTGACGATTGCTGTTGCAACGATGTTCGTGCAACAGGAATCGCCATTGTTGATGAGAAGGCATTGTTGTTTTGAGATCTTTTCGGAAAAGCTGTGAGATCGCAGTTTTCTTTTATTATTATTGTTGTTTTCTGTTTTTGGAGATATTAAAAAATGTTTTTTTTTGGCTGCGAGCAACCGTTGGAGACTGACGTGGTTAGAGGAAAGTTGGTGGGAATGCCGGAAAGTTCGAGTACTGCTGTTAATTTATGCTCGATGGATGAAGCGAAATGCTTTAATACAATTCTCATTTCCAAAAAAGTTGGGACAGTGCAACATATAAGAAGAACTCCAACATATTTGTTTGGATTATTGTACTGCCGTTTATTTCAACGCATTCCAATACATAAACGATAAATTAGGCATGGGATCACATATCTTCTTACATGCTTAAAGAAAGATACAGGTGGTTTTCCTGTTTGGCACGTGCAACACACTCCCAATAAAGTTGGGACAGCACGGCGTTCACCTCTCCTCTCGATGACACACTGTAATCTTCTGGGCATCGACGACACCAATCTTTCTAACACCATAACCGGAATTCTGTCCCATTCCTGTTGGATACAGCTTTTCAGCTGTTCAACTGTCCAGGGTCGTCGCTGTCGTAGTTTTCGTTTAATAATACGCCAAACGTTTTCTATAGGCGACAGATCCGGGCTGCAAGGGGGCCGATCCAACGTACGAATGCGCTGCCGACGTAGCCGTGCAGAAGTTATGCGCGCTGCATGCGGTCTGGCGTCGTCTTGTAGAAATATACACTGACGTCGTCCAAACAGGCGCCTCTTAGATGGCACCATAGCTTGTTCCAGGATCTGTACATACGCTTCAGCATTGACGGTGCCATTGCAGATGTGCAAGTCTCCCATTCCACGGCCACTAATACAGCCCCAGACCGTGACAGACGGTGGTTTCTGTACCAAACGCCTGTAGCACGCGGGAATATCCTTTTCGTCTTTGGTCCGGAGTGTACGGCGTCCGTTATTTCTGTAAACAATCGTAAAGGTCGATTCGTCGGACCACGATATGTTCTTCCAGCGTGCTTGGGACCGATTGCGATGGGCTCGAGCCCACGTCAGACGGCAACGTTGCTGTCGTTTGTTGACATATGCCTTCCGTCGTGCACAGTATAACTTAAGTTTGCATTCGTGGATGCACCGGCGTACAGTATTCGATGATAACGGCTTCCCGAAGAAATCGCGGGCCCACATGGCTACGTCCGTAATCGCAGCATCCCTACGCGTGACGCAGTGACGTCGGAGGATCCGTAGAGCTCGAGCATTCGGAATAGGTTTTCTACCTTGGCCTTTCCGAACTGTGATCTCACCACTATCTCGGTAGCGCTCGATAATATTATGTACTGTAGATGATGACAGGTTAAATCTTCTGGCTATTGCACGCTGAGAAACGTTGTTTGTGAATTCTCGAACGATTCGAACACGAAGATCTTCGCTAACTGGCTTGCCTCGACCCATCGTTCCGAATAAGTTACCTGAACGACGGATGGCAAGTGTTATTTATACGGAATGTAGTACGACGTCATCGTTCTAGATTATTCCCGAACAATTCGGAAGGTTCCACTACTAAGGGCGCTTTCTACAATGTATGTCCCTACTATTTTGGAACGTGTTGCAACACCCCCATTCAAAATGAATGTCCCGGCCAGGATACAAAATGTTTTGGTGCACACACTAGATTTATGGCATTTCATAAACGTATCTGCTATTTTGTATTCGCGAGAAAGTTTTGTTACATCATCCCGTTTTGGTTTTTCTATATATTTTGCACTGTCCCAACTTTTTTGGAAATGAGTATTGTAATTAAACTGTACAAAATACTAGTTACAGTTTTAATTGAAAATAAAGCGATACAGATCCGATAGAATACCGACGCTAAACAGTCCGCTTGGCCATGCGTTCGATCGGAGATCGAGGTTCCACGCATCATCGAAGACAACGAGCAATGTAGATGACATTTTCGGTGAGTTCGTTTCATGTTGTGGGTTCACGGGATTTTAACCATTCATTGCGAAGATACAGTAAAACTTTAAGTTGCAAAAGATAAAGTGAATAAGTTTCTTCCAAAGAGAACAGTTGTTCACGTCGCTCAGGGACCGTTATAGGACTGGCAAGAACTGTGTAAAATGAACATTGGAGAAACGTTGTAATGAGTTCGCATTGTTATGATCAAGATAAAATGTTATGCTATGAATTAAAATAGAAAATGCATATTAGTATTTACTTGAGATTTATGCTTAATGTTATGTTAAAGTCAGACAACTGCAGCTAAGCTATAGATCAGCGTAAACAGGAGTTCTTGATCCGAATCGTATTTTGTTGGGAAGTTGCACATTTTGTCCGCGTGGGAGTGTCTCTTGCTCTCATCGAGTAAACGTTGCCGACCACGACCACTGGAATGCATTTAATGCTACCTCATTGAGTAACAAACACGTCGGACTGCGGACGAGAGGTTACTGCGGGCCTCCTCTTATGCGACGGGTAAATAAAAGGTCCGTACGACGCTTGTCTGCGTTGAGTCTATGCGTACAATAAGCACTGTCGATGTGTAAGTGAAAGTAAAGTAGAGTAGCGTCATCCCTATACAAGGATCAACCTGTACAACTGAGATGTGCCTAAACTATTGCACAGAGCCCTTAGTTGCGTAATCTGACGCTTGGTGTTGTTAATGCGCTCATTATGATTGATGATAAGAGTTAAATAAGAAATATAGTTCTTTAGCTCAGAGAGGGCCCTCTGGTGAAGTTACTTTCTTTAAAAATTATCATCCATGAGCTGTACCATTGACACACGTCTAACTAATCATATGTAAATTACCCTAATTTGAATTTTATGTGGCTTATGGGGAATAAAGAGCGAGTATTTAATTAATTGATCAGGTGTAGGATTTTATTTTTAAATTTTAAGAATCACACCTCAAAAGTATCCGTCGCGAACCCTTGACACACGTCCCACCCGACACTAGTTGTTGATCTACATAAAGCGGGGAAGGTGGGTCACAATATCAGATTTCATTTTACCATCAAGACCAGAGTCCATTCGCATCCAAAAAGTGAACGGATTCCTCCATTTCTGGCCTTATTTGGGAAGAACGGAACAATCGTGATAGTGATTCACAGTTTAAAGAAGGGAAGAATAACGCTTAATAAAACTTACCATGTATGACCGATACGCATGATAGAACATTTGCTTTGCTTCTTCTCTAAAGAAAAAAGGAAAAGGAAAAAAAGAAAATTAATCCCTTGTCCTCAATCTCACACGAGGAGCCAAATAAAATAAAACAAACAAGACAAAAGAGGCAAATGATAAAATGTCCATAAAAGTAATTGGGCACCTACACAAAATGTTTGTATGAAATTTTTGAACTGTCAAAACCTGGTGACATCATCTCTTGCAGCTATATCAGCAGCTACTATCTTAAGGCATGCTCAACATTAACAACGGAACCATCCGAACATGTATCTCACAGTTTCATACCAAATTGAAATACACAAATTGGCCAATGAATTAGAAACCAGTGATGAATTACTGTACTGATATGTAAAGCGGGGTCACAGGTCACTATGCAAATGAATGCAATCGTGTGAGGTACAGGCTCATTCCAAGCTGCAGCTGCTCAAGTTGAGCAAAATGGGGAAAACAGCAGACCTGTCTGAGTTCCAAAAAGGAGTTCCTATTGTGGCAGCCCGTCTAGCTGGAGCTACCATTTCCACGCTATCTCAAAAGGTCACGTCTCCAAGGTGTTCAATGTGTGGAAACGGAATCCACAAGAGTTGTCGAAACGGCAAAATTGTGGATCAAAAACAATCGACACAGACAGGGGCCGACGTCGTCTGAGACGGGCTGTACCACAAAACCGAAGGTCTACTGTGGAGCAACTGACGGCAGACTTCAATGAAGGATCGTCGCAACCCATCTCCTCCAGAACAATGTGCCGAGAGTTGAAGCGAATAGGGAAGCCCCTGGTGTCGGCAACAAACCGGAAAGTTCGCTTGCAGTGATGTAAAGAATGGTGTGACTGGGCAGTAGACAACAAGAAAAAGGCGATGTGGTCGAACAAGTCACGTTACACATTGTTTTGCACCGACGGCAGGCAGAGAATTTGGCGGCAGCCCCTCACGAGTTGAGAACACAGTCCATGTTGTGGTAGAGCCATGTTTTATCAGTATGGCAAGGGTCCCCTGATATTCCTTGACAGTCGGGTGAAAGCCACAGATACCTGAACATTGTTGCAGATCGAGTCCATCCTGCAATGGTGCATTTGTACCCAAATGGTGACGGGTTCTTCATAGACGACAATGCCCCGAGTTGCAACATCTGCCGTGGCAGGGCAAAGCCCAGATTTGAATCCGATCGAGAATGTTTGGAACATGTTGAAAAGAGACATTCATCGAAGGCATCCGCTTCCGTCTACTCTGCAGGACCTGAAGGTCTCTCTGACAAATGCATGGTCTGCGATTACCTTACCTGCATTGCAACACCTTGTAGAGTCCATGCCAAACCACGTATCATGGTAATTACAGCCAAAGGTGGGTCAAAGGTTTCTAATTCATTGGCCGGTGTGTGTATGTAGTTCACCTATAATGAAATCGTAACATTTTGAGTGCACATAGCCATACAAAGACTCCATTGTTAGTAACAAAATTTTTTCATTTCCATGGTTTATTTTGAAAGAAACAAAATGTTACAACTTCATTATAAGTTGTGGAGGATATAGGAATTTTCTACCATTCCTCTTGCAAACTCCACATAGGTGGGTCATGGAAGCTAGCTACTACTCCCAAGGTTCCAACTTGTCCCAAAGATGCTCAACTAAATTGAGTTCGGGGCTCTACAGACCAGTCCAAGCGTTAGAAGTGACAGGGATCCACGCCACATTATTGCAGTATGGCTGTGAGTTAATGTTACCACAAACAGCCACCAGTGACTCACACAGTAGTGATCCATAATGCTAGGGGGTGCTCCATTACATTTTGGTAGACAACTTATACGAGGGTTTTAAACAAGAATATCAAATAAGAGTTAGTGTATGCGGGAAGAAGAGAGAGAGAGACAAAAAAATGCAATGAACCATTTTTACTTCCAAAATTACACCTAATGAAGTTCATCAAAGGTTAAAGCCAAGGCTATGGAGTCGGGAGACTCGACCTTTGGTTCTAGTTCCTCGATTAAGATGCCTCCAACTTACTTTATTGACACAAGGCAATTCTACAAGTCCTTGCCAAAAAAGTAGAATAACGGTATATTAGGTTTTGAAGTTAAATTTGAGTGGAGATTAATCAACGAACTTTTGTAACTACACGTTCCAACTTTTTTCCCCCTGGGTAACGTACTTAATCCTCTAATAGATAGCAAAAGAAAAATTAATGTATTCAAAATTCAAAATTTACAATAAATAAATTGAAGATGACCAAATAATAGAATAATCCCGAGATAGAGACAAAAAAAAGATACACAAATCATTTTAATCGACAACGATTCATCAAATTAACACTTAATAGTGTTGCCTTTGGCTTTAATTACAAGACTTAGCCTATTTAGCACACTATTGATCAACTTAGCATGTTCTTCACGACTGATATTAGTCCAAAATTATTGATGTGCCAAAATCAACTCGTGTTTTGTCTGTGGAAGTCTTTGGTGAGGTCTAGCCTTCATCAACTTGCATAAATTTTCAATTGGATTAATACCTGGTGAATTCTTGGCCATGTAACACGCAGATATTTCATGGTGAACAGTCATGCCGCTAGGCAAAATCAGTCTGGCGCAGCGCCATGCTGCCCCTCGGCCCACCCACGCTCCCCCTCGGTGCTGCACAAACGCAAGAAACTGAATCCAGTAAATGCCAACAATGTGCGGCTTAAGTGTTCATTGGAGCTTATCATTGTGGCGTGAGTGATTTAAAGCCTAAACATTTTAATTAAACTGCTACGTACATTCATTTAAAATATTAACTAACTGCATTGGTTTAGTTGGTAGCCATGACGAGATGTTCATCACATTACTCCTTGGGCTTTTTTTTTTTATCCTCTGTGCTGACCAGGATTGCCAGATCGCGACTACGAAAACCTTCAAACGTGATTCCAAAAACCTTCAGTTTACCTTCAAATCCGATAAAATCACTGAAATTTCAGAAGTTTGGTAAAATCAAAACAACAAAAGTAATATATAACCAGGGTTCTCCCCAGGCCCTTTTCACCGGGCGCGCCGCCCGGCTGAATATACGAAAAACTGCACACCACTGCATAGTATTTCATTTGTTTTTAATTTTTGTCCGCCCGGCTACTTTATCTTTCCACCCAGCTGATAACATTTTCTGGGGAGAACACTGTATAACAAAATAAAAAACAAATTACCTTAACTGTGGTATCGGCCAGGGTGATTCTAAAAGGTCGTGCCAGTATGAAAAGGCAGGTAGGGGGTGAAATTCTGAGCAAAAAACGTCTAGTCGCGTTTTTTGATCTGAGGCTCCATTAAAAACTTATAGCACTTTAAAGTTTCGCGACGTCACTTCCGGAAATCTATCTTGATACAGACGCTGAGCAATTTTTAACTTAGCGCTATAACTTTTTAACGAAGCCTCAGATCGAAAAACGCGGCTAGACTTTTTTGCTCAGAATTTCACTCTACCTGCCTTTTCATATTGGCACGACCTTTTAGTACCACCCTGGCCGATACTGATACCGATATTCCTTACCGATACCGAACTTTAAAGCGCTATAACTTTTTAACGGAGCAGAGATTGAAAAACGTGACTAGATTATTTTGCTCAGAGTTTCATCCTCTACATATCTGTAAATTTGTGAAACGTCGTCCATTTACACCCTGTATAATTTGAACATAACCATCTTATTAATCATCTCTGCGCCTTCCAATGATTCACAAAAAATAAGCCAAAAAATTCAGCAAAAAATGATATTCCCCATCTTCAGATGTAACAAAAGCCCGTTCGCTCTAGTCATCTCACAAATTCTGATTTCGTTTCAGGTTTTTACTTCTCTGATGATTCAAAATCTGGAGATTATTAAATCTTGTACATCATTTCTTTGAATGTCGGACCCCTTTGCTCATGCTTCACTGAATCTCAGATACTCAGAACAGTAAAACATTATCAGTGCTCCCTAACAGCGTTGCGAAAAACCTTCAGTTTTACCTTCAGGAAATTTTTGAAATGCCCATGTACTTTTATTAACTTTAAAGTAAGAATTTAGCTGCATTCAGTGCCCTTTCAGATGTTCAGTGCCCCATTGCCTTGAGCATGCCATGCTGCCCTTTGTTTCTGTAGCCATCATTGGTGAAGACATTCTCTTTTGGATTTAGCATATGACTAGATGCACAATCCTGCTTGGCCATAGCCTAGCATCTTGTTCATGGGCCATAGAATTAAAAAAAAAAAAAAATTCTCAAGAACATAAAAAAAAAAAAAGTAAAACAAAACAAAGCAATGCACGCAACAATGACAGTGCAGATGGCAGCATCTTTTCTAGGAAAATTTTCCTGAGAAACGATGCTGATTCTCAACAATACATCGCTCGTTGCGTTGGCAACAAAGGCAATCTTATTTAAACTACAAATAGATAAATCCCCCCCCCCCCCAAAAAAAAAACTAATGTGCAACAGGTACGTAAGCCAAGGAACATGGGCGATAATGAACATTTGAAATGGGCGTGTGCTAGGCTTAAAGCAAAAGATCAAGCTCCAACTGACATAGGATGTCACACTAAAATATCTTTTGCATAATTTATTAGCTAAATGTATAAAGCTACTCTTAGAAAAATGCCAAGCAAATAGCGTTAAAATTCAGAAAGATATCGTTTTGTTTATTTTTGAGAAACTGAAATTTGACTCATTCTTTCTGAATTTTCATGCTATTTCCAAGAGTAGTTCTACAACCCCTGACAAAAATTATTCGAACACAGCGTGCAAAATGTAAACAAAACTTTTTAGTTAATGATCAAGTGTAATCCTGATACTTCAGACAGAATATAATTATATAGTTTTATTACTTAATCATTTCTTAAAGCAAATAAGAAAAATTGGATCATTTGAATAAAATTTAATGCTTTTAAAAAATCAGCAGTTCACCCCCACTGAGGAAAAAATTATTAGAATACTCCTAGGTTAGGAAAAATATATTCGAACCACTTGACAATTCTGCAAAACAGATTACGTTTGAAATTTTTCTATTGGTCTACTCTACTGCTAAATTTTGCATGTTAATCTTGTGACACTAGTTAGAAATAATTTCGCTGATTTTCCACAATTCACTGCATCAAGAAATGGCTCGTGGAAAAGAACTGTGCAATGACACCAAAAACCAAATAATCCGCTTGTTAAAAGAAGGAAAAACGCAACGAGACGTTGCCAACTGTGTTGGTTGTGCTGTATCAACTGTTAACTACGTGTGGAAGAAGTTTCGAGAGACTGGTACAGTATTAAACCGCATTGGTAGAGGTCGAAAACGGTGTACAAGCAAGCGCCAGGATCGGTCACTCAGGGAAATTTGCAAGAAAAACAGAAGCTGTACATCCAAGGAACTGAATAAGCAATGGAAAAAGTATAACGTGCGTGTGAGTGACAGAACAGCCAGAAATCGACTCAACGAAATGGGATACAAGTTCTGCAAAGCGAAAATTAAGCCCCAACTTACAAAACGTCACAGACAAGTACGCTTACAGTGGGCGAAATAGCACAAGACATGGACTGACGAAGACTGGAGTAAGGTGATATTTTCGGACAAAAGCCGTATTAATCTTGGTTGTGGAGATGATAATGGTATTTTTGTTTGGAGACGGAGTGAAGAAAAGTTTCATGACCAGTGTTTAAGAGGGGGTCAAAATTTCCGTCTTATTTCATGGTTTGGGGATGTATGTCGTCGAAAGGACTGGAAAAACTAGCAATAATAGTCGTGGAAAAGTGAATGGAGAAGTTTATGAAAAAGTGTTAGATAATTTCCTAATTCCGTATGTGGAAGATCAATTCGGAGACGAGCAGATCATTTTTCAAGACGATAATGCATCTTATCACCGCACTGCAAGAATCAAAACATTAAAACACTTTCATGGCCGGCACAAAGTCCTTGTTTGTCATCAATAGAAAACGTGTGGTGGAAATTGAAAAAAATTGGTAAATGAAAAAAACCCTACAAACAAAGATGAACTTAAAGTTGGGGTGAAATTAGTTCTGATTATTGCAGAGATTTGGTTCAAACTATGCCAAAGCGTATTAAAGCAGTAATACAAGCTAAAGGAGGCTCAACACAATATTGATGTTTATTACCACTGATGTTTTCCATTACTTATTCATTGTGTTCTAATAATTTTTTCCTTAGTGGGGGTGAACTGCTGATTTTTTTAAAGCATTAAATTTTATTCAAATGATCCAATTTTTCTTATTTGCATTAAGAAATGATTAAGTAATAAAACTATATAATTATATTCTGTCTGAAGTATCAGGATTACACTTGATCATTAACTAAAATGTTTTGCTTACATTTTGCACGCTGTGTTCGAATAATTTTTGCCAGGGGTTGTATACATTTGGCTAATAAATTCTGCTTTTTTTTTTTATTTACAAATAAAGAAGTTTGTTTTAAACATTTTGCCCCATCATGCTGAAGCTTGCGGTCGTTAAGATGTTTTCTTCTCTCTTTTGCAGGCATTTAAAATTACAAAATAATTCCACAAAAGGATCAAATGCTTTCGTTTTTGGCTTTCAGGTAAAAAGATTCCAAAACTCATTCAGCACTTGCCTGGACTTGTTCAGCACCAATCTCAACGTACAGCTAGACCGAAATGCTATTCTATCGGCTCACAGAATAGGTCCCCAGTCACCAACCAGGTTACGCCCAGTTCTGCTCCAATTTTCTTCCACTACGTTTAAAACCACGGTGATTAAAAATAGGAGTAAACTTAGAGGCCTCGCCATCTTCATCGCAGAAGATTTAACTGTGACAAGTTATCGTCTGTTATGTTCGGCAAAATCCCAGCTCGGACCCCGCAACGTTTGGTCGTATGGAGGACGGATCCTGACCAGAGATCCTGCTGGTAGGATCATCACTATCCGCAATGTTATAGATCTACAATCTCTTGTTAAAGACTCATAAGTATCTTATCTCTCAGCTTTTGGCAATTATATATTTTCATTATTATAATGTTATAGTCCAAAACTACTTCTCCAATATTTGTTTAAATTGTCTCAACATTTCTTATTTATATATATTTCCACCATTCCCTCCACCACTACCTTTATCTCATTTTATGGTTTCATCTACTAACTTAACATCGACTAACGAACTAAACACTATCATCCAGAACATCTCTACCAACTCCCCTACATCTTTATTCTTCTTTAGTCTAAACATCCGTAGTCTTCTCGCTAATTCATCCTTACTTTTTTCGCTTCTCTCAGCCTTCTTCATACTCTACCCCATGTTATATCCCTTTCTGAAACCTGGTCGAAATCCTCTTTAGACTTACCCCCTCTAAATAATTATACTATTGAGGCAATTACCTTCTTAATACTTTACATTATGTACCCATCACCTCTTATACCATCTGCACCCCAGACTTCGAAATTATTACCATTTTAATTAATGATAAATTTTACTTCATATCTATCTATCTATCTATCGTCCCCCCTCAGGCATATTTACCACCTTTTTTAAATTTCTTTCTGCCATGCTTATTGATTTGAGCCACTCCAACAAAAAAATTATCATCTCTGGAGATTTCAATACCGATTTTTCAAACCCCTCTTCAAGTACTACATCACTTCTTGACCTTTCCTCTAGACTAGGGATATCGCCACTAATTCTTTCTCCCACTCATTACTCCAATTTTCACAACACTTATTCCCGGATTGATCAATTCTTTTCTCTTCCTTGCGATAATAATAAATAGTGGCTCAGTTGACTGGCACATTTCTGATCATTTTCCCATTTTCACTTTTCAAGGTTTTACTTCAACTACTTTTTCCGTTTCTCCTCCCCCTCCAGTAATAACGATATCTTTCAAACGGATTCATATTTTTAACTCATTTCTTGAATTAACTGATTGGTACAACATACTTGACCCCGAAACCAATATCAATACCTTATTCGATGTCTTTCTTGCCCATCTTCAGGTGGGCATGGATCGTTATTTCCCACCCAATTCGACCCCCATGGACACCCCTAAAACCCAGTACACGAAACCTTGGATAACTCCGACCATTCTATCACTGATTAAGCACAAAAACTCTCTCTACAAAAAATTTAGACGCACACCTAACAATCATACTAAACATTCTTTTCGCTCCTTCTCTAATTACCCGCGCAAATTAACAAATGAAGCGAAACAATCCTACTTTGCCAACTTTTTCAATAGGGTATCTAATAATAAGGCGAAATGGAAGTCTATTAACAAATTACTTCATGGCCATTCTCCCCCCATTACCCCGTACTCAAACCCTTCCACTGTCAACTCAATCTACTTAACTTCATTTCTAAACGTCCTTCTGCCTCAACCCCCTGCTACCTCTCCTTCTAATACGGAGTACCCACAATTTTAAGTCCTCCTTCAACCCAGATATTCTTGGCATCTATCCAGTCAGGCATGCTCTGGGTTCTCTATTCCACTGACCATTCTATTCAACGCTTCTATCTCACATGGTGTATATCCTGAACGCCTCCGATCCGCTAAAGTCATACCCATTTTTAAACAAGGTAATCGCACGGATTTTTCTAACTATCGCCCCATTTCCACTCTTCCACTTTTTGCAAAAATTTTTGAAAAACTTTTTAATTCTCGGCTTTCCTCATATATATTCACTAACGATTACCTTTCCCCGAGTCAACATGGGTTTTCACCTAAACGAAACACCACTACGGCTTGTTTTGAGTTAATCGAACATATTATTTCTAACATGACCAAGGGCAAAATCACTGCGGCAATTTTTCTAGATTACTCTAAGGCTTTTGATTCGATTCCTCATGATCTTTTACTATCTAAACCAACCAATTTCTATAATATTCGAGGCCCCCCTCTTCAATGGATTTCCAGCTTCTTGAAAGATAGACAATACACTCTTTCCCTCTGTAATCAAACTTCAACTACGTTAACCCGTAATATAGGTGTCCCTCAGGGTTCCATCCTATCCCCCCTGCTTTTCAATCTATTTATTAATGACCTTCCTTCATCACTTTTTCCTCTAACCATGATTCTTTACGCTGATGATGCAACTTTACTTTGCTCTGATTACTCCCTTCCTGCGATTCAATATACTCTTAACATTGCACTTAGTAATTTACGAAGTTGGAATATACAATATCATCTTCATTTAAACCTCGAGAAAACGAAATACATTATTTTCCATCAAAAGAACAAGAAGCTCGATCTCCTCAATTTTTCTTTAGTATATCACACTACATTACTTGCCCCTGTTAAAAGTGTTAAATTCCTGGGGACTTTCCTTTCATACAACTTATCTTGGGACGCTCACATTAATTTTCTGGCCTCTACCTTAAACTACCGCCTTGGTCTTTTCACTCGACTTCATTATCTACCAAAAAACATTTTGCTTCTTCTTTATTTTGCCCTTATTCAATCTTCCCTCATTTATGGTATTCAATTTTGGGGCACTACCACTAAAACTAATTTAAAACGCATATATCGTGTCCAAAAATGCTTTGTCCGTATTCTATTCAAATTTAAAAAATCCGATCCAGTCTCACATCTATTCCCCATAATAGGCATCACTTCTATTTATCATTTACATTCTTTTCATCTCGCTCTCTTTATTTTTAAAGCATTAAATAACAAAATTATCTCTTCGCTTCCCCTAAACTCTTTTACTCCCAAACCACCCGGTCCATATAATCTCCGCAACAATGACACATTAACTATCCCTTTGACCAAATTCACCTATCAATCTAAAAGTATAACCAACTCTGGTATTACGCTTTGGAATAACCTTCCTAATGAAATCCGTTCTTCGTCCTCCTTGACTACTTTTAAATATAGGCTAAAGAAATATCTCTCTGATTCCCCTACTAACCCACTAACCTAGATCTGTTTAATTTACCAATGTGTATTTATCGTTTAATCCACCAGGGACCTAACATGTCGGCCTTGAGCCATACTGGCCCTGGTCGGATTCTGTAAGAATTTCTCTTAATAAATAAATAAATTAATTAATAAATAAATTCCATAGCCCTTGGAACCAGCTTTGGAGAATTCCTTTATATCACATATAGCGTGATTTTTCGCAGGTGACGGGATATTTGGTGGGGTGCAGGGCGAATTTTTTAATTTTTCTTTGCGGGCGTAGTTTCGGGTGTCGGGGCGCACGATCAGGATCAAAGAGCAGCAGGGAGGAACGTTTTCATCAAAAAGGCAAACAAGGCGGCGCACCCCGTAAACCCCGCCTAAAATGAACCCTGGTTTTAGAATAATTCGTCAAGTAGTTTTTCTGGATAAAGGACAAAACGTCTAAAATCAAAGGTCTTCTTATTATTTTGTCCAACTCCTGTATATTTCATCTGTACATGTAACCAACTTTTAATTTTGAATTTCTCCTAAGATGGAAATTATCAAATCATCACCTTAGAATCTATATCTTAAGTCCTATTCTTATTTCATACTTTCTTCTGAGCCATACTGTGTTCACACTTAAAGGGAACTGACATCAAAATTTCCGATACTATAAGATTAAGTATGTGTGTCCGGATAAATGGCATTAAGTCAAGACCGTTCACCGTGGGTGTTGGACTCCGCCAAGGGTGCGTACTGTCGCCCATCTTGTTCATTATGTTTATGGACTGGATAGACAGGGGCAGCCGAGGCGATGAGCGTGTTTGTGTGGGCGACTGCCTGGTGGAGAGGTTGCTCTTTGCGGACGACCTTGTCCTGCTTGGGTCTTCTCGCACGAACCTTCAGCATGCACTAGACCGGTTTGCAGCCAAATGTGAAGAAGCTGGGATGAAGATCAGTGTGGCTAAAACCGA
>JAHWFO010088514.1:68257-114256 GCA_023313115.1 Rhysida immarginata | reverse complement strand
CCTACGCAGAACACCTGATAATAGAAAAACATCGAATGACCAACATCTATTTATGCATGCACATGATGTGGATTGGCAAAGACAGGTCCAAGATAGTCCTAAGAGAAGAATACAAAATTACCAAGCAGAAACAATTGGCACCGAACACCCTACTAAACAATCAGACTGTATTTGAACGGGAAGACAACCTGCAGCTCCTCGTCAACTTTTCCAAGAAGAAAGAAACCAACAACCGGATGTAATAATACAGCTCTCTAGGAGGTCCGCGCTTCGATGACCAGAGTCATTAATCCGTTATGAGATCCGTGCATTGACGACTGGACTCAATCACCTTCTTATTCACAATTTTTATTGTTATTTTTTAATTTTTTAATTTTTTTAATTGTAATCGGCCACTTAACCCTTACGATTTGTATATAAAAGTGGCTTGGCCAGCCCCATAATCTGTAGCATAACAGCCTCCGAAGATAGCGTAACGCTGAAACGCGTCAAGCAATAAATTGTTTTCTACCGCATCTTTCCAGACCTGATTATTATTTTTCTATATAGTTATGATGCTCGACGAAGCCCAGATATGTGATATTAAAATTTTACCTTGAATTCCCCATAGGATTTCCCTCTAGCATTAAAACGTTAAACTTTACGCTGACATAAAGGAAAGAATTGAAATGATACGCGATGCGGAGGCCTAATATCTCGAAGGCCACGCTATGGGCTACTTCGGTTGTTGATTTGGGCTGTAGAGGGCAGCAGGCACCTGGTCACCCTGCTCATCATGTACACTACTGTTTATAAAAATCGCAACACCCTGGTGGAATGGTCTAATCCATATGCAATTTGCAATATTTGCATACAATGGGTCAGAGTATAAATGATTAGATTTTCAGAGTAATTGCTTAAGAGGACGACGAGGGGTACCATATTAACAGCTGACAGACTTTGAAAGAGGACGCATAATTGGTCTGCGTGAAGCGGGATGGTCGTATCGTGACATTGCTGCTCGTGTAGGACCTAATGCAACGACAATTATGCGTGCATGGAGGCAGTGGAGCGAAGAGAACAGGGCACACCGAAGACCAGGATCGGGAAGACCCAGCACGACGACACCGCGAGACGACAGACACCTCTATCGCACGTGTGTAGCAGATCGTACAGCCACTTCCACAGTGTTAGCACAACAGTGGGGTGCTACAGTAGGCAGGACAATGTCTGCTAGCACTGTACGACGCCGTTTGATTTTCAGAGGATCGATGGCACGAGTACCATTGTTGCGGATTCCTTTGACTCAAAACCACTGGCACCTCAGGTTGCAATGGGCCCATCAACCTCGCCTTTTTCCAAGCACATCAGACGCCCTTGTTCCCCTGGCCTGCTCGTTCACCAGACATGTCCCCAATCGAACGTGTGTCGGGCAGGGTTGCTCATCGATTGACTCGCCAAGACTCCTGCAGCAGCAACTGTGGATGAACTGTATACCCGTGTAGACAGAGCATGGCAGGACATTCAGAGCTTGTTTGACTCAATGCCACGACGTTTAGAGGCTGGAATTGCATCCCACGGTGGTTTCACCCTCTACTAACGGGACAATAAAACGCATTGTATTGACCTGAAAATCTAATGGTTTCTTTTCTCACCCATCATATGCAAATGCTCCAAATTTAATGCACATTGGGCTATTCCATCAGGGTGTTGCGATTTTTATAAACAGTAGTATATTTCACTGATTGATGGCCACGAGGCAGCCAAAATGCACATAAGGGTTAATAAATTGTGGTGGACAAGAGGTTGTTTATGTTTCTTTGGCATTATTGTGGTGGCCCAGAGATAACAGGCTGGTTACTCATGGTCCCTGGTTCGAATCCATGTCGCCGAGTGTTTCCTTTCTTTTTCCTATCAACTTAATTACCATAGAGAAATGGAATCCTTGTACAAACTCCACATTAGACTCGATTCAATAGCATCAAAAAGTAGCACACATACATTTTAGGCAAAAGTAATTTAGGAAGATAAAAATTATTATTGAGATTCGTCAGTTAAGAAAAAGCAAATAAATAAATAAATAAATAAATAAATAAATAAATAAATAATACTAATAAAATGCAAAAGAGGGGATCGAGGGGGAGCTTACTTTAAGAGCACTTTCTCTTCCTTCGTTATACAATCGGCCACGTCATGTCTGCTTGGCCATATCACGAGTATTGTACACAAGGCTATCCTAAAGATACGTTGAGCCATTCGTCGATCGTTTCCCGAGACTCAACTACATGATAATATATCGCAGCAGCGGTGGCGACAGTGAACTCCAAACCCATTCCATTATTATTCTCCCTGCGGAAAAGTGCATTCATCCGTCGTCGTTCCGTCAGCTGGCCATTTTCCTCTCATACACGATCACAGCAGCAGCAGCAGCTACCTCCATCGCAGCAGCAGCAGCAGCAAAGCAAACGCATCACATGCGACACACTCACGCTATTCCGGAAGCCACGGGAAGGATTTAGAACCGGATAAATTTCAAAAGCAGACTAGAAGAGCAAAATTCTGCGAGCTTATTCGGTTTACTTGTTTACATCCTCCCATCCAACCTTAGTCTTCCATAGCTTTTTTTTTTTTCTTCTTCTTCCCTTACTTATAGATCTTCCGCCATTTTAAAACGTGTCGCTAGAAAAGGCGATGCGCTCGCCCTCACTTTGGGCGTGTCCTCGATACGTGATCGTCATTTTTCTGTATTTCAATAAAAAATTAACTCAAAATTAATTTTAAATCAGCGTTAATTATTTATTGATTTGATTTATTTTTTAGAACAATCGACTCTAGAAACAAAAATCTTTAATTTCCGTTTTCTGCGCTCCTACCTCTTTCGCCTTTTCTCGAAGAGCCTTGTCCTCAGCAAAAATGGCGGAAGAAACGTGGAGTGCGGTTCTAGTATAGTGACCGAGGACCGTCGAAGAGCATGTTTTTGGGTTTTCTCGAGTAGAATTCGGTGTGATCTCAAAGTAAAGGCTACTTAAAATGAGCACGTGCTTTCGTCCCGTGGGAAACGCCTTACATCCCCATCTACGTTCCGTGAAAAACAACCTGATATGCTACCGCATGAAAACGTTGAATGTGAAATTGCAGAGCTGCTCAAGTTTTTTGGAAAAGGTAACGAAGCACAGAACAACAACACAAACACACACGCAACGCCTCAGCCTTCTCTCTTCTTTCTCTTAAGCCATAAAACCCACGAATCTTCATTAGATTTTATAATCCTTTTCCCAACCCCCCCACTGATCTCCTATTATGAGTTCAGAAAAGGAGGCACTCCCGAAGTTCCGCTTGCAGGCTCGTTTAGCTCACCTTGAAGCAATCAGCCCACCGGCGGGCAGGTAAGTTAAACGAGGAGAGAAGGTGACCCAGCCTTGCCATAGCGTTATTTGTCCCCATAAGCGAGTGAGAAGAGTAGCAATGTTTTACGACTCCGAAATAAGCAGGTGGCATCCATGCATTCGGACATCGACTGCTTCTCTGTTGTCGGCGTTGCGCTCCTTTGTTTACGTTTCGATAGGATTCAAATTGAGGGACTCTGCTGGGTAGCCCAGTACGGGAGAGGCCTTCTGAATGTTCGTTGTACACTAGCCCCATGCACTCCGCACCTATGTCCCCCCCCCCCCCCCCTGGAGTTTTGAAAGTCAATAGAACGGCAGGGTTCTCCCCAGACCCTTTTAAATGGCCACCACGCCACCAGCTGCATACACTGTCGATGAAGGTGCTCCCACAGATGTTCGATTGGATTGATGTCCGGCGAATTAGCGGGCCACGGGAGCACTTGAAAGTCAGTAGAGTGTTCCTCGAACCAATCCAGAAGGAGACGTGCCTTGTGGCAGGGTGCATTGTCCTGCTGAAACACACCATCACACTGGGGGAATATCGTGAGCATGTATGAGTGCACCTGGTTAGATCCACTATGATTGACAGATAGCCACAGGCATTCAGAGTGCCCACTTAGCGCGACGATCGCGCGATTCTATCGCTTTGTGAAGCACGCATGCGCAGAGTGACGTCACGAGGGCGATTCTGTGGCGCATCTAAGGCGATTGGAAAGCTCTGCATGCCAGAGCTTTTTGATCGCTCGACCCTATCACACCCAGTCAGAAAACTAGTTTCGAATCACGTGGCACATGCAATCATGGCAGCACCTATTTCGAGATGGTCGGATATCGCTATGGAAAATTTGATTGAAGATATATGCAAATAGCTAAGCATTCCAAAAATAAATAACTCATTCTCGTCCATGTCGATTTTGGAAGCACGAAATCTTGAAGTGGAAAGCGAAATGATCGCGTAGATAGCACATGCGCATTCAGTCACGCGGCTGTCGCGCCAAGTGGGCACCGAGAAGCGAATTGATCGCCTGGCATTTGTTGCGCATATGACTCAAAGCGATAGAATCACGCGATTGTCGCACTAAGTGGGCACCCAGCATAACTGCTCCCAACAGAAGATCCCCCACACGTGCACACTATACCCACCAGCCTGTTTCCTGTTCCTAGCCTCCTGTAGTCTCTTTTCATGGCATTCACGACACACTTGTCATCGCCCATCAATCTTACGGATCAAAAACCTTGACTCGTCAGAGAAGGCGACCTTAGCCCACTCGTCTGTGGTCCAATGACGGTGCTCACGTGCAAAATCTAGGCATCGTCGACGATGACCCCTGGTCGACATGGGTGCGGCAGCCGTGCGTCGACTGTTCAGGCCCATCCGTAGCAGGGTGCATTCGGATACACGTCTGTTGGCACCACTGTTGAATCTGGTGGTCAGTCGATGGACTGTGGGTCTCCTGTCACCTTTTACGAGTCGTCGTAGGCGCTGCTCACCCCATTGGTCGATGGCTCGTGACCCTTTACAGTGATGGCATTGGGATGCGATTTCTGTCCCTGCTGTCCATTTTTATACACCTTCACTACAGCAGACCATGAACAATTCACAAATCGCACCGTTTCGGAGATGGTGCCACCCTTGCTGCGATAGCCTCTTATCATCCCTTTTTGGATGTCCGTTAAATCCGGACGTTTACCCATTTGATGCACCAGCTTTAAAGCTTTCTCTGCCTGTTAAGCAAATCTTGCAATGTGTAAATGTTGTTGGGGTGAACCATGTGTATGCCTTGAAGGGATGCTGGTCATAATTCATTGATATGACAGTGTAATTGGACATTCTCAAAAGTGTAAGTCCAAAAACAAAACCTTAAAAAAATAACAAAACACTATGTTCATAAGCAGAGTTGGCCTCACTAGTGAATAAATCTAGTTCGCTAAGCTACTGCCATTTCAACGAAAATCTAGCTAATTACCGCTACCGCTAAAGCTGTACAGGGTGATTCAAATCATGTGTAAAACAATTTAAGTGTGTATTATAGAGGTCTAGGTAAACACAAAAAGTCCTATTAACATGGGTCCAATTTTTATTTCTTTTCAAGTTACAAGAAATGTTTAAAGTGGCCTCCTTGAGCCTGAATGCAGACATTGCATCGTCGAATAAGTGACTTGTATAAGTTTGTCATTACCTCATGATCATGTCTAATTTCGTCAGCCGATGCTATTATTCTGGCCACTGTATACCATTTGTTTCAAATGTCCCCACAGATAGCAATCCAGTGGACATGCTATGGGCCCATTGCACCCAATCCATTTGTTAGGGAAGTGCATGTGGTCCCGAACCCTTGATCGCCTCAAGGTGCCAACACACATATCCGACTTTGACGCGCACGGCTTTCATCCGACTTGAAGCGGCACTAGAGTGCATGCGACTAGCAAAACACACATTTCCAACTTCCGCGCGCACGACTTTCAACCGACAAGCATTTTAACTCAAATTGTGTCCGTGATAGCGCTGCAGTCACACAGGAAACTGTATTCATTTCCGCCAAAATGGATTCGATTACGCGTCAAAAATACAATTTATTATTAATCCAACAAAGTTAATTTTAATCATGATGCTAAATCGTGTATACTCTTCCCGTGATGCTAATCATGTGGATGCTTCCCATGATGCTAATCGTGTATACTCTCGCAACCTGATTGGTTATCGTGAACGACAAGTCGCGTGAAAGTCGGACAGAGCTGAAGTTTGAAAAACTAGTCGCACGACTCCTACGATTGGCCGTTTGAGACCGGAAGTAGTCGTTCCAGAGTCGCATGCGACAGCTAGTCGGATGTAAACCGTGCATGTGTGTCTCCGCCTTCACTCTCCAGTGTTGTTCTTAATATGTGTGCCCGTGCACATTACATGGAGGGTGGGACCATCACAGTAGCTTGCCATCCTGGAATTGTTGTGTCTTGTGAATGCTGACACATGCTTTTTATTTGCTTTTCCTCATGAAAGTGAATGTTATTATGGTAATTTTGGTAATTTCTTGATTTGCATGTTGAACATTCAAATGTCTTTGTGAAGTGCATAGGGAGGTAACTAATAAATTCAACACGTGATTGTTGGTGATCCGTTCATTGGATTTTGGAAATTTTTTTTGTTTTGTTCGGAATTCGATGCTGGAGAATTCTTCAATTGGAATTTATCGTGTATCCGTTACGGTTTTTAAGATAGGATTTGAATGCGTCCTAATTTGCATATATGGAATGATGAAAAGTACAGCATGGGATAGGTCAACCACAACTTCCTATTCATTAGATTTATCAAAATTGATATATCTGCTTCGGTTACGAACATAAAACGGGGGGAGTGGGGCTCATTTTTATATCCACCCTGTATAATAATATTAATAATAATAACTTATTAAAAATAAATAATTTGATACCTTCCTCAAATGAAATAGTCAAAAAATTATAAAAATATGTTTTTAATAATTAAAATTAGTTTCATATACGAGGTCTGTTCAAAAAATACGTAGACTGACGTCATAAAACAAAATATACTTTATTCAGAAGTTACACATCTGGGTCCCCTTCAAAGTGCTCTCCTCCCCGACGCACACACTTATCCCGACGGTGTTTCCACTTTTGGAAACAGTCCTGGAACGCTTCTTTTGTGATGTCCTTCAGCGCCTTCGTCGCATTTGCCTTTATGTCGGGAATCGTCTCAAATCTCCTTCCTTTCAAAGGTCTTTTGAGTTTGGGAAACGAGAAGAAGTCACAAGGAGCGAGGTCAGGTGAGTAGGGTGGGTGAGGAAGAACAGTTCTGAGGGCTGAATGGGCTGGAGCGTTGTCGTAACGAAACAACCGGTCACCTCTCGTCCACATTTCTGGCCTTTTCCACTCGTCCAGTGGCAGATTTCCAAGTTGAACACAAAATTTCACGGCAACTCTTTGCTCGTTCGAGTCACTCGTTCTAAAAATCCGCCAAACGAAAAAAAAAAACACACTTCACAAACAACCGCGTAGCTAATCGACCAATACTGATATTTGCAATCAAAAAACTGCCTTGTAATCAGCGGATCTGTCAGAAGATGGCGACACCAAGCGATTTTGATTGGGACCAACAGGGCCCGTGCAATTCAAACAGTCTACGTATTTTTTGAACAGACCTCGTATAATTTGTTCAAAAACATGTTTAAAAAAAATTAAATGAAATTGGGAAAAGAACAAGATTTGAACCCTCAACTTTTAGCATTGGAATCTATTAATTTACCCATAAGACCATGCTGACTAATTGAGTGAATTTGTAAATATACATCAACTAACTTTAAATGATTATATCTCGTAAAGTAATGCCCATTCGCATGAGTTACTATGCCATATAATAGTGGGAGGGGTGCGTAACAACATATTTAAATTTCAGTTAAATCCAAGCTTAACAGATCTGGTCGTCCCCTTGTTAGATGATATGAAGGGGTCCGAAACGTGACCTTCTTCATCTATTGCCCATTTTACGATTTAGATTTTGGAAGGACTTTTTCTTTATAGGATACTTTGCATGAAAATATTTGCGACCCGAGACATGAGAAGGGTTGACGGGGACACGTCTCGTTGTCAGTTACAAGAACTTTAGACCTGCCCTCAAGGTCTTTTAACCCAGTTTTCACTTGCTTTTCCTGATCTTTAATATAGCAAGAAATGCGTTTCCCACTTGAGAGGGTTGTAGAATGCGGCGTTCTATTGGTCCAAATGAGATAAAATTCAAATGATGCACTTGATGTTTATTAAATAAAAACTTTTAGTAAAAATCCGCTAATAGGTGGTGCTGTAATAAACAAACACATTTCATATGCTTTATCAATGTGAAATAATATAACAAAGTAGCAACGTAACTGCTCAATGTGCAGAACCGCAGAACCCTATTTTCCACAGCTGACTAAAGAGAGTCTGCCGGAATATCAAGAACATGGTGCCGAATGCTGTCCTTCAGATCTGGCACAGAGGCTGGCTTTTGATGGTAGATCTTGTCCTTCAGGAAACCCCACAACCAAAACTTGCATTGGCTGATGAGGAAGCCATGCATTAGGGAAAGGAACAAGATTTGAACCCAGGAACTTTAGCATTGGAATCTATCAACTTACCCACATGACCACATTGACTACTTGAATGTTACACTCTCTGAATTTGTAAATAACACCAAAGCCTACATAACTAACTTTAAGTGATTATATCTCGTAAACTAATGCCCATTAGCATGAGTTATTATGCCGTATAATAGTGGGAGGGGCACATAACAACATATTTAAATTTCAGTTAAATCCAAGCTTAACAGACCTGGTCCTCCCCTTGTAAGACTACGAACACAAAGTATAAATATCCTGCAAAAAATCTTTGCGGATAGATCAGCATCAGTACTTGTGACACATCGGGCCTGGTCGAACATCTGAAAAATCGGATACATCAGCGATGAGGAAGGAAAACTTATCTAAAATCTGAAATTCTACGAGTAATGTAATGTTTTTGCTGTATTCTAAAGTAAATTAACTGTTTACGTTTATCCAATGCATCGTTAGTTTAGTCGCCTCGCTCCTTACGTATTGACGATATTACTGAAACCGAAACTGGAAGTAATCCCGACTTCCCTTTTCGGGCACAGTTTGGAATGCTATTGGTTGATTCGCAACAAAATGAAATAATTCGTGAAAGGATCGACCGATAGCATTGCAAACTGCAGCCAAAAGTGTCCAACCAACTATATCGTTGACCCATCACTATTTTTGTTACGCCCCGTATAGGGCATTTTGGGACTGTGGATTTTGATTGGTGATTCTACTAAGCAGCTTTGATTATTGCTATTTTCCTAATGCGAATGGTTTTTAATTTATTTTTCTCCGTTTTTCTTTCCCAGTTCCTGGAGAAATCGGAGGATGAAATTGTAATCGAAAAGAAGGCTTACAAGCAAGAATGTTTACACAAAAACATTCACATACTTTTGCCTAACGTTCTATCGGGTATTCTGTACCAGCTTCATTCGAACAGCACCGAGAAAGTGCCTTTGTCGTCTGCACGCGCCGTAGAAGGTTTTCCTCGACTGCAGACGTCACGACGACAGAACTCGCTCAGCTTCGACCCCGTGTACATAGCGCTGAAGCCCGTCGCTTCTAAGCCAGACGACATTCACGAAACGAAAGACATTGTGTGTTTAGAGGAAGACGTAATCTGCAAAAAACATTATACCGTGACCATGGTTCCTGCTCGACACCTCGTTCTCGCAGACGTCGTGGATCCGATTTGTCATTCCAATCCGTTGTCGGAGTTCGAAATGCGCATGATGAACGTGGCAAACGAACCGTGCGTCGTTATGAACGGATCTCATCCACCCACGTTAAACACTAAACCTACAGAAAGTCAACTCGAATATATATTCAAAAAAATGAGTATCACCGTAAGATCTCTCTCTCTTTCTCTCTTTACGTTCCTAGATTTCCTATTTTGATTTTAATATCCTTCTTTTTCCCCTACGAACCGTTCTAGTTACCAAGATTCTTCACGCAAGCGCACGATTATTCCCTCTACCACCCGGATATTATTTTTATCAACAACATCAGAGGGGTAACCACAAAGTAATCCCGTTCACTAATAGAAAAAAACGCACTGCTCGCCGTGGAAATCGCTCCACCCAGAAAGAGTCGTCCGACACGGATGAAGCTGGATGGCCAGCACAGGAAATACCACCAACTTGGCAACTCTGATACAATGTGTGGAGGATGGATACAGGTCGTATGTTGCTAGTGTAGGTAACGGTCCTCATCACAGGGAAAGAAATGGGCATGGCTGTTTCAGCTAAGAAAAATATCGTTGAGTGAAGAGTCCTTAGTGCCGTTTCTATCAGTAAAATTGGTAGTAGATACCTTACAACACAATAAAGGGAGAACAGAGTTTCCGACTAGTTTTATCAAGGAATAAATGGTACAACGTAAGCAACGTGATTGGATAAAGAAAAATTGGATACAAAATAAAGAATACAAAGAAATAACGAATAGCATACAAATATTTCAAAACGTGTGGAAAAGATGCGACAGGCTATAGAAGGAACCAGTAGCGAGTCGTGGCAACAGTATAATGATAAAACAAAATAAAATAAATTGGGAACAGGAAACAAGCAGTGTGTCATGCCGGGTGGGCAAGAAATAACGTGAGGTGTTCAGAGCTCGCTAGCGGGAATTCTATTAGGCCAAATGCAGTACATTTTGGTGGATATACTTAGTGGAACATGCAGTTTCGATTTCTGCAAAAAAAAATGAATAATAATAATAATAGTACCAAAAGTAGCCATAGGGGGCGCTCATTTCAAGAAAACAATGAATAAGTTTGCATAAGTGCGTTCCGTGTCGAGCAATCGTGACAATAAAAGGCAAGGCTGAGGATTTCCCATCATTCACGAACGAATGGTCTGACGATGACGCTTACTCTGCCTGACCGGGTGTTATTAGTCGAGTTGTTTTATCAGAAGAGCGACAATGCAAGTGCTGCCCTTCGTGAATTCCGGCGATCGAAAACGTTACGAAGAGGACCGATGAGCATAACTAACTTACGGAAAATGATTGAACGATCTGAATCTACCGGAACTCTAGGAGTGCAACCGGGCCGGGGACGCAAAACGAATCGGGCAGCAACACGTTGAAGAAGTTGCAACTGCTGTTGTGGAACAGGAGATGACTACTGTGCAGGGTACCAGCAGTGCACACGCAATAGCACGCCAAACAGATATCCCATATTTGACTGTGAGGAAAATATTGCATAAGATATTGCCATTTTATCCCTATAAGCTAACTTCCACCTGTTCAACAATTGCTTCCTGGAGACGAACGTACCCGAACTGACTTTGCGTTGAGATTTTTAGCACGTATGGAAGTGGATGATGCATGGCCATGGCAAATTTTATGGAGTGATGAGGCACATTTTTATTTGAATGGTGATATCAATACCCACAAGTGCCGTATTTGGGCTGTATCAAATCCACATGTGTGTCTGCCAACTCCTATGCATTCACCGAAACTAACAGTATGGTGCGGCTTTACTGTTTCATTCATCATTGGCCCGTACTTTTTTGAAGAAATCCGTCCCCGTGGACCGGTGACTCGTTCCGTCAATTCCGCCAGGTATGCCGATATGCTCGAGAATTTTGTGATATCACGATTGCAGGAAAAGGGTTGTCTGGATTCTACCATTTTTATGCAGGACGGTGCGCCACCGCACGTCAGACGTCAGGTGCAGCAGATCTTGCGAGAACGTTTTTCAAACAACAGAATAATTAGTCGTGCATTTTCCACGGTATGGCCACCCGGATCGCCTGATCTCAACCCTTGTGATTTTTGGTTATGGGGATATTTGAAAAGCCTCGTGTATCGAGCACATGTTCCTGACCTCTCAACCTTAAAGGATCAAATAACGTTACATATCAGACTAATTAATGCAGATATGCTGTGAGCTGCCGTAGAAAATGTCGTGTACCGCATGCACACTGGTGGTCATATTGAAATACATTTGGAATTAAGCATGTCGTGTACCGCATGACAAAATTCAAATTATTACAGTAGGTTGGATACAGAATCAAGGATAGAGAAAACATCGAAGTCAGTTTGACAATTGAGGAGGAGATCCGGGGAGGACCTTTTAGCTTTAAGAATTTCAGTGGACTCTAGGGTCGCTGTCTTGACCTTCATCTTGTGTCTTCGGGGCATGTCCAGTGCAGGTTAGTGGTTAGCGTAGTGGAACTTGCTATCTTTCTTCTTGTACGATCGGCCTCGGTGGCTCAGGGGTTGCGTGATCGCCTCTGATGCCCAAGGATGCGTGCCAGAAACTGCAGCATGCAGCACCATCTGGTGATAGGTTTTTGCAAGCTTTGTACATGCTTCGTGCTCCTGGCTGACATCGCTGCTCTCGATTATCTTTGGCCTATGTCGCTCACGAATCTCACTGCCTCCCTTTCTCAATCTGCATCCCCTCCCCCATGGTGGCAAGTATACCTTCCACAGTGACGGTTTTCGATGTTTCCATCGTTCCTAACATGTTCGTTCCTACCATCGCTTGTCGCTTCTGCCATTTTGGTGGTTGTTTTTTGATGGCACCACGAGAGACGAGACGAGCAGGCTGAACCGAGGGAGGGGTGAACCACTCGCAATGTATTATGGGATGACATCATTAGTTTCCTATTGGTCCAGATGCTCCGCATAACCTAACCTAACACCGTTCAACTCTCCGCTCCGCAGGCTTTGCGCCGACCTTGAGCTTGATGGGAAGGGCTGGGGACAATTTTACGCTCCGCTGTTACGTTCCGCAGAGTTTACGCATATGTGGGTTCCACGCTTAGCCTGCATTTGTGGTGTTCACTGTGCCGTTTGCCTTTGACCCCTCGGCATCTTGCAGCACGTCATCGCTGGTGCCAAGAACACCAAACATTGGACAAGGAAATGGTATCGGCTGAGGCTCAAGATATGGAGCCAATTTCTTGACCTGTCAGTTCTCCAGATTTGTTCCCTATTGAGAAATCTGATGGGGCTCGACATGTACATCACTGCCAACCGTCTGTCCAAACAATGGACGATCTACTTGTGATCTAGTTGCAGGAAGCATGGTGGAACGCAAGTCAGGATTGTATCCATCTGTGAAAAGAGGCTTTACACGACATTGATTCCCATATTTTGCGGATGCTAAACAAAGCACCGTTCCTGTGCGAAAGACTAATCACTTAAACGCAATTGTACTACGATCAAAGTGGGCGTAGCGATTTCCACGGCCAGCAGTGTAACACGTAAAATTGTGTCGCAGGACATAACTACATTGTCGAGCAAATGTTTTTTCAGAGGTCTCCCATCTTACGTTCAGCAATTAGCCTTGGTTCGCATCGTGGGCCACATAAAATTTGCGCACGTTAGATTTGAAGTTTTGAAAATTACGAAACATCCGGAGGACGGTACCGTGCGTGTGCGATGGAGAATACGAGGCATTTCGGGATTGAAAGTTTTATTCAGCGTGTGGAAAATTCGCATGTGGGATTGGAAGAAACTCCTTAGCGAAGAATCCGAGTAAGCATTTGGTTTGTGTCGTTAGACAGGGTTAGCCTAAACGATTCGTTGGGTTTCGCAAGTAGACGACATACAAAGACAGGTGATACATGAAAACATACTTAGACTCACCCAGCTCGCATCCAAACGGTAATCCATATGTTTGCTATGGTGTTTCCATCGATGTCCGTCACTGCAGCAGTGATGCGTTCCTGCAGTTCTTGCAGCGTTGTTGGTTGACATAGTGGGTACATAAACTTTGTCCTTCACATAACCTCACAGAAAGAAATCGCATGGAACCAGGTACACAACCACAACTGCAACATATCCAGCAACATGGAACCTGTCATCGTCTGCTTGATGAAGGAAAAGGGGCCATACAGCTTTGTCTTGGATAGGGCGCAGAAGACATTCACTTTTGGCGAATCCCCTACCAGCTCCACACAGACGTGCGGCAATTCAGTATCCCACACTCTCACATTGTGACGATTCACCTTTCCCGACATATGGATAGGCGCATCGTCGTCTTCCATAGCTTACTCGATTTGGGTACAAAACTCTGATCGGCGGGACATCATCTGGAGTCAGGTGTTGTAACAGTTGCAAACATCGCCGCAAAACTTTCCACACCGTTTTCTGCGGAATACCCAGTTCACGGCTTGCACGAACGGTTGATTTTTGTGGGCTGCGCACAAACTCTGTCTCAAGCATTCCTCGATTTCCTTTGAGACACGCAGTCGCCAAGTGCTTTTCAGGTACAGCTTTTCTGTACTTGCATACGAATGCATGCTGAACGCTCGTCACCGACAAACACTTCCCATATTCTCCTGCATTGCTGCCATCTCATAGAGTGCTGTCACAAGCCTGCCATCTAACGTGCACGCGAGCCGTGAGGTGGGCCTTTTAAACTTGAGTGTATGTATCTTTTCACGTATCACCCGTCTTTGTAAAGAAACGGTGCGTTGAAACCGATGAATCATTTAGGCTAACCCTGTAAACAAAATGGAGGGTCGTTTCTCCTTAACTTAGCCGATTTTGAACACCCCTTCCCGCCATTGGAACGCGATGGTGTATCAGTGGACATTCCATGTTTGTTTGTTCAGGAAACGAGCGCAGAAAATTCTTGTCACGACTACAAAACTTAATGATTTTCGGAGAGGGTACGTACAAACGCTTTCCAAGGCGGGATTTAGTGTCGTACGCATCGTGCAACAGTGCAAGAATGGAAGGAATTTTGTTGTTATCGAAGGCTGCTGTTAGATCCATTCTGGCTGACATACGAGGTTCTATCCAAAATTTCCCAGCATTTTGAGTAAAGGTACGTTCACAAAGATGCGGTACATGGGATACTAGTGCGATAGCCAATCAGATTCATTCTGCATCTGCCACTTCTAAGCCGGATCTGAGATCGTTTGCGGCAAGATTGTCACGTGAATTCTTTCTACGAATCAGCAGTAATCTTCTTGAGCACGCATTACCCCTAGTGGCAGTATTTTGAAACGTCATGCGGAAAGCTTGAATTGCCGCGTGTTTGTGAATAGGAGAGGGATTGACGCATCGCATCGCATCGCAGCTGCTTGCTTCCGCATTTACCGTGCCTTTGTGAACGTACCTTAAGAGGTATGAAGTTTTGCCAATGGATGGCGTTAGGGGTACGTCTCGGTTGTAATTGTGCCAAGCGATGTCATCCTATGTCCACCTAACCTAAACTCACCTACTGCTAACTTTGTGGATCCTTTTGTGCCTCACATTTTCCCTCGATCGTCTCAAAACTTCCCGTACAAAGTCCAACATTCTGACTTTGGTCCTCTCGGATCATGTCACACACTTTCGTGATCATGTCCAGAGTCGTGCTTGTTGACGGTCAACCGGAATGCTTGTCATCTTCCACAGACACCCTACAATCTTTGAAACGCTTAAACCACTCAAACGTTTGGTTTGGCCTAACGCTTGTTCGCACTTTTCTTGAGCTTTAATATCAAGAATCGCAACACAGTGACAAAAAATAGCTCAACCTTAAAATTGGACGACCCAGAACAATGAAGGGACACCCACCCAAATCCCCATGTACGAAGAAGGTAAGTCTAACATTAGCGATTGATTGGCTTCGTTATTTTCATCATGTTCCCATCGAAACCTCAGTGAAAGGGCCCTCAAAATAGAATAAGTAAACGGACATTACTTGGTTTTCAGGCACCGTCGATATCGTGCTGGAGTTCTGCGCCACTGAAGTACGAGAAATCCCTCGTCGTTCTTGGGTCGTGAGTTAACAACATTCGAATCTCGATATCTTTTATCTTTACGGTGAGGCAAAGATAATCATTGTTAAAATTAAGTCACTTTGTTGTCGTCGCTTTTCTTTTCCGGTTCCAGGTAAGGGTCTGAACGGTAAAATCATAGTAGAGTCGATGGGCTAGCTTCGTCCGTCGTCAACGTCTGCTCCGACTGACAATCGGCCCTAAAATCCTGCTGTTAATCCATTTCAAACGAAGGTATCTTACTAACTCGACAATGCCCGTAAGAGGTACAAAGTTTTGCCGATAGATGGTGTTAAGTCTCGGCTTTAGGCCAAACCCAAACATTTGAGTGGTTTAAGCGTTTCACAGATGATCGGGAGTCTGTACAAAACGTGACGAAAGTGTGTGACGTGATCCAAGAGGACGGAAGTCAGACCATCCACGATGTTTGTGATTGCCTTGGACTGTCCCGTTTTGAGATGATCAAGGGAAAATGTGAGGCACAAAAGGCCAGAGATGTGGATGAAGAAAGACTGGCTACTCCATCACGACAATGCTTCAATTCACACATCGCTCGCTGCGAGGGACTTTCTCGACAAAAACAACTTTGTGGCTGTCCCCTGGCACCCTGCGATTTCTTCCGCTTCCGAAATTTGAGATTGCAGTTAAAAGGGCACGATTTGACTCCGTTGAAGTGATCCAAGCGGAATCAGAAGGCAGGAGCATCTTGCGTCGATGGTAGACTGCTTAATTAAAAGTAACTTAAGCCTACAGAAGTACCATCAAGCTAGGGTTCGTGCTCAATGAGCGTCGCATCTGCGAATGCAAAACCAACGCCCGCAAACTCTACGAAGTTGTCATGTTGAATGAAGTACGGGTTTATCTCGCAGATTCTGATAAAGTTTGTGAAATTGTCTACTGTCCAACAGATTCGATTGGCTGGACCGATTGAGTGCACAAATGTTGTGTGCACGGAGAGGAAGGCAACAAAGTTTGTGTTCATCAAGATAAGTGTCCAGCCACACCGCAGGGTCGACACGGAATTTTGTGGCACAAATGGAAGACGAGATCGGTATTTGTGGAGTGTCCTTTTCTGGTATCCCTCTCGAGTCACCCGACACCTTCCCCGTAGACTTTTGTGGCTTTGGTCGTCTGAAAGGGCGTCTCGGAAGGTGTCGCCCTAAAACAAAATTCCTCTCATCTTCCTGCAAAGTCGTCTGCCAGCATGGAAATTACGCTGCCGGACTATTGCCAAGAAACGGTGGTGGAGTGACGATCGTTTAAAATCGGCTAAGTTAAGGAGAAATGACCCCAATGGCCCAAATAAGAAGTAACTCTGGCTTTATAATAATGCTAACACGTTTCGATTTTATTTTACGAGATTAATGGAGGAGCGAAAAGTACCGCACAACAATTTTTTATGGAATGCTATTTCAGTCCACGTGTTCAAAGTCGGCAAATTGATAGTGGTGGGTGCGGGTAGCGTAAAGCCAAATGACCTTCGAGAGAGACGGTCTCACGGATTTCCTGATCCAGTTAGGAGACCGGAAGCAACCTAAACCCAGAAGACCGGATGTGACCCATAATTAACCATTGAGACGGATGAGCAGTCCGTCATTTTTGAAATGCCCCTTGCAGCCCGTCTTGCACCTGCCACCGTGCCAAGTTGTGAGTTACTTTTCGATCCTCCCTTGTATAGGGCGAATCGAAAGTCCTCGAACTCCAAGATTAAAACATATTTGCTGCAAAATCATAGATATCTAGGGGCGTGTCTAAAACGTCCGACCGGTGGCAACCAGTCAAAGCCCGTCGCAAAGCTCGTTTTGGAGCCACTGACTCGAAATTTCGACTATGTCCGATCGACACGGGAACGATGCAGGCATACGTAACTGGCTTTATTCATTTTAAATTTTCTCCCGATTCGGATGACCCTCGATCCATAAAGTAACAGCTGGTCGCAATGAGCGTTTTCATAACACGACCAGAGTCCAACGATGGTCGCAGTCAGCTCCTCGGTGAGTAGAATCAAAATGGCGGACGAAAGTAGAAAATTCAAGCGTTCGAGTGCCCGATACGTAATAAATATATTTTGGAGAATGGAGATTGTGAAATATGATGAGGAACCTTGCTGCGATGCCATCTTGAAGCAAAATGCTCACGACCACGCTGTCCATGAACGGAAGCAAACGGCCGCCGATCGTACCACGTAACCTGTTGGCGACTGGTCAGACTTTTTAGACACACCCTAGGTATTGCTGCTTGTGGTACTTGTGTGTGATTTTAGGAATGTGCTGTGCAACGTGACAGGACGCTTGCGAGCAATGACGTTATTTCAGTCGTGGTTTTCATGCAAAAACAGAGTCCAACTTCGTGCGTAAAACTCTTGCGCTTAAAATCTTAAAACGTTAGCAGTAAGCATTGCGTTTTTCTGAATCCAAAGAACGAAGATCTTGCACTACTTGAATTCTGTACGGTTGTAGCTTTATACGTTTAGTAGCCCTCTGGCAGGCTTGAATACGAGGCCCCTTTACTCTCGAGACAGCCGCCAAAGTGACTTCTCCAGAAACGAGATCGTCTGGCACCTTAGGCTCGTCATACACGCGGTCTGTCTCGTAAAATCAGTACACAAGAACATACACAGTTGTTTTCCCTGGTACGGTATAGGAGCATCAGAAAACTTCCTTCAAAAGCGCTGAATGCAACAACTTGTGTACGATATTTCCGTAAAAGTTCTAAGAATGTGACTGATCTTGCATGAGAACCGTGACTGCAACCGTCGGTGTTCGTCCGTGCAACCGTCGCGTCACGTGGTGCATTAGTAATGGCACACACAACTACCACAAGCAGCAATATTCTGATGTCTTACTCAACTTGGAGTTCGGGGACTTTAGAATCGCCCCGTTTGAAACGTCCTTCGTCGAATTCAATTCTATTGTTGCCATTTGCTAAAATTGTGTCGATTAACGGAGATGAATTTTGTTTTGAACAGTTGGTACGATGGATTTTCAACTTTCTTTGTCGGAAGCGATGGTAAAATATTTCGTCACGTTTGTGATAAGGTAAGTAAGCTATTCTCCTCGTTAATGTTGATTGTTTACAAATAAAATAAGCTAGAGCCACGGAGGCATTACTTTTTATTTGGACGATCCTATTTTGAGCAATTGTGTGTTTCTACGAGGGCCGTTTCAAAACGATTTAGGCTGACGCTCTGGGCTCCCAGGTTAGGCTTCAGCCCTTTCCACGTATTCTCATTGTATTGGGGTGTCACACGCCCAGTCTCTGACAGCTAAGTAGGGGCTTCTTCATTTCACTGGAGGTCTGGTGAATCTGGCAACACAGTGAACCCCCCAGTGAGTTTGTTGGCTTACGTGCAGATGAGCATTTTCACGAAGCAACAAGACCTTCTTGGCCCACTACTGCTTTACCTGGCGATGCAAGTTCTTAATGCTGGGTGCCCACTTAGCGCGACAATAGCGCGATTCTATCGCTTTGAGTCATATGCGCATGCGCAACAAACGCCAGGCGATCGATTCGCTTCTCGGTGCCCACTTGGCGCGACGGCCGCGTGACCGAATGCGCATGCGCTATCTACGCGATCATTTCGTTTCCCACTTCAAGATTTCGTACTTCCAAAATCAGAATTGGATATTTCGTGCATACAGAATAGCATATTACTTGATATCTTCAATCAAATTTTCCGTAGCGATATCCAACCATCTCGAAGTAGGTGCTGCCACGATTGCATGTGCCACGTGATTCGAAACTGTTTTCTGATTGGGTGCGATGGAGTCGCGCGATCAAAAAGCTCTGGCATGCAGAGCTTTTCGATCGCCTTAGATGCGCCACAGAATCGCCCTCGTGACGTCACTCTGCGCATGCGTGCTTCACAAAGCGATAGAATCGCGCTATCGTCGCGCTAAGTGGGCACTCAGCATTAGAGAGGCACAATACACATCGTTACGAGCCAATGTATTGTTGACGGTGGTTTTTGGCAGGAGCCAGTCGTCATCAGAATGCCATTAGCTTCTACAAGATTCTATGGACTGATTTTCTTTACTACGGAGCACTTTGCAATTGTAAATGTTTGCGGGCCTGCTGCCTTCCTTCTGTAGGAACGACATAGTCCACTTCTGCTGGTGAGAAATCACCTTCCATGATCCGTCATTGGCCTGTCAGATGGTGTATTCGTCACACAACTTCTGACATCTACTGGCCTCCTGCCTGCATCATCATTATTCGCTTTTCAAGGTCGACTCTTTCAGACCACTAAATTGTTGCTTACAGGGTTTGCATACCAGACCAAGTGTAAATTGTTTGCAAACAACTCTCATAGGGACCTTTACTTAGGGTGTGTCTAAAAAGTCCGACCGGTCGCGTCTGGTCAAAGCCCATCGCAAAGTTCGTTTTGGAGCCACCAGTGCCTGACTCGAAATTTCGACTACGTCCAAACGATGCAGGCATACGTAACTGGCTTTATTCATTTTAAATTTTCGCCCGATTCGGACGACCCTCGATTCATAAAGTAACAACCGGTCGCGACGAGCGTTTTCATAACGCGACTGGTCGCAGTCGGCTGCCTCGGTGATTAGAATCAAAATGGCGGACGAATCTTGCTGCGATGCCATTTTGAATGAAAATACTCACGACTGTGCTGTCCATGAACGAACGAACGGAAGCAAACTGCCGCTGATTGTACCACGTAACCTGTTGGCAACCGGTCGGCCTTTTTAGACACACCCTTATTTTGATATGGGGAACTAGCCCTTTCAGTCTATGCATTAGATTCACTGAAGATTTGTTTCCGTTACAGTAGAACCTCGCTTTTGCGAACCTCCAACGGCTGCAAAGAATTAGTTCGTTATAACTAGAATGAACGTTTCCGCTACAAAAACGTAAACAAGTTACATTCATGTTTAACTTCATTGAAAGAACGCATGGATTTCAAACTAGCGTAATCACAAAATGTATCCAATTTATAAATTGTCACGTTTTTCACGTTTTAAAGATAACGTCAGACAGATGGCGGCCTTCTTCATGAATACACATCAAGTCTTTCTTCGAAGTTCGCCATCACTTTCGTCAACGTGTCATGTGAAACAGCAGAAATTTCTTCACATATTGCAACTTTCGGATCATTGAGTGTACGAGGTTTGTTGCGGTACTCTTTACTTTTTAAGTAACCCCATAAGAAGTCATAAACCGACAAATCTGGCGAGCGTGCAGGCCAGTGGACGTCGCCGAAACGTGAGATCACATGTCGGGGAAACATTTCTCGAGCAATTGCCATGGAATCATTAGCGGTGTGGGCTGTGGCCCCATCTTGTTGGAACCACATGTCTGCCAAGTTCATCCCTAAAGCGTCCAGTTGTGTAGCATTGCAACTTAACGTGCAGCATTCACTGTTTTGGTGTAATGCTTGTGGGTTTTCTGCTGCCCAATAGCGACAGTTTGTTTGTTTACATAATCGTCTAAGTGAAAGTGCGCTTCATCGCTCGTCATCAATAGCAAGAACATCAAGCATTCTCTCGCAAAACAGTCTCTGTTCATCATAATCACGTTCGTAAATCTTCTGCACAATCATAAGTTTGTAAGGACGAAATTGCAACTCATCCTGCACGATGCGCTGCAGCCCTGTGCTGGAGCACGCTGCCTAGTGGAGTGGCGAGGACTTTGAAGAACAGACGCTCTTACTCTGTCGACATTTACCAGCGTTCGCACCATACGAGGACAACCAGACGACTTCAGGTGACGCGCACGGTTTTCATCCGACTCGAAGCGACACCAGAGTGCATGCGACTAGCAAAACACACATTTCCAACTTCCGCGCTCACGACTTTCAACCGACAAGCATTTTAACTCAAATTGTGTCCGTGATAGCGCTGCAGTCACACAGGAAACGGTATTCATTTCCGCACGGATTTGATTACGCGTCAAAAATACAATTTATTTGCACATGGAGTTTCCATGGAAGCCTCCATTTTCTTTTTCTGCATCTAGAGTGGCCACTTCCATAATGCTAATCGTGTATATTCTCGCAACCTGATTGGTTATCGTGAACGTCAAGTCACATGAAAGACGGACAGAGCTGAAGTCGGAAAAACCAGTTGTAGAAAATAAGACCGAGCACACACTCTAGCGATAGTGAACAATCCTAGCTTGATATATTGTTATTGTTACTTGGAGCTTATCGTTGTTGTAAGAAGAATGAATAACGATGTAAGTTGCAGCTTATCATTCTCCGATGTCTCTCTCTTTCCTTCAAGTTTAACTAATTGAACGAACGTTTCCAATAATTTGGTGCCGAAACCCGGAAAGGGAAGCTGAGTGGCAAATAATAATTAATAAATTCGACAAGCGAGAAAGCAAACCACGTCGGCAGCTGAACAATGACGACGGAGATTCAATTGCGTAAGAAACGTACCGTTCTACGACAAGGTCTAACTAAGCTCGCACACGAAGCTGGAAAGTTACAAGAAGATCCGAGTGAAGCCTCTCGAGTTTGTTTGAAGGCCCAGCTATTGAAAATAGAAGAAAAGGACGCTGAGTTACGCAAGCTAAATAATGATTTGGAACCATATCTTCAAGAGGAAGAATTCGATCGTGAGTACGAAAGTACACAAAAATACCGGGTGGGCAAGAAATAACGTGAGGTGTTCAGAGCTCGCTAGCGGGAATTCTATTAGGCCAAATGCAGTACATTTTGGTGTATATACTTACTGGAACATGCACTTTCGATTTCTGCAAAAAAAGTACCAAAAGTCGCCATAGGGGGCGCTTATTTCAAGCAAACAATGAATACATTTGCATAAGTGCATTCCGTGTTGAGTAATCGTGACAATAAAAGGCAAGGCGGAGGATTTCCCATCATTCACGAACAAGGCACATTTTTATTTGAATGGTGATATCAATACCCACAACTGCCGTATTTGGGCTGCATCAAATCCACAAGTGTGTCTGCCAACTCCTATCCATTCACCAAAACTAACAGTATGGTGTGGCTTTACTGCTTCTTTCGTCATCGGCCCGTACTTTTTTGAAGAAATCTGTCCCCGCGGACCGGTGACTCGTTCCGTCAATTCTGCCAGGTATGCCGATATGCTTGAAAATTTTGTGATGCCACGATTGCAGGAAAAGGGTCGTCTGGAGTCTACCATTTTCATGCAGGATGGTGCGCTACCGCACGTCTGACATCAGGTGCAGTAGATCTTGCGAGAACGTTTTTCAGACAACAGAATAATTAGTCGTGCATTTCCCACTGTATGGCCACCCAGGTTGCCTGATCTCAACCCTTGTGATATTTGAAAAGCCTTGTGTATCGAGCACACGTTCCTGACCTCTCGACCTTAAAGGATCAAATAACGTTACATATCGGACTAATTAATGCAGATATGCTGCGAGCTGCCGTAGAAAATGTCGTGTAGCGCACGCAGCTATTGGAACAGCACACTGGTGCTCATATTGAAAATAAAACATTGTTTATTGTTGTTACTAAAGTTGGTTTGTACGCTATTTGTTCATTCATTGTTTTCTTGAAATAAGCGCCCCCTGTGGCGACTTTTGGTACTTATTTTTTTTTTTTTTGCAGAAATCGAAACTGCATGTTCTACTAAGTATATACACCAAAATGTACTGCAGTTGGCCTAATAGAATTGCCGCTAGCGAGCTCTGAACACCTCACGTTATTTCTCATCCGCTGATATCGTTTTAGTGCAAGAAGACAATTTACCAAAGTTAATATGGAAATTGGGAATCATTGAAGAATGTTTCCCTGGTAGAGAAGGTCATACTAGATCTTGTAGATTGTGGGTTACCAAGCCCTCTCCTCACACTATTAATAGACCAATTCAATTGCTTTAAATGCAGTAGCATCTTGGGGGCGGGAGGATGTAGAAAATAAGACCGAGCACGCACTCTAGAGACAGTGAACAATCCTAGCTTAATATATTGTTATTGTTACTTGGAGCTTATCATTGTTGTAAGAAGAATGAATAAAGTAAGTTGTAGCTTATCATTCTCCAATGTCTCTCTCTTTCCTTCGAGTTTAACTAATTGAACGAACATTTCCATTGCTAGTCGCACGACTCCTATGACTGACCATTTGAGACCGGAAGTAGTCGTTCCAGAGTCGCATGCGACAGCTAGTCACATGTAAAGCGTGCATGTGTGTCTCCGCCTTTGTTTCGTGACTGATCCAGTTGTGCGAAAAGAGGCAATCCAACGCAATATTGTGTTGCGATCAGGTATCGAACCATTTCGTGGAACATTGAAATGAAACCAAAACTGGACGCTCTAAACTACAAAACAACAGATTCCCCACCCTGCCATTCCACCAATGATACTACGCTAGTCAAATCCACGCGTTCGTTTTTGCACCACCTTGTACATGTATTGGCTCGGAGGGCGTTAGTTTTGGTTTGTATGTTACGGTTTCACTTTTTCAAAACCACCCATGTTGCCATTGTCGAAGCAGTAAAGGTTCGTTATAGTTACGTTTCCATTATAATGAAGTTCGTCATAACTAGTAATCAATACATTGTGTGGGGGTGACAGAAAAAAGGTTCGTTACAATTAAACTTCATTAAGGACGTAATAGCGGAGTTCTACTGCATTTGTAAAATACACGATGGGTGGGTGGAAAGTCCCTTTACGTCTACATTCAACTCTTGTACTTCTCTGACAAATAGTCTACAAGAAACACAATGACGGACACGAGTGACTTCACCGAGCGTTTGGTGAACAACATTACGGATAAATTTTATGAGAGTTTTGGCAAAGGGTTCACCATCACGTTTAGTGGTGCGTCTAAAAACTCTGACCGGTCATGACCTTTCAAAGCTACTTTTGGAGCCACTAGTGACTGACTCGAAATTTCGACTATGTCCGATCGACGCGGGAACGATGCAGGCATACGTAACTGGCTTTATTCATTTTAAATTTTCTCCCAATTCCGACGACCCTTGATTCATAAAGTATCGACCGGTCTCGCTAATCGCGACTGGAGTCCAACACTCACAACTGCAGTGTCCATGAACGAACAAACTGAAGCAATCTACCGCTGATCGTACCACGTAACTTGTTGGCGACCGGTCGGACTTTTAGACGCACCCTTAATCTTGTATGCAAATTCATATAAAAGGACTTTCCGCCCGCTCTATCTTGTTTCAAATTGATAATAATGATTTTAAAAATTTGTCTCTTTGAAGATGATGCCCGACGACGACAAGAGGCCCACGATGACAAACAAAGGTTTGGCGGCAAAGCTGGCCGTCTTGGTCGGTGTCGTGCAGAAGCCAATATCGGACGACATATCGCTTCTCATGTCCCTGCTGAAACCAGATGTGGAATCTAAATCGACATTTGGCAAATAAATCGACGCTCGCTCGCTCGCATCTCCTTCCTCTTTATTATCTCGTTCCTTTGTTTTGTATTTTTGTTTTGTTACTTTAGGCGTTTGTATTATTCTTGTAAATAGAAGACAAAATGTAAATAAACAATTGGCGACGACAACTTTGTAAATTTATTAGAATGAAAAGTGTTAAAATTTAAACGTAATAAAAATTTATGAAGGTAACGCTTGCTTCTATTCGCTGTTCCTTTCGAAGTCGACGTTTTCGGCAGAGACGTAGTACATGGGCGTCATTCTAGCTCCGCAGGGGCATTTGGATCCTATTGGAAAAAAAAAAAGAAATTAAGTGTCGCTACCGATTGCTATCATTTTCTTTTATGTATATGATCACAAATATCCGGACACATGCACGTTTGCGCTCTAGCCACGATTTCATGGAAATGAATAGGGCATTGCACATCCCTTTGCCCGAATCACAGCTTCCACCCTTCGGGGAAGACTTTCCACCAAATGTCGGTAGGTACTCTCCCCAATGTTCCTCCATTCCTCCCGAAGAGCGAGAATCAGTTCAGGTACAGAAGTTGGCCCATGTGATCTGGCCTGCAAGCGTCTTTCCAATTCGTCCCACAGACTCTCTATAGGATCGAGGTCGGGACTTTGTGCCGGCCAACCCGTTTCTTCGACCCCCGAGTCCGCAAACCACTGACGTACACGCCTCGCTTTGTGGCACGGAGCATTGTCGTGTCGGTAGAGAAATGGCCCGTTTCAGAAAAAATTGCCACGACGTTGGAAGTGCACGGTTGTCCAAAACATTCAGATAACGGTCGGAGTTCACGATTCCTTGCACAGGAACGAGCTGGCCCAGTCCGTACCGTGAAAACGAGCCCCACACCGTGACTCCTCCTCCTCCGAACTCGACTGTGGGCCCTGTGCACTCGGGTAAGAAGCGTTCTCCAGGTATGCGCCAAACCCAAACTCGTCCGTCGGATTGCCAGAGTGTGTAGCGAGATTCGTCTGTCCACATTACACGTTTCCATCGGTCCATTGTCCAGTTTCTGTGGGCTTTGCACCGCTCCAGACGTCGCTCGGCGTCGACCCTGCCGACGTGGGGCTCGTGGGCAGCAGCACGGCCACGGAATCCCATCGTGTGCAGTTCCCGACGAATCGTCACGGTACTGGCATCGTTTGCAGAGGCGTTTCGAAACTCTGTGGCAATTTTTTACGCCGAGGACTTCCGGTCGCTGCGGGTGACGCGACGAAGCACTCGACGGTCTCTGTCCGTTAGTTTCTTGGGTCTACCGGTTCGTTGTTGAACTGTTGTTGATCCCCAGGTCATCCATTTCATAACGACATCGCCTACTTTCGACTCGGGTATCTGAAGAAGGCTGGAAATGTCACGCACGGAGTTGCCGCATAGGTGACATCCGACGACTGTTCCACGTTGGAACTCGCTGAGCTCTGCCGAACGACCCATTCTTGCCAATGTCCAAGCAGAGTTGTGTGTGAAGGTGTGGGAAGCTATTTAAATGATGTGACATTGGGCCAATCGATGATCTGTGAGGGGTGTCCGGATATTTTTGATCATATAGTGTAGTTCATTCCAAAACCATTTTCACTTAGGTCAAGAATGTTCGACTTTTTTGCAATACAAAAAAAAAAATTGGGTAATACGAGGGCAGTCCCGAAAGTAGTACCCGTTTACGCTTATCGATGGCTCCACTGATCCAAACAAAAGCATACGATGCGGATATCGATACCAACATGTTAGCTTTGCTGTGGTCCAATTTAGAGTTCATTTGGTGCGTGGTTTGAGTTTTGTGACGGTTTAAAATGGAAAAGAAGATAGAAAATCCCGCCAAATGCAAAGTGCGAGCCATCATCCGTTTTTTGAATGCAGAAAGTTTCCCTCCCAGCGAAATTCATCGCAGAATTACCGAAGTTTACGGCACGGGAACTATTTTGATGAGTCATCTGTAAGGCATTGGATTCGAAACTTCAAAAAGGGACGAGCTACCGTGCACAATGAACAGTGGTCAGGTCGCCCATCCCTTATCACTCAAGATCTCGATAAACGTGTCGATGATTTCATCAGGCAAGATATGCACGTAAAATTTAGTGAAATGTAGGTCCCCATCATGCTTTCCGACGAGCACAAGAGCAATCGCATGGGTTCAGCGTTGTCCTTTTTGACTTGTTACGAGCAACACTGCGATGAATTCCGCGACCAAGTTGTTACCAAGGATGAAACCTGGTTGTGCCATTTCACAGCTGAGAGCAAACACAAGTCCTTGGAATGGCACTATCCACGATCTCCGACAAATCCGCGCAAGTTTAAGCAGCCACTTTCAAAGAAAAAAACCGATGGCTTCAGTCTTTGCATTTGGCAGGATTTTCCATCTTCTTTTCCATTTTAAACAGTCACAAAACTCAAACCACACACTGAATCGACTCGAAATTCAACCTCAGCAAAGCTAAGATGTTGGTATCGATACCTGCATCGTATGCTTTCATTTGGATCAGTGGCACCATTGATATGCGTAAACGAGTACTACAATACTCATTTCCAAAAAAGTTGGGACAGTGCAAAATATCTAGAAAAAACAAAAAGGGATGATGTAACAAAACTTTGTCACGAATACAAAATAGCAGATACGTTTATGAAATGCCATAAATCTAGTGTGTGCACCAAAACATTTTGTATCGTGGCCGGGACGTTCGTTTTGAATGGGGGTGTTGCAACACGTTCCAAAATAGTAGGGACATACGTTGTAGAAAGCGCCGTTAGTAGTGGAACCTTCCGAATCGTTCGGGAATAATCTAGAACGATGACGTCGTACTACATTCCATATAAATAACAGTTGCCATCCGTCGTTCAGGTAACTTATTCGGAACGATGGGTCGAGACAAGCCAGTTAGCGAAGATCTTCGTGTTCGAATCATTGAACGTTTCTCAGCGTGCAATGGCCAGAAGATTTAACCTGTCATCATCTACAGTACATATTATCGAGCGCTACCGAGATAGTGGTGAGATCACAGTTCAGAAAGGCCGAGGTAGAAAACCTATTCTGAATGCTCGAGCTCTTCAGATCCTCCGACGTCACTGCGTCACGCATAGGAATGCTGCGATTACGGACGTAGCCACGTGGGCCCGCGATTTCTTTGGGAAGCCATTATCGTTGAATATTGTACGCCGGTGCATCCACAAATGCAAACTTAAGTTATACTGTGCACGACGGAAGCCATACGTCGACAAACGACAGCAACGTCGCCGTCTGACGTGGGCTCGAGCCCGTCGCAATCGGTCCCGAGCACGCTGGAAGAACATATTGTGGTCCGACGAATCGACCTTTACGATTGTTTACAGAAATAATGGACGCTGTACGCTCTGGACCAAAGACGAAAAGGATATTCCCGCGTGCTACAGGCGTTTGGTACAGAAACCACCGTCTGTCATGGTCTGGGGCTGTATTAGTCGCCATGGAATGGGGGACTTGCATCGTCAATGCTGAAGCGTATATACAGATCCTGGAACAAGCTACGGTGCCATCTAAGAGGCGCCTGTTTGGACGACGTCATTGTATATTTAGACAAGGCGACGCCAGACCGCATGCAGCGTGCATAACTTGTGCATGGCTACGTCGGCAGTGCATTCGTATGTTGGATCGGCCCCCTTGCAGCCCGGATCTGTCGCCTATAGAAAACGTTTGGCGTATTATTAAACGAAAACTACGACAGTTGAACAGCTGAAAACGTATATCCAACAGGAATGGGACGGTGTTAGAAAGATTGGTGTCATCGATGCCCAGAAGATTACAGTGTGTCGTCAAGAGGAGAGGTGAACACCGTGCTGTCCCAACTTTTTTGGGAGCATGTTGCACGTGCCAAACAGGAAAAGCACCTGTATCTTTGTTTAAGCATAGAAGATATGGGATCCCATGCCTAATTTATTGTTTCTGTATTGTAATGCGTTGAAATAAACGGCAATACAATAATCCAAACAAAGGTCTTGGAGTTCTTCTTATATGTTGCACTGTCCCAACTTTTTTGGAAATGAGTATTGAACTTTCCGGACTGCCCTCATAATATACAGTCGTCCCTCTACAAGTCGGCAACCTCGGTTCCAGGGCCTCGCCGTCTCGTGGATTTTTCCGACTTGTAGAACTCCAAGATGGCGGGTTCATTTTCAAATTAAGTTAACCGTAATCACAAATCGCCATTTTAAGTTTCGTAAAGGAAAATGTAGCTGCTTAAGCCCGTTTTCCATTTAGCGACTCTTTGGCATCTCGTCATGTGCAGTGACTTTTGAGCCTCTTGCAATCGTCACCTGCAGAAGCGTCGTGATTAGCACGAGAACGCGGTCGTTTTCCATTTTTGCGGCAAACCGCAACTACAGCAGCAGTGATTCTCCATCTGAATCGGTGAAGACAACTACCCAGAATCCATAGTAAAGTAGATTTCACCTGATTGGCTAGTTCTAAAATGACGCCTAATAATCTGGCCATGCCAGGTCTTGAAAAGATGCGTGATCGACATCAGACCGACGCCGAACAGATGCAGACGCCAAACCGACGCTAAATGGAAAATGGGCTTTATGCATGGAAGGGGTTCCTCTGTAATTGGTCTGCCATCTTGGCTTGGTGGAATTTCCTGACTTGTAGAATACCGACTTGCGGAGGGACGACTATACTCAAAAGAAATAGTTTCACACTCCCATAACTACGAGGCTCAGCTGATAAATTTTGCATGCTAACGCACTACACAGAAACAAAAGGCATTATCGAGTCGGGCGTGGTAGCACATGAAAGCTAGAATCCCCCTCGACAAACCTAAAATTTGTTGAAGTCCGTTTACTGTTTGTGTTCAGTAGCCGTTAAAATGGAGTCGAGTATGTCGACACGGTTCGAGCAGCATGCAGGGATCGGATTTTAACACCCGAAAACGTGAATCCTACAAAAAATTTTGTCCTTAAAAGCAATTTATTGAAATTCCTCAAATGGAAGGCAGGTAAAGTGGCAATTAAGGGCGCACCTCTAAGCAGATGACCAGTTTGTGTGACTGACGAGAACCATTGAATGCAAGTGGATGATTTGATTCAATGTCACCATGCACCAACGCCTCAGAAGAAGAGCACGTTGCATTCAAAACACCACCACATTCATAATCTTGCAACATGACAATCACACGTCACCATAAAGGCTCTTTCCAAGCTGAATATTGAGCCTCTTCTGCATCCGCCTTACTCTCCGGAATTGGCTCCGTGCAACTTCCACTTTTTCCCCAATCTCCAGAGGGTTCTCGAGGGAATCATTACACCACCGACGATGAGGTGAAGGAAGCTGTGGCCACTTGGATCTGCGAAAGAACAACAGATCATGTCTTTGCTCTAAGGCAAATCTTTGAGAAATCTGGGAATATGCAAAAGATGTCTACGCTTGCTTTGCGGACCTCGAAAAATCATCGGACAGAGTTGCAAGAGTATGGAGCGGATGGCAATGACTGGTTGCTATCAAAGTTCTGAGATGTGTGTTCGGATGACAAGGGTGCATACTGTTACTCCTCTCGGAGCACACGGTCCCAACTCTTGTTTATTATCTTTATGGATTGGATAAACAGGGGCAGCCGAGGCGACAAGTGTATTTGTTGCTCTTTGCTGACGACCTTGGGTCTTCTCGTACTAACATTCAGGATGCTCTAGACTGGCTTGCTGCCAAACGTAATGAACATCAGTGTGGCTAAGACTGAAGTTCTGCTGCTTTTGAGACAGCCTACTCAGTGCGCTCTCCATATTAGAGGAGCCCCATCGAGACAGATGGAGAAGTTCAAGTCTCGGGATTGCATTCACGAGCAATGGGCGGCAGAATAAAGAATTGGATGCTCAGGTCGGTGAGACAAGCCGTGTCAGACGTGAACTGTGGCAATCCGTGGTAACAAAATGTGAGCTGGGAAACAGAGCCAAGCTCTCAGTTATCAAATGGTCCCCATTCTCACCTATGGTCATGAGTAATGCTGGGTGCCCACTTAGCGCGACGATAGCGCGATGCTATCGCTTTGTGAAGCACGCATGCGCAGAGTGACGTCACGAGGGCGATTCTGTGGCGCATCTAAGGCGATCGAAAAGCTCTGCATGCCAGAGCTTTTCGATCGCGCGACTCCATCGCACCCAATCAGAAAACGGTTTCAAATCACGTGGCACATGCAATCGTGGCAGCACCTACTTCGAGATGGTCGGATATCGCTACGGAAAATTTGATTGAAGCTATCAAGTAATATGCAATTCTGTATGCACGAAATCTTGAAGTGGGATACGAAATGATCGCGTAGATAGCGCATGCGCATTCAGTCACGCGGCCGTCACGCCAAGTGGGCACCGAGAAGCGAATCGATCGCCTGGCGTTTGTTGCACATGCGCATAAGACTCAAAGCGATAGAATCGTGTTATCGTCGCTTTAAGTGGGCACCCAGCATTACAGGTACAAGCGGCCAAAATGAGATTCCTGAGAGGTGTGTCAGGTAAGTGTTGAGCCGCTACTTTTGTTTCCCTCCAGTTGCGCTGGTATGGCCACGTGATACGGATTCCAATGCAAACTGGTCTTCCTAGGCAGTTGTTATTTTCCAAGCCGGTGGGTAAGAGACCGAGGGGTCGGCCTAGAACCAGGTGGCTAGACTACATGCAGAATCTGGGTTCGAGTCACTTGGGTATTACCATGGAGGACATGCGACTGATGATGGAAGATCACGATCGCTGCTGCTTCCCAACCCTAACGTGCAGACATGTGCAAAATTTATCAGCCGAGCCTCATAGAACAAAAGGTTTAAACTAGATTCTAGTACGCATCTTTTGGTTCTTTGCATCAATCAGGCACGTAAGCTAACAATAGAGTTACGACCCATTGCAAATGTGGAATGCGTCGTCGGATAGTTATTGTAAGCTGAAAACAAAATATGGACATATATCACAGAGAAACAACCCGGATAAAGCTTTGTCCAGTCGCTTCCATGACCTTCAGAAACAGCTGTGCACAGAGTTCCGAGGGGACTATTTTTGACCGACCTAGGACCATGATCGGTAACGATAGGATTACGACTGAATCGTCTTCAATTATGGTTGCAATTACTGTCATTATTCTAACTACGAGGGGCGTTCAAATTTGACCTAAACTTTCATTGTTGCTGCGGCAACGACCGCCTGTCATGCAAATGGAGCAGCACCACTCATCCGGTTGCCACGACAACCGATGGCTTGTTTAAACAAACTGGTGGAGAGACTTCAAAGACAGTTCACCGAGTCATGTTTGTCTCGATCATCCGCCTTTGCTCGGTGGCAAAAGTTCGAAGGAGGATGAGAATTCACTGGCAATGACGAGCACATACCTCCAAAACTAACGGACATACACGCACCAAAACTGGAATGATTAACGAGCTGCGTGCTCCCAGTGAACCGTCCAAGTTGCATGCAGATAGGTGGCATAGGAGCCGAGTTGCCGACAAAAGTTGCCTCATAAGGCAAGGCCAGCAACTGCTGTCAACAACAGCATCGTCGCACGAACAAATGAGCAATTGATAAGAGACAACAGGCGGATTCATGTCTGAGAATTGGCTTCAATACTCACATCATCGCCACTGGCAGTGTGGAGACCAACCTCCACGATAAGCTGGAATTCAACGAGATCTCTGCCAGATGGGTCCCTAAGCAACTCGCCGAGGATCACAAAACTGCCTGGGTGGAAATCTGTTCCGTCACCCTACTCCTGAGAGCAAGCGTGCGAGAATGGAGTGTCGGCACACGGACTCACCACGACACAACAAATTCAAGATGACGCCGTCCGCAACGAAATTGATGGCGACTGTATTCGATTTCCTGGAAGAACGTCAAACCATAAATGCACCCTATTACAGCGATCGAGACAAGCCAGGGTTCTCCCCAGGCGATTTTGAAGGGGCACGCCGCAAGCTGATGACGCCCCTCATCAAATTCTTACGCTAATTTGTAGTAATACCACTTTATTATTCTTATTCTTACCTGCCCAAGCGAAACTGCCAAGTTTTGCACGGCAATAGGGACATAGAATCTGAAATACAAAACAAATCGTGTGCTGCTGTAGTCATCCATCATCATCACATGACACTTAATTATGCTTCAGCAACGTCATAACATAACAATTACGTAAGCTCAATGGAAATTACAGAGTCGAGTCACGTTATTATGACCACCATCTAATATCCCGAATAACCGCCTTTAGCGGAACGGACAGCAGCTAGACGGTGTGGGAGCGAGGCAATAAGATTCTGGTAGGTTTCTACTGGTAGCTGTTGCCATGCAGACAGTAAAGCATCCGATAGCTGCTGAAGGGTACGCGGTGGTTGTCCATAGCACGCACATGACGATCGAGGTGATCCCAAAGGTTCTCGATTGGGTTGAGGTCTGGGGAATTGGGGGGCCAGGGTAATACTTGGAACTCTTGGTCGTGTTTGAAACTACCCCCGAACAATTGCAGTCGTATGACACGTCGCATTGTCTTGCTGGGAAGACAGTTGCCATGTACGAGCGTACTTGATCTGCAATTGCTGATAAATAACCAAATCGGTTGAGAGTGCCTACCACAGGTATCAGTGGGCCCAGACAATGCCACGAGAACACTCCCCATGACGCTGCCGCCACCAGCCTGGATTTGTCCAACAATGGTTGTAGGATGCTTGTTCTCCGAGGTTTCTCGCCTCACCCGCCAATGGGCGTCGCTTCTGTGGAGCAGAAATCGTGACTCGTCGGAGAAGGCAGCTTTTTTCCAGTCAGAAGTGGTCCAGTTGGGCAAATTGAAGCCGTTTTTGGCAACAAACCTTCGTCAGCATGGATGCAGTGACCATCCGTCTGCTGCGGAAGCCCACACGTGTCTGGTAGCATCCTCGTTGGTTTGAGTGGTAAGTTGGTTCACTATAGCTCTTTAGTCGGCCTTCACACACCTTTGCAGCCGATGTTCACCTTATACCATCACCTAACCAATTCCCAACATGTGACATAGTTCCTCGGCTGGGCAACCCCGAAGACAAACGTAGGTGGTGGTCATAATGATGTGACTCGACCCTGTATTAGGTACTTTTTGACGCATACATGGAGAGAAGCAGATGTAATACGACCTGACGACACATGAAATGCGTTTTTAATGTGCTACGTACTTCATATACGGGATCAGTAACGAGAAGCAGCAACGATAACATACAAAATTTCATTGTATACGGGATCAGTAACATGGAATGGTGTCGACATATGAATCACCGACCATATGACAAATTTTCATTATGAATAAGAAAGTAGGTCCAGAATAGCAATATGGTAGTGTTTTATTATGAAGTCGACACATTTTGAGGAACTCTCATCGTCGGGAATCGGAACCAACCAAGGAGTTATTCGACCTTATCCATATTTAGTGGGGGGGGGGGGGGTCGTATACCTCCGACTAGTAAGCGATTAGATGCATGCTCACGGGACATGACCATTTGGGTTGATACAGCGTGTCCGGGTGCCTGTACAAGCACATCAATTGACACCTGTACGAGACTTTCAATGCAGTATAGTACGTGAACGTACAGTACTGTAATCGGCACAACGGTCTCAATGCCGCGACGACAACCATTCACCAATTAACGGACTTTGAACAAGGTCAGATTATAGGCCTCTCCGAGGCTGGATGGTCGACCAGACGGATGGCTATCCACGTGTAGTGGGACACACAGACAGTAGGTCGACGTTGGAGGCAATGGTGAGAGGAAGGCACACGTGCCAGAAAACCAGGCTCTGGGGCCCGGAGAAGCACGTCACCAATAGGTGTATACTGCGAAAGCGCTAGCAGACAGAACCATAACCCTGCGGCAACTGTGCGACAACATCACTATTCCCTGTACCGCTCCTGTGTCAATAGCGCCAGTTACATGCCGCGACACTGCAGTGGTGTCGAACAACATCTGGATGGCACAGCTTACCTCCGTATCGTCGCCATTCGAGTCCACCCTGTCGTGTCGATGGCGTACCCCAATGGAGATGGCTACTTCCAGCAAGACAATGCGCCGTGCCACAGAGCTCATATCGTGCAGGAGTGGTTCCAGGAACGTGAGGGAGACTTTACCTTAATTCGGTGGCCCCCACAATCCCCAGATCTCGCTCCAAATAAGCATTTGTGGGACAAAGTCAAACGAACCATCAGACGGCTGGATCCCCCACCGTTCAATCTAGCACAAATAGACAGTGCTATCCATCAGGCATGGCGTCAGATTCCTCCCACCACCTTCCAACATCTCGTGGAGTCAATGCCACGAAGAATCACCGCAGTGTTAAAGGCAAAAGGTGGCCCAACGAGATACTGGCAGGGTGGTCAGAATAATAGGCTCACTCTATCATTTTTGGAATAGGATAAACGGTCCTATAACATCACCGAAATCGCTTTTTGAACCATCCGATACCACTAATTAAATGCAAAGGCACTTTAAACGAGTGCATCTTAACTTTACGAGAAACATATAAAAACTACAATTTATTTTGTGCAGTATTACTTTTCCTTTGACGCCGGTCTTCATCCACAGCTTTGGTTTCACAAAAAGGGAAATTCTACAAGGGGACGTCGTGTTGTCTTCGGGCCCCAACACGTTTTCCCACTTGACCACTTGACCAGGTCGATGGGTAAAAACGTCATCTTCGTTCAAAACGACTTTTCTAAATAGAAAAATTCAAAACCTACGATCAGAGTGGGACAAATGTGGATTTGGAACTTTTCTAATCTTTTATTAGAGTCTCGGGAAACCTTGTCGCAGTCCATCACGAGATTTATGCATTTTTCTAATGACGTCTACAACCCCCCAATATACACTATATGATCAAAAATATCCAGACACCCTTCACAGATCATCGATTGGCCCAATGTCACATGATAATGACTTGCACATCATTTAAATAGCTTCCCACACCTTCAGACACAACTCTGCTTGGACATTGGCAAGAATGGGGCGTTCGGCAGAGCTCAGTCAGTTCCAACGTGGAACCTTCATCGGATGTCACCTATGTGACAAGTCCGTGCGTGACATTTCCAGCCTTCTTCAGATACCCAAGTCGACAGTAGGCGATGTCATTATGAAATGGAAGACCCGGGGATCGACAACAGTTCGACAACGAACCGGTAGACCCAAGAAACTAATGGACAGAGACCGTCGAGTGCTTCGTCATGTCGCCCGCAGCAACCGGAAGTCCTCGGCGGAAAAAATTGCCACAGAGTTTCGAAACGCCTCTGCAAACGATGCCAGTACCGTGACGATTCGTCGGGAACTGCACACGATGGGATTCCGTGGCCGTGCTGCTGCCCACGAGCCCCACGTCGGCAGGGTCGACGCCGAGCGACGTCTGGAGTGGTGCAAAGCCCACAGAAACTGGACAATGGACCGATGGAAACGTGTAATGTGGACAGACGAATCTCGCTACACACTCTGGCAATCCGACGGACGAGTTTGGGTTTGGCGCATACCTGGAGAACGCTTCTTACCCGAGTGCACAGAGCCCACAGTCGAGTTCGGAGGAGGAGGAGTCGTGGTGTGGGGCTCGTTTTCACGGTACGGACTGTTCCTGTGCAAGGAATCGCGAACTCCGACCGTTATCTGAATGTTTTGGACAGCTGTGCACTTCCAACGTCGTGGCAATTTTTCGGAAACGGGCCGTTTCTCTACCGACACGACAATGCTCCGTGCCACAAAGCGAGCCATGTACGGCAGTGGTTTGCGGACTCGGGGGTCGAAGAAACGGGTCGGCCGGCACAAAGTCCCGACCTCAATCCTATAGAGAGTCTGTGGGACGAATTGGAAAGACGCTTGCGGGCCAGATCACGTCTGCCAACTTCTGTACCTGAACCGATTCTCGCTCTTCGGGAGGAATGGAGGAACATTGCGGAAAGTACCTACAACATTGCGGAAAGTGTTCCCCGAAGGGTGGAAGCTGTGATTCGGGCAAAGGGATGTGCAACGCCCTATTGATTCCATGAAATCGTGGCTAGAGCGCAAACGTGCATGTGTCCGGATATTTGTGATCATATAGTGTATATACAGACCTGAAACTCGTACAACCTCCGAGCAGTGAGGCAAGCTGTGGTTGGATAAAACAGGCGTTTATTTCACAATAATTAAAATTAATTAACCAACAAATAATATCAATATGCTTAAAACTTAATAACATCAAACATACGTACTAAGGGGGGGGGGTGCCCTTGAAAGTAATGAAAGCTAACAACATAAGGCGCATTCATTTATTCGTTCAATGTAATTTTTTTTTGCACTGAGTGCGCGCACTGGCCGTTTGAAGTAGCTCTCGTGCAGCCCACGAGAGGTGTTCGGAGATTTCCGAGCACTTCGTTCTTGTGCGCTTCGTGTAGTCCGTGCGCGAACTAAGCGCACGAAGGTAGAAGCAAGGTTGTTTCGTGCGTTTTACAATTGCAAATGGCGACCTCTAATCCAACGAAGCTCCAGATTTTGATCAATGTCGACGATGGTCGAAATTTTGCATTCAAGTGGATGAAGAGAGTTTTTACAGATTAAAAAACAAAGTTCGAAAATGAAAAAGGAGTCGTTGAGGCATCGCCATGTTGTTGGTTTGGTTCAAAACGCACGGACCGTTCGGTGAAAGATCGTGCACAGACTCAGAAACTGCACTGAACGCACTAAACAGTAATTGCACGGGGCGCACTATCGACGTCATCATCGTGCAAATCTTACAAATAAACGAATGCGCCTGTAATTGTGCATCGATTAACAACAACAAGTCACGTGAAGATAAATTAATACAAAACAGTACAGTCATCCCTCCACAAGTCGGCAACCTCGGTTCCAGGGCCTTGCCGTCTCGTGGATTTTTCCGACTTGTAGAATTCCAAGATGGCGGATTCTTTTTCAAATTAAGTTAACAGCAATCACAAATCGCCAACGTTTTGTAAAGGAAAACGTAGCTGCTTAAGCCCGTTTTCCATTTAGCGACTCTTGAGCCTCTTGCAATCGTCGCCTGCAGAAGCGTCGTGATTAGCACACGAACGCGGTCATTTTCCATTTAGCGACTTTCAACCGTTATCCTGACTCTGGTCTGATCTGATTGGTCTAGTCGCTGCGAACAATTGTCGCTCTCTCAAGGTGATGGAAAAAGAGGATATCGACCACTCCGGTCACGTTCACGCTTTGAATTTATTACTATCTCATTTTTACTCAGTAAATAAAGGATTCACCAAATTTTTATAACCTGTCTATTAATAAATTCACGAGGGGAAAAGTCACGAGAAGCCGTGTCGGCGAACCGCAGCTACGGCAGCCGTGATTCTCCATCTGAATCGGCGAAGACAACTACCCAGAATCCATAGTAAAGTACACTGAGTTAGCAAAACTCATGAGATAGCAAGCACATTGATTGATGGGCATGGCTCACGAATTAACAGGGGTAACGGATTCTGGGAATGGACCATTAGACCTTGTGGGAAGAGCTTGGATAAGTCATTAATCAGAAATGGCACATCATCGTGAATTGACGTCTTTTGAACAGGGTATGATAGTAGGTGACCGACGCATGGGATGTTCCTTTTCGGCAGTGGTGCAGGAATTTGACTTTCCCCGCTCAACTGTCTCCAGGGCATCACAGTCCACAACAGGCACCATACCGGGCGTCCAGCTGCCCAGAACGATCGTGACCGGCGACACCTGGGACGAATGATTCAGAGAGACAGGAGCGCAACAGTGCAGCAAATCACAGACCAGTTCGATACTGTCCGCACTAGAAACGTCTCTCGGTGGACAATCCGTCAGAATCTGCATGCCCTCGGGTTTGGCAGCCGTCGCCCTACACGGGTGCCAATGCTTACCCAGCGTCGTCGGACACTCCGGCGTGCATTTGCCACCAACTATCTCGGCTGGACTCTGCAACAGTGGCATAACGTCATGTGGTCAGACGAGTCACGATATCGACTGTACCACGCTGATGGGAGGCACCGTGTGTGGCGCAGACCTCACGAAACGATGGATCCCGCACGCCAACAGGTGGTGGTGCAGGGTGGTGGGGCGTCAGCGATGGTCTGGGGTGCATTTTCCTGCTTTGGAATGGGCCCTCTGGTTATCCTGGACCAAACATCGAATGGTCCACGGTATCGTCAACTCGTCGGAGACCATCTGCACCCGTTTTTGACATTTCAACACCCTGACGACGTAGCAGTTTTTCAAGATGACAATGCTCCACCACATCGCTCCAATGTCGTCCGCGAATGGTTCGAGGAGCATGCAGGAGAGGTCCAACAACTGAGCTGGCCAGCCCGGAGCCCTGACACGAATCCCATCGAGCACATCTGTGATGCTGTCGAAGTCAGGCTCCGGGCACTGGATCATCCGCCCACGAACGGGCAGCAACTATATTCGGCTCTGCAGACTATCTGGTGTCATGTGCCACCAGAAGTGTACCAGGGACTTGCAGACCCACTACCACGCCGTATTGCTGCACTCCACAGGTCCAGAGGTGGCCCGACCAGATATTAAGTAACTATCCCATGAGTTTTGCTAACTCAGTGTAGATTGCACCTGATTGGCTAGTTCTAAAAAGACGCCTAAAAATCTAGCCATGCCAGGTCTTGAAAAGACGCGTGACCAATGCCAAACAGATGCTAATTGGAAAACGAGTGCGTTTTTCAAAAATTCCAAGAAAACACTCAGACTCCTAACAAACGCCAAACCGACGCTAAATGGAAAACGGGTTTTATGCATGGAAGGGGTTCCTCTGTAACTGGTTGCCATTTCGCATTTCGGGGAAATAAACAGCTCGAAGAGAGCAAGATTATATTAGTTTGCATCTTAATTTGTGTAATTGACTTTGATAGCCCTTCAAAACAGGTTAGTCAAGCACAAGCGTCCGAAATCTCAGTAGGCACTGTTCAAGCCAGCTACACACACAGGCCAATGAATTAGAAACGATTGTGTTATGCAAATGAATGCAATCATGTTAGCTACATGCTCATTCCAAGCTGCAACTGCTCAAGTGGAGCAAAATGGAGAAAACAGCAGACCTGTCTGAGTTATTGTGGGAGCCTGTCTAGCTGGAGCTACCATTTCCAGGACAGTACAACTGACCACTATCTCAAAAGGTCAGGTCTCCAAGGTGTTCGATGCGTGGAAACGGAATCCACAAGAGTTGTCGAAACGGCAGAACTGTGGATCAAAAATAAAGGTCTACTGTGGAGCAACTGACAGCAGACTTCAATGAAGGATCGTCGCAATCCATCTCCTCCAGAACAGTGCGCCGATAGTTGAAGCGAATAGGGATGAAAAGTCGCATGCCAGTGAGAAGCCCCTGGTGTCGGCAACAAACCTGAAAGTTCACCTGGTGTAAAATAGCGTGTGACTGGACAGCAGACCACTGGAAAAAGGTGATGTGGTCAGACGAGTCACGTTACACATTGTTTTGCACCGATGGCCGGCAGAGAATTTGGCAGCAGCCCCACGAAGCGATGCACCCCTCACGTGTTGTGAATACAGTTCCAGCTGCAGGAGGAGGTGTCGTGATATGGACCATGTTTTGTCGGTATGGCAAGGGTCCGCTGAAATTCCTTGACAGTCAGTTGAAAGCCAAAGACTACCTGAACATTGTTGCAGATCCAGTCCATCCTGCAATTGTGACGGGTTCTTCATGGACGACAGTGCTACTGTCCATCGGGCGGTTTTCTGAACACGACACAGAGTTGGAACATCTGCCACACAAAGTCCGGATTTGAATCCGATCGAGAATGTTTGGGACATGTTGGAAAGAAACATTCGTCAGAGGCATCCGCTTCCGTCTACTCTGAAGGTCTCTCTGACGAATGCATGGTCTGCGATTACCTTGCCTGCATTGCAACACCTTGTAGAGTCCATGCCAAACCGCCAAAGGAGGGTCAATACCATTTTAAACGAAGTTTTCTAATTCATTGGCCGGTGTGTGTATATTGGCCTGCTCACCTGCAGCCGCTATTGCACCCAGAAACACCAAACAGTCCGAGAATCAGTAGGCCCAAGCAGCTTCATGTACGTGCCACGCACCCCTTTTTATTTCGGACACCCCACAAACCTTCTAGCCTTATGCTCAAACCGTCTCGGAAATGGGGGGGGGGGGGGAGAAATGCTGTAACTCCCTTATATCAAAACTTTCTGAGCGCCCCGCACTCAAACAATACAGTGCGCTTCTTGGCCCCTACTTCCCCAAACATGTGAGACAAGTGAATCAGCTGCATCATAAACGTCTGCCACGCACAGATTCAGAATCTCTACCTACTCCACAAGGGACGGGGATCACTTGTGCGGGCTCAGCTTACCATTAAGATTACACTCAGACAGGTGATTAATGCCACCCGTTAAGACCCTCAGTGGTCAACGCCGCTGAAACGTTCCGACCTAAACGATAAGTTCAAGTTCGATCGGCGCAGCAGTGAATGTTCACTACGCAAAAACAACGCTACAAGGGGTAGAGTCGCACATGGGCTGCTGGCTCGCTCAACAAGGCAAATGCAGTTCCGCGCCCGATGCTCAGCTGAGACGGGGAGAAACTGATGAAGACAGTGTCCCCCGAATTCAAAGACTGAATTAGGACAATGGCAAGCTGTTTTCTCAACTTTGAAGGCTTTCATTCCGAAGAGAAACACCGCTTGTCGCCGAAGGACAATAGAACATCGTGAACTCCGAATGCCATGCACGTGCTAACAGTTCATTTCGCAACGCTCATGATTGATCCTGTTGTTGCATCCACCCCCGTAGGCGACGACACCAATGTCAGTCAATGGCAACTGCCTACCATGCGGGGATGAAACAACCAGCGTTGTTGGACTTGGCGTTACGAGGGTAGCCCAGAAATTAATGCACTACAATTGTTTTTCTATGTCCCCAACAATGGTACGAATGCGCAACTCGAGATATGCATTCTTTGAAGTTCTCAGCGTGCGCATGCAAAGCTTCCGTTTCTTGCAACAGATAGCGGACGTGCAGCAATGGAACAACATGGCGTCTGTAAGTGATGTACATTACAAGCTGCGTGTCGTCATTGAATTTCTCACTGCGGAGCAAGAAACGGTTGGTAACATTCACAAACCGTTATGTGCAGTTTATGGAGCATCAGCAGTCGACAGAATTACGGTTAGTCGCTGGGCACAGAGGATGAGGCCATCAGAAAGCAGTTTGGCGGAGCACCAAGATTTGCCGCAGTCGGGGCGGCCATCCTCGGCTGTCACACCTGACAAGATGCAGCGTGCCGATGCACTCGTTCGTCAGGATCGACAAGAACGACTCGGCAGTTGCTGCAACGTTTCGAAACTGAAGGGGAAGCCTTCTTGTCCCGGACCGTGACAGCTGATGGAACCTGGGTGCACCATTTTGAGCCCAAAACAAAAACGACAATCGATGGAATGATATCATCCACGCTCTCCACACAAGAAAAGATTCAAAGCAAGTGCTTCTGCTGGTAAAGTCACGATCGCTGTGTTTTGGGATTGTGATGGTGTCACACTTATTGATGCAAGCACCATTAATTCTGAGGCACATGTGAACACATTAACCAAACTCGAGAAGCGCTTCTAGCGACTTGGATGCCCCCAGCTGATTGTTTGCTTCGACACGATAATGCTCGCCCTCACACCAGTTTGAGGACGTCTGAACATATGACCAAACAGGGTTGGACAGTGTTACGCCATCCATCCTACAGCCCTGACCTAGTGTCCTCAGACCTTCACTTGTTTGGGCCATTCGTGGAAGACATTTTGAGGATGACGAAGAGGTGAGTCGCACAGTGAAGACATTGCTGTGTGAACAGAACAAGGACTGGTACCGACAGGGCATACACGCCCTTATGTCTTGCCGGAGGAAGGCCATAGAACGGGACGGAGATTATATGGGAAAATAGGGAGTGTGGAAGAAACATCATTCTTTCGTGTGTACAAGTTTCATTGGGTTCAATAAATAAATTTTTGACGAAAAATTACCTTCCTAACCTAACCTAATCTGTCGCAAAACGCACAATTCAGGCGGTAAACTCTGGATTGGGAATATTTGTCGGCGGTGATGGCGGCGGGTGGTTCAGGATGCGGGCTGATGGTGTAGGAGTACGAAAAGATATTCGAAGACCAAGGGACGACAGGAAGTTAGAGAGCTGGGAGAAACTAGGGCCCAGATACAATAAGGACGTCCATTTCTTGGGAAGGGGCGAAACGAGAGGGGAGGGGGAGAAGAGGGCCCGTCTGCGGCGGTGAAGAATACAAGAGAACATGGAGGTCGAATATCCATTGGCATGGGCGAGGTTCCGGATTATGCAGAGTTCGGATGATCTGGATAGGGGGCTGAGGGGGAGCTTCAGGGCATGGTCAATTAGGAATCTTAATGAGGCTTGTTTGTGGGTGGGGGGGGGGGGGGTGTGAGGAGGAATGATGTATTAAGTTGGAGGATGTGGTCGGTTTACGGAAGATGGAAAAGGAAAGGCGGTTAGTGTGGGGGTTGTTGGTAATGAGGATATCGAGGAAAGGGATGGATCGGTTAGTTTCTAGTTCAAAAGTAAATTGGATATGTGGGGGAAAGGAGTTAAAAATGTTAACAATATTAGTGGGGGTAGTGGATCGGGAATCGAAGAGGATGAGGATGTCATCGACATATCGGAAATACGCGATGACAGAGGGATTCTTAAGGAAGGGGGTAACGTATGTTAATTCAGGTGCTGTAGGAATACCTCAGACAGAAAACTGCTGAGTGGGAATCCCATTCCTAGCCCTGTGGGTTGTTAAAGGAGAAGTAGTTCTTCAAAGAAATTACAGAGAGCATAGATAGTAGGTCAATAGTATCGGGTTTAGGGAAAGACGCAGCAAATAACAGACGCTGTAGTATAGAAAGGGTGGGAATGACAGGGATGTTAGTGTATATAATTGGAACTCTTGATGTCCCTCTGTTATACTGTTTAATCAATAGGAACAATATTATGATCCACCCTTCTACCAATAATAATAAAACTAGGAACCCCCTTAAACTAAAATATACACAAGTACAAGTCACTATCGATACCAACATCTTAGCTTTGCTGAGGTCGAATTTCAAGTTCATTCAGTGCATGGTTTAAGTTTTGTAACGGTTTAAAATGGAAAAGAAAATAGAACATCCAGCCAAATGCAAAGTGCGAGCCGTCATCCGTTTTTTGAATGCAGAAAGTGTCCGTCCTAGCGAAATTCATCGTAGAATTACGGAAGTTTACGGCACGGGAACTATGGATGAGTCATCGATGCGGATGCATATCGTGAGACCCTTCAGAAGCTCTAAAGAGCCATCCAAAGCAAGAGGCGGGGCACGCTCTCAAACGTCATCGTTCTTCTTCTAAGATGTTGGTATCGATACCTGCATCATATACTTTCATTTGGATCAGTGGCACCATCGATATGCGTAAACGGGTACTACACTGAGTTAGCAAAACTCACGGATAGCAAGCACATTGATTGATGGGCATGGCTCAAGAATTCACAGGGGCAACGGATTCTGGGAATGGACCATTAGAGGCCATGGGAAGAGCTTGGATAAGTGATTAATCAGAAATAGCACGTCGTCGCGAGTTGACGTCTTTTGAACGGGGTATGATAGTAGGTGCCTGATGCGTGGGAAGTTCCATTTCGGCAGTGATGCAGGAATATGGCTTTCCCTGCTCGACTGTCTCCAGGGTGTATCTGGAATGGCTGGATGAAGGCATCACAGTCCACAACAGACACCATACAAGGCGTCCAGCTGCCCTGAACGATCGTGACCGGCGACACCTGGGACAAATGATTCAGAGAGACAGGAGCACAACAGTGCAGCAAATCACAGACCAGTTCAATACTGGCCGCACTAGAAACGTCTCTCGATGGACAATCTGTCGGAATCTGCATGCCCTCGGGTTTGGCAGCCGTCGCCCTACAAGGATGCCAATGCTTACCCAGCGTCGTCGGACACTCCGGCGTGCATTTGCCACCAATCATCTTGGTGGACTCTGCAACAGTGGCGTAACGTCATATGGTCAGACGAGTCACGATATCAACTGTACCAGGCTGATGAGAGGCACCGTGTGTGGCGCAGACCTCACAAAACGATGGAACCCGCACGCCAACAGGTGGTGATGCAGGGTGGTGGGGCGTCAGCGATGGTCTGGTGTGCATTTTCCTGGTTTGGAATGGACCCTCTGGTTATCCTGGACCAAACGTCAAATGGTCCACAGTATCGTCAACTTGTCGGAGACCATCTGCACCAGTTTTTGACATTTCAACACCCTGACGACGTAGCAGTCTTTCAAGATGACAATGCTCCACCACATCGCTCCAATGTAGTCTGCGATTGATTTGAGGAGCATGCAGGAGAGGTCCGACGACTGAGCTGGCCAGACCGGAGCCCTGACAGAAATCCCATCGAGCATATCTGGGATGCTGTCGAAGTCAGGCTCCGGGCACTGGATCATCCGCCCACAAACGGGCAGCAACTATTTTGGGCTCTGCAGACTATCTGGTGTCAACTGCCTCCAGAAGTGTACCAGGGACTTGCAGACTCACTACGACGCCATATTGCTGCACTCCACAGGGCCAGAGGTGGCCCGACCACATATTAAGTAACTATCCCATGAGTTTTGCTAACTCAGTGTATTTGATCCCATAACGTTAAAAGGAAATTTGGTTCTTACCCTCCCACCATTTCTTTTTACCTGCAATGTTTGCACTTGTACACGTCTTTAAAAACCAAGTCTGTCTCTTTGTTAATATTTGCCAGGAGTGCAGAAAACTCTTCAAACGGCACTCCAACTGAGGATTTAAAAGAAACAAAACAATTAGGCTTAATAAATCTCGTTAATAATTGTTACTGCTCTAATTATACGAGGACATATCACAAAGTAACGCCATTGACATTTTTCAAAGGGCATGTTCAAATGAAAGCGATTCAAAGGGCACTGAGACGGATTAAATGAAAGAATTAATATTTATCTGCGTTTA